>ML681979.1:2250981-2262591 GCA_007922195.1 Podocnemis expansa
AAAGAAAGAAAGAAAGAAAGAAAGAAAGAAAGAAAGAAAGAAAGAAAGAAAAATTTTGGTGCTTCACTAACAGTCAAGCTATGAATATCTAGAAATCATAAAATGCAAGTTATTTAATTTCTGATAGGTCTATACACCAGGGGTCTCAAAATCAAATTACTACGAGGACTGCATGAGGACTAGTACATTAGTTGAAGGGCTGCACCACTAAAACCTTTTCATACAAGGATATAAAGTATAGTCAAAATGAAAAAAATGAAGAGTAACATATATATGCCAAGAGTAAGTAAGAAAGAATTACTTTTGTTCAAGGTGGAGGTATCATCAGGAAAACAAAGAGTAAGTAAGTAAACATACTTTAAATTTTGCATTATCAATTATTTGAAAAATTCTAAAGGTATGTCTACACTGCAGCCTGAGATTGTCTTAAGGAAGATTAAGTTGATTTACAGACTCCTATGGCCCCCTGGGCTTTTATTAAGTCAATTTAAGAGCTTCCTTAAGTTGACTTAATAACACCACCTCTTAAGGTCAACTTAATGCTTAAGTCAACCTTATTAAGTCCATCTAAGCCAACATAGATGGGGAGAGACCGTAAATCGACCTAACTGGCCTCCAGGCCCCCTCCCAGAGTTCCTGGCCACCAAGAACTGTTGACCTGGCATTTGCCACTGTGGACACAGGCAGCTGAAAAGAGTTTGGTTGATTTAACAGAGCCTCAAGTGTAGACATACCCTAAGCATCATTGTGGGCCATAACTTTAGGGGTCACATGCGACCCGCAGGACTCAAGTCTGAGACCCCTGCATTCGATCATTATCTTACACACATATGGTCATCACAAAACTGTTTGATGCTTTCAATTTTCCTCTGAACCCTCCTTTACTGTGGAGTACTCCCAGTCCTATGCTCTTGCTGTTATACCTCCTTTTCTTCCAGAAATATATATAATTGTGAAATAATCTTCAGAACTGCTAAGATCTGCCTCCTTGATTTAATAAGGTGTTTTATTCTTAATCTACTGTACTATATTTAAAGACTGGAGCACACTGCACACAGAGGCATGTAAAAAAATAAGAGCTTCGTACCTAAACCTCAAGTAGCGTCTGTATTACGTGGGTTTTAATGGTTTTCTTTTAACAAATGCAGTGCCTATTATACTGCTTGTTTTCCTACAGCAAATATACAGCCTTTTGTTGCTATTACTTAATATATTAACAAAAACTAGGACAAGAAATGAATCATTCATGTAACTTATTTATTCAGTTAGCTGCCAGACCATTAACCTATGGAAAAAAGAATCATTATAATTCATTTAACAGCTTTATTTCTTTATATGGCATTTATGTGGGTGGAACTCAATGGACAAATAAGATTTGAATAAAGAAGAAAGCTGCAAATTTAAATTGATTTTTCTATATATGGTATACAATTAAAGTAAAAAGCTTTTTATTCCACTGGCACAGACTTGCTGATACATAGACTTTATTGAAGATCAGCTGTAGCACTCAAATAAATAGCTTTCAGACAAATTTTCTATCATTTAAGAAGCACTCCTGAATATGGCCTTTTCAGGATTAATTTTCTCGAGTGTTCTTATAAATTCTGAACAGTTTGAATCTATATAAACTCATAGAGATGAACATATAGAGGGTGTGGAATCCTGCAAAAAGTGAACTCATACATTTAGTGATACTTCATTAATGGAATGGTTGCAATGCTCCCTTTTTCTCCGTTTCAGGAGCAATGAAAAAAGGAGGAAAAAAAGGAGGGAAAAAAGATTAATAAAAAGAAGAGGAAGAGAGGTAAAACAAGAACTGGCCCCTGAAAATTTTCATAAACATTAGCATTAAAATTGTTGAATGAACAAGAAAAAATATTGTGACCATTTTTTCAATCAACTGTACCTTTGAGTTGCTATTGGTATAATGTTTTAGTAACCTTCAGGTTGATGACTTGGGGATTATTATTATTACTAAAATAAAACCACATTGCATTTTTAGAATCAAAATTCCTAATTTTGTAACTCTTCCCATACTGCCTTGATGGATTCAAAGGCTGCTGATGCTAGTCATCGAGGCAGGAGACTCTACTGAAACAAAATGGGGAAGCTTCCTGAAAGAGTCGTTAGCTGCTCTTATGATTCTGGCTGCAAGAAGAGGGAATGTACACCTCGCAGGGTATGTCCACACACAAAGTTTTATATCAAAATAAGTCATTTCAAAATTACTTAAATCGAAATTACTTATTTTGAATAAAAAAAATAATTTGAAATAAGTAAAGCCCCTCCAATTGAAATAGCATGCCCTGTGTATGGACATGCTATTTCAATTCCCTGAGAGGGGGACCCATAGAGGTGTGGCAACATGGCCCCTGGTGGGCCATGTTGCCACCCAATCCCCTGCCTGGCTCTCCCCTGGAGAGCCAGGCAGGGGTAAACAGACCCCAGGGGAGGGATCTCCCTGCCCTGTGTCCCCAATCCTGCTGGGGGCAGTGGGGCAGGGGCCCTGGGGCACCCCAGCAGCTACGGGGAGCCGGGTCCCACCAGCTCCCCAGCACCCCAGGGCTGAGTGGCTGCAGCTGTGTGGAGCGGGTAGGGATTTGGCTCCCCAGTGCCCTAGGGCTCAGCTGCTGGGAGCCACTGGCTCCCCGACTGCCCCACCGCCTGGGGGGGGCAGTCGGGGAAGCCTGGCTCCTGGCTCTGCCCTGCACCCAGCTCTGGAGGCTGCAGCCCCC
The DNA here is from genome assembly GCA_007922195.1 of Podocnemis expansa. NCBI lineage: Eukaryota > Metazoa > Chordata > Testudines > Podocnemididae > Podocnemis > Podocnemis expansa. The sequence continues at coordinate 2,253,717 of ML681979.1, forward strand.
TATGGGGTGGCCACAGCTGCCACGGCTCACCTCGCACCCAGCTCTGGAGCTGGGCGCGGGGTGAACCGTGGTGGCGCAGCCACCCCGCGGGGGCTGCAGCTCCCAGAGCTGGGCGCAGGGGAGCCACGGTGTCTGCAGCAACCCTGCCCCTGCATCTCTCCTCAGTACCCTGGCCAGGGTGCTGAGGGCTCCCTTGCAGGGTGCTGAGGAGGAGTGGCCCTTCTTCCCAGGGTGCTATGCACCCTGGGATGAAGGTCCAACACATTATTTCAAAATGATTGTTATTTCGAAATAATATGTCTGAATGGCTTTATTTCAAAACTACTGTTTTGAAATAACAGCCATTTCAAAACCAAAGGAGGTTTAAGCTGTCTCGAAAGGACACCTCTTATTTCAAAACGACGGAGCCCATCATTTGGAAATAAGAAAATGTCTTGTGGGCCTAATCTTTTTTATTTCGAAATAACCAGTGTTATTTTGAAATAAAAAAGACGTGTAGAGATACCCTCATTATTTTCCATTATAACATTCTCATTTGGTGTTATAGAGATCCATGCTAGTTTTCTAGTTTATATTTTTTGAGTTAGTTTCCCTTGGCACAATTTCCATAAACCCAATCTCTGAATCAGGACAAGTTAGATATCTTGCATCTAGGAAAGGGAAGTCTTATGTTGCTGTAGAGTCACATCTATAAAGACATGGAAAACTGCCTATCTTTTTAACTTTACAGAACAGTAATTTCACTTTTGGAGCATTGCCTTAGTCTTGGTTATTACAAAGTTAGATATGTGAATACAGGTACCTGTACAAACTGGTGGTTGAAAATTCCATCCACTGCTGGTGCAGGTTAATTGTTCTTCCCCCTGGAGTTGGTACCCATTTTCACATGAGTAAATCACCATAGATTTTCCAAATTCTGAACAATATACAAAGTTTCCATTGTCTACTCTCTTTGGGAATCCACATGTTTCTGCTAGAAATATAAGAAGAGCATATTATACGTTAGAGATATATTTCAGTTTTACTAGGGTTACCTATCACACACCACTCTCCATGCCTACTATATGTTGATTTCAGTGGGACTACTTATGTGCATGAAGATAAACAGGAACTTAGAAGTGCTTCTTTGGTTCAAAGTGCAGTATGTTGGATAGCATATGTGGCAATTCTTGTTAAATGTTGACTTTTTAATAGAGAGTACCCTACAATCATTACTTAATATTAAGTATTTATGGTTCTCATGGGGCTTTCATTACCACAGTGCCTCACAACCATTAATCTATTTATGTAAACAACACCCCCATGTAGCAAGAAAATACAATTATTTTATAAACAGGGAACTGAAATGCAGAGAGTCTAAGTGACTTGCTCAGGGTAACAGAAAATCTATAGTAAAACATGGACTTGAACTCAGGTCTTCCCAAGTTCTAGGTAAGTCATCTAATCACTGGATCAGATTCCTATCTGCCTAGTGAACTGCTTAATTCTCAGATTACCTGGCTGATTGGTTTCCTGCCAAGCTTTTAAATTTATTCCTGGTACAGTGTCACATGATGCAAATTCTTGAGGAAATTTTGCAAGTTGAAAGGCATCAAGTGGTACTTCTGATAAACCCGTGTTATCACAGATTATACGGGACACAGAATGCTTTTTTAATTCCTGCCTTTGAGCTTCTGTGAAAACATGATTGTTTTCCCACCAAAATCTGGAAAGATTGGTAGATGCATGTTAAAAAGATTACATTTCACATCTTAATTATTTCTGTTTGCAGAGTACACTATTATTACGAGACAAAAAAATAAGCATTTCATCAAAACACACTTAAAGAATATGTACTAATGGTGATATGACAACAAGGTATGTAACTACACTGGTTGAAGATTTAAGTGCCTAGCATAAAATTAGTTAGGGATTCCACCCTGCAAAGAGCTAAACCCTCTCAGCTCCTATGGAAGTCAGTGGGAATTGATTATGTTCAGTATCTTATAGGAGTGCTGAGCTCTTGGCAGGACCAAGATCTAAAACTTTTTCATAACATCTTTAAGAACTACCCCTTTGAAGAAACCAAGATCAAGAGGATGAAAGTGTTAATTAAAAAGATTTGGCAGGGGAATCTAAACGAGGTAGTTTGGACATCAGAAGTTATTGACCCCATTAAAATAATAAATGGGAGTTTGGGGGTGAGGAGGAAGAGTGTCTTCAGAAGGTTTAGGAAGTAGAGCAATTTGACACCGCCCTTGAATTTTTCCCTTCTTCATAATGAACCCACTCCAAACAGGAAATCAAATACCTGCCAAATGAAGAAAGAATGGAGATATTTTCAGCCATTGGTGATCACTTTTCCTATATTCCCTCCCTTTTCTTTTTTTGTCACCCTCCCCAGGAGGAAAAATGGAAAAGCTTATTTCCTTTTAATTTAGTGACTGTGATTTATCAATGGAGTGCTCAGGTAACCTGATTATTCAACTGCTAATTGGGATAATAGTTAACAAGGAGTTCAGAAGATTGATTATGATTATGAACAGCATTAAACCAAAGCTGTTTGATGCATAAGGTGGAAGCTGACGTGTTCAGAGTTATATGTGTCAATATTCAGACTATGCATTTGTAACTGACAATGCAATCTCTACACCATGCCTCTACGAGACAGAATTTTTGAAAGATACATTACAGGAAATGTCATCCAAAAAAAAAAAAGGATAAATGAGCTTGAAAGTGAACTGTTCATCAATTCAAACATGAAATACAGTAGTACAGAATGTACCCAGAAAGCCAAAAGTTAAGTTGTAGAACTTTCCCCTATCTCTAGCTAAATACTGACACAGGATGAAGCATTGGAGTAGAAAAAATCCAGGGGATAAAAGATTAATTTCAGATGGAACTGAAGCAATTTATTTCAAATGAATTCATTGGAGCTACATTGGTCTGGCCAATTAAAAACGGAATAATTTCAACTTTTGTCAAGTACCTGAAAGATTCTGATCCTATCAGGATAGAGTTCAAATCAGTCAAATCTTTTTCATTTCTGATTTGGAAACTGATATCTTTAACTCCATGTTAACCAGCTTTTCAATTAGTAGATGAATCATCAGATTACCTGAGGACAGTGCTGCTAAATCATATTCACTTAAGAAAAAACAACAACAACAACAACAACAACAAGACTTTCTGTCTGTAGAAGTGAAACAGCCAAAACAAAATGTATGGTTATCTAATATTTATCAATCAGCATTTTATTAGTAACTGTCTAATCAGTATTCTTCTTTCTTGCCATTTCCCTATTCAGGGTCGAAAACTTTTATTGTCTTCTTCCAAATCTCATGATTAGTCTTTGGCCTTTCCGTTCACTGTCCACGATTATTTCTAGGACCATCTACTGTTAGAATTTTCAGATTTTCACTGCATAAGTCCATATCAATTTAGCCTTGCTTCCCTGAACTTGTGTTCAATTGGAACAATTGACATTAGGCCCCACACAGCCTCCTTTCATTTCCTATGATGGAATGTCCAGTCTTTTGACCATCTCAATATCTTCATTTCCTTAGTGGAGAGTATACAGATTTCTTTTCCTGTGTCAGGTGAGATCTCTGCTCCATAAGTTAGGATGGGCAAAGTGCAATTTTGGGGTCCCTTGGTAGCAAGTCTCAGAGCTTAAACCAGATGACTGGGAACTGCTCTCCAGGGCTACAAGTAGCATTGACGACATTGCTGCATGGGCTGGAGCCTGGGGTTTGAGACCAACCTAATTTGCTGGGACTGGTTTGCAAAGTAGATGTATCCTTATACACTCTACTTTTTAACTTTCTTGGCATATTTTTAGCACAGAGGACAAGGGTCAGCTCTGACCATTTGCATTCAGCAATTTTGATACAATGCTGGATGTAGAAATCATAGACATATAGGACTGGAAAGGACCTCATATAGGTAATCTGATTAGGTCCCCTGCACTAATTCAAGTAAGAGTTACCACAAACATCCCTGATGTGTTTGTCTGTTATAACTGGTTCTTAAAAACTTCTAATAACAGAAATAAATGATGGGGATTCCACTTCCTTCCTAGGTAATTTGTTCTAGTACTTCAATACCCTTACAGTTAGGAAGTTTTTCCTAATTTCTACTCTACATCTTCCTTGCTGCAATTTAAGATCATTACTTCTGGTCCTGTCCTCTGTGGTTATAGAGAACAATTTATCTCACTTTTCTTTACAGCAACATTTTGTATACTTGAAGATGGTTATGTCCTCTCTTAGCCTTCTGCAGACTAAACTCAGGAAAGAAACCTTGTCAGCAAACACTGATCGCAGGCATTTAGATTTTCCCACTCTGCTGAGCTCTCTGCCTGCAATTTCCTTTATGGTGAACATTCTCACTCAATTATCATGAATGCTGGTCAGGCCAAGACTATTAGTCCCACTGATCCCACCTGCTCAAAATTATGCATTGTCTCTATAGTCTAATTGTTTATCAAACTCCATATAAGAAAGTGAATGGTTTTATTATTAGCTTCCTAACAACCACTGGGTATGTCTACACTATGTGTTTAAGTTGACTTAAGGGCCCTTACATCAACTTAAACAGAGCCCTGTCTACACTTCAGGGCAATAAAGTTGACTTTAGGGTCCAGTAAAGTTGACTTTATAAGGTCCACTTATAAAGTCAACTTTACCATTAAGTCGACTTTATTAAGTCGACTTAAGGCCATGTGGACTCACTAAGTCGACTTAATAAAGTCAACTTAGTGCAGTGGGGCCATTAAGTCGACTTTATAAAGTCGACTTAAGCCACGGCACCCATTTAAATTTGACTTTATAAAGTCAACTTAATGTAGTGTGGACTCACTAAGGTGACTTAATAAGGTCTACTCAAAGTCATCTTTAAGTAGACTTTATTAAGTCGACTTAATAAAGTTGACTTAGCTTTTACAGTGTAGATATAGCCACTGTCTTTCATCTGCTGTTTTAAGAGGTTAAAACGTCTGATGAAATGGGATTTTCTCCCATGACAGCACATGCAAAAAATAAATTTGTTAGTCTTTAAGTGCCACAGAAGTCCTTGTTTGTTTCTTTCAATAAAAACATCAACTCTAACATGGTCATACAGTTTTTTAATACTAACAAACTCTAAGGGTATGTCTACACTTAGAGCTGAATTTGAATTGATTGTCATCAATTCAAGTTCTATTAAGTGCACGGACACACTGGCTTTCCTCAATTCGAACTGAGGCACTCCTCAGTTAAAATTGATGAAGGGTGACTTCAAATTGGTTAAACCTCATTTGACTTTGAGATCAGGGTCAACTGTGTGACCATGTCAATTCGAACTCATGGTTAGTTTGAATTAGCCACAGCTTGACTTTCCCTATACACTTTCCCTGTTTTCCCCTACCTAATTCGAACTAGCAAGTCCTGTTCATGGACATGCCAGTTCGAACTGGATTTTCTAGTGTTGCAATTTCAATTCAAATTGACTGAATTTGAATTATTATTATTAGTGCTAATTCACTAATTTGAATTCAGTAATTTGAATTGAAACTCTAAGTGTAGACAGCCTAAATACTTCAAAAAAGTTGAATAGGTGTATAAAACAGATTCAGGAACTGCTTGTTGTTTTAAATGCTTAGTCAGTTTTATGATCAAGAATGTTTAATCCTTTGTGTTACATGTTTTGAGTTAATTGCATATTCTAAAAGTACACGTTTAAACCCTGCAAGCTAGATTCTTATTTATATCACACAGATTTTACAATCTGTCACAGGAAAGGTTTCATGGCTGATAGAAAGTATGCCGACATACAACAAAAGAAAAAATAGTGACAATTTTTTGGAGGGAAACAGAAAGAGAAATCTGGGTATACAAGGGTTTAAGGAATAATAATAAGTGACAGGGGTTAAAGTATTAAAACTGCAAGTATTCCTCTTTCTTCCTTCTTTTGTGCTAATGGTTTCCAAAGAGAAAGGGATCTGTCTTTTCATATCTTTGAAGTGCCCAGCAACCTTTGAGACACTATGTACAAATAAACAGTAAAAATACACTTACCGGTCACCATCCCTTAAGGCTTTCATTTGTTTTCCAATAATACACGCAAACAGTGGGCCAGTTCTAGCACCTGGAAGGAAGTTTTCTGCTAGACCGCCAAGCCAAACGTCAATATTATTTGGACTGCTGTACAATTCCATGATTTTTTCAGCTACCTTCCTATTAGATATCACTGTGTTCAGGTTGGTTTGAATTTCCAGTCTTGGTAAACCACAGAATTCTCGCCAGTCATTGTAGCCTAAACATATTAAGTTTATAGAGAGTTTAGTCTTGACATCAAGCTGTTTAACACAGCACTCAAAATTAACTCCCTGATAGGAACCACATGCTGTTACTCATACCAGATTGACCCAGTGGAATCTCCATCTTTGGAAACTTTTAAGACTCGGATAGACAAAACACTGGCTGGGATGATTTAGTGGTAGTAGTCCTGCTTTTAGAACAGGGTTGGACTAGATGACTTCATGAGGTCCCTTCCAGCCTTAATATTCTATGATTCTAAGAACTGATTGAAATCAGTGGGCCTATTAACAGACTGAGATACCACTCCAGATGAGTGAAGGTAGCAGGATATGGCCTTTCAGATATGTTGAAGCTGCATCATAATTATGTGTGAAGCTACATATAAAATAAATTTTCCATTGCTAAAAATTATGAAAATTGGATGCTAGAGGAAAAATAATTCAAAAATTTGGCTCTAGTGCAATATAAGAAAGAAAAGTCTTAGTCAATTTGTTTGTAGCTTGAATCTAATTTTTAATTAAAGAAAGGGAGGAAGGGGAAGTAAGGTGCCCCCCGGTCCCTCCCCAGCAATCATTACAGCCATTTTGGTGACAGGATTCCAGCAGCTCATACTGAGACAAATGAAAGCCGTATTTTTATGTGATCTAATGATGCTTCTCAAGAAAAGAACTGTGATACATGTAATTGTGAAGATTTCAGGAAACCAGCATTGAAACAGGGCCCAGGATGGCATCCTGAACCTTCATACTACAGTGGTCATGCTGAACTACCATCCTTGATCAGCAGCCTAAGTGCTCAGGATTTGCAGTTCTAAAGGAGCCACACCCCAAGCCTCTGATTGACTGAACAGACAGTAGTCTCATTGGATATCTGTATTAAAGATCCTAGCCAGAAGAGGAAGCTGGCATGGGCAATCAGTCAGCTGCTTGTTGCCTGAATTTCCTTGCCATGTTGCCCTGCTGCCTGGCCACCTCGCCCTACCTTGCTTATCTATTTTGTCATGCTGGATATTTGGATTAGATCTCCTAGCTACTGATCCCCTACAAAAATGTTGATCATTGCCTAGGACTGCATCTAGCACTGACTGACCTCCAGACTACAAGGCCACCGATGCACCTCCTGACCATGCCTCTGGGCTGCCCTAACTTGATTCACCTACTGAGCATTATAGAAACATATATGCCTTTATTTTCTGTGTACTGCACATCTCCATGTCTAAGAATTCTTCCTGTCTGAAGAAGCAGGAGAGACACACACACTATTCACTCCTTTTGGGTATATTTGCACAGTCTTGGGTGATGTAATACCCATCCCAGCTGTACATTGTCTGCTTTGGTCAACTGGCATGGTTAAAATAGTAATGCCGTTGTAGCAGCATGGGCAGCAGTTTATGCCAGCAACCCAAGTACACACCTATGATATTGGATAGGACAGTAATCAATTGATTAGCTCAGGATGGTGTTATTGTTGCCATGGCCACACTGCTATTTTTAGTACACTAGCTCAATCAAAGATAGAACTTGCATGTAAAAACATAAGAATGGCCATACAGGGTCATATCAATGGTCTACCTAGCCCTGTATCCTATCTTCTTACAATGATTGGGGCCAGGTGCTTTAGAGGGACTGAATAAAACAGGCAATCAAGTAAGCTGTCCTGTGTTGTACACTCCCAACTTCTGGTGAACAGAGACTAGGGACACTCGGAGCATGCTGTTGCATTCCTGCCCATGCTGGCTATAAGTCATTGATGGACCCATCCTCCATCAACTTATCTAATTCTTTTTTAAACCAAGTTGAAAAGTCCCAGTCAGTTTAATCTGTCCTCATATAGAAGTTATTCCACAATCCTAATTTTGTTTTGTATCCTCTCCAATTCTAATACATATTTTTAGAGATGGGGGTGACCAGATCTGCATGCAGTATTCAAGGTGTGGGCATACCATGGAGTCACATAGAGGTATTATGATATTTCTGTCTTATTATCTATCACTTTCCTAATGGCTCCTAAGATTTTGTTAACTTTTTGGACTGCTGCTGCACACTGAGCAGATATTTTCAGAGAACTGTCAACAGTGACTCCAAGATCACTTTCTTAAGTAGTAACAGCCAATTTAGACATCATCATTTTAATTGTAAAGTTGGGATTATGTTTTCCAAAACTGCTTGCTTTGCATTTGTTGACTTAGAATTTAATATGCCATTTTGTTATCCAGCAAAAAAAACCCAAAAAAACAAGGAGTCGTGTGGCACTTTGGGTATGTTCACACAGCATTCTTATTTCAAAACAATGAGGTTCTTTTGAACTAAGAAACAGCATGGCCACATGACGTACGGCCATTTCGAAACAAGGAAACCCCTTGTTTTGAAATGGGAGCTGTACTTTCGAAATAGGTTAAACCCCATTTCCTATCAAAACAAGGTTGTTTTGAAACCAGTGGTTTTGAAACAACCCTGTGAGGACATGTTGTTTCAGAACAAAGTGTTCTGAAACAACATTTGACCTTCCTCCAGGGTGCTAAGCACCCAGGGAGGAAGGGCTACCCCCTCAGCACCCTGGCCAGGGAACCCTCAGCACCCTGGCCAGGGTGCTGAGGT
>ML681979.1:2263504-2343721 GCA_007922195.1 Podocnemis expansa
CTGCAGTCCCCTCCCCAAGCGAAATAGCATGACCACACTGTGGACATGCTATTTCGCTCCCTTATTTCCAAGACACCTTTTTGTCTTTGGAAATAAGGTGTTTCGAAATAACCATTTATTTTGAAACAGCTTGTTTTGAAATGTCTTGTTTTGAAACAAGCCCTCTGTGTGTGAACATAGCCTTTAAGACTAACAGATTTATTTTTCGCATGAGCTTTCATAGGAGAAAATCCCAGTCACCAAGTGTTTTTTGAGATCCCTTTGTAACTCTTCACGGTCTGCTTTGGAATTATCTGTCTTGACTAATTTTGTATTATCTGCAAATGTTACCACCTCACTATTCACCAGCCTCCATTTTCGACATCATTTGTAAATATGTGGAACACAACTAGTCCCAGTACAGACCCTTAGGCTATGTCTACATTGAAAAATTAGTCTGGACTAAGAAAGTTTAGTCTGGACTAATTTCACACATGGCCACAGTAGGTTCTGCCTAGTCTGAACTAAGAAATTTCTTAGTTTGGACTAGCAAGAGCTTAGCTCAGACTAGTTAGACCCCTTGGTGAGTCTGGATGAGCCAGCTTAGTTCAAACTTTAGTTCTAACTAAGCACAGGCAAGACCCAAAGTAGTGGCTAGTTCAGACTAAAGAGTTTGAACTAGGTGGTTAGTTCAAACTAGCCATGAGTTCTAGTTCAAACTAAAAATTTAGTTTGAACTACAATGCATGGCTAGCTCAAAATAAAAAGCTGCAGTTAGTTTGAACTAGCCTGAGGGTAGTTTGGACTAATCTCAGGCTATTTTGATTTGGGCTAGCAAGTCCAAACTAAATTCTAGATGTAGACATGGCCTTAGAGGACATTACTATTTACCCCTCCATTCTGGAAACTTACCATTTATTCCTACGCTTTGTTTCCTAAATTTTAACCAGTTATTGATCCAGGAGAGGACCTTCTCTCATACCCCATGACTGCTTACTTTGCGTAAGAGGAGTTTTTCAAAGACTTTCTGAAAATCTAAGTACACTATATTCACTGGATCATCTTTTGCCACATGCTTGTTGATTCTCTTAAAGAATTTTAGCAAATGGTGAGGCATGATTTCCTAACTACAAAAACTATGTTGACTCTTCTGCAGTAAATGGTGTTCATGTCTGATAACTCTGTTCTTTAGTATAGTTTCAACCAGTTTGCATGGGATTAAAATTAGCTTTAACACCCTGGAAATGGTGGAATCACATCTGGAGTCTTTTTTTAAATGTCTATGTGAAATAGGAAATACATTGTGTATTTGCAGTGTAAACCAACTCATAGAAACTACTTTTCTTTTTATATGTAACTCTCCTTAAGCTTAAATAAAAATTATTTTAGACTGGAGGTCTAAAAGGTGGTTGGAAAACTTAGTAAGTACAACTGATTCAAAAACAGAGGGGGAAATTATAATTTTTGTGATATTTTTAAAATAAAATTTAAACTTCTGAGATTTGAAAAACGTTAAGTAATTCTAATAATAGGAATAGTTACAAAAGAAGACCCAGATACATAGTAAGCCCAAAAGAAGACCCAGATACATAGTAAGCCATTGCCAGATGGTTTCTCCCTTTCAGATTAAGAGGTTAGTTTTCATGTCTGAACCTTATGAATTTTGTCTCCATTATACCTACTTTTTATCCTTGCTGTGTGTTCCTAAGAGACTTCAGTAAGATCTCTGATTAACTAGACACAGCTATCCCTTAATAACAATGTTGGTAAATTTCCAGTATGCTTCAAACACATGTAGTGATGTCTTAATTATTAGCATAAGATACTCAGAAAAAAGGAATTGACCTGGGAGTCCATGATCACGTCCACGCTGTAAATTTAATGATGCTAAGTCCAATGACATATTAATGAACAATACAATGAGCCTCTCTGTTAATTCTTCATTCATCATTTGATCCTGTGTCAATAGTTTTGCTGGCTTTGCTAGAATACCTCTTAATAAAGGGTCCAGTCCACCTTTAAAACAGAAACACCACAGTGTCAAAGCACAGAAGAAAATGAAATCATTATACATTTTCGTATCCACTTGTGCTTGTACATTTTTAAAATGATTGGCCTTAAATAACTTTAAATTCAAACAAAACAATAACATACTCCATACTGAAAATATAATAATAATGAAATTAAGAGGCTCTGTTTCTTAAAACTGCAAAAAAATTACAGATTGACAGTACAATTATCCACAAAAGAGTTTACAATTTATAATCAGTCTAACAGACTGGTTTAATCTGATGAATGAGATGTTTCTAAAGAATGGTGTTTGTGTGCTTCAAAAGACTAGTTAATAAAAATAAATTGTCTCAGTTGACAATAATTCTTTCAGCCCTGTTCAACAACTTGAACCAATGATGCAATTAAATGAATGTTCTTTTTATAAGATTCTGAAACGCAATTAGGAAGAGCTTTGAAAAATGCTGCAATGACGTGAAAGATGTAGTCCACATAAAACCTTACCTTCTTTAATGAGCCTCCAAGGGCTAAAGAAAACTTCATGCATATGAAGATTTGGGAGGTCTGGGTCATCTCGATACTGAGCATCAAGTCTCTTTATTATTGGGTGAATTGTTGCATGACCAAAACGAAAAGCAGCTGTAGAAAATACATTAGAAACTGTGGGATTTATTGTGTGATCATAGCCTTTATATGGACCAACATACTGATTAAAACCATCTGGACCTATGATTTTTGGAATATAATCTCTTAGAGTAATAATCTGAAAAAAAGAAAGAAAAAAATACCTCAGTTAATATTTACATAATGCAGTGATGTTTCTCATTAGAATAGTGCCTTTCCATCCAGTGATCTCTAAGCACTTTATAAGAATTAATTAGTTAACATTGTGAAGTAGATAAGTAGCATTGTTCTTATTCTGCAGATGGAGAACAAAGAAAAATCATTCACCCAAAGTAATAACAGTAACTCACTGGCGGGGCTAAGGATAGGACTCAGCAATTCAGATTCATATATCTCCTGGTGCAGCCACTAGATGAAAACTGGACATGTACTGATTACTGATGCTGTGTATAATAGTTCCCTTTTACTTCAATGGGAGTTGAGAATTCTCTGATCCCCATCGCTTTGAACTCTAAAAATTGGATTGGGAGAACGTAAACTATTGAGTCTTTACATAAATTATCATAACCCGTGAACAGATTCTGTTTTTGGTTAAATGTTTAAATGGTCACTCCCCAGATTCCTTTCATGAATATTTGATATGAAAATGCAGCCAATTTATAGACCTCTACAATTCAGATTTTATAAGGGAAATACTGAAAAACATTTCCTATCAAGTGCTTTTGTAATGTAATAGAATTACTGAAGCAGATAGAAAAGGCTTATTAGTAATAGTGAACAAAATAGTGACATATTGGAATTAATAAAATGAAACTACATTACAGACTAAAGATTACACTGAATTTATTAAAGCTAGTGGGAAGAATATGAAGTATAATGAACTCAATAAAACACATCTTAAGTTTGATAGACTATGCAGTAAACTGACCAGACAAATACATTCAAAGGTTGATGAAATACAAAGTCTAGCTAGGCTACCATAATCTCATCAATATTCATTTTCATTATCTTGGACATGTCACACAGAGAAGAAAGCTCCAACAAAATCTACAAGATGTGACACCACATGTTTGCCAACATTTACTATACACAGATCAGTATGGGCAGCTGTTGCTCATTCTTTTTCAGCTTCCATTTACGCAGTTTTCTAAATTATGATTAGCTTAGCTCCAGTTCTTACATTTGGTTTTCAGTCAGTTTTATGGACTAATAGTAGCCTATTTTGCTACCATACAAAGGACTGGAAAACTAAGTGTGGACCACTCCCCTTCTCCACAAAGAAAGCAGAGATTCAAAGTGCTTAAGAAATAATACTCACTTCTCCAGGACCACAGTGAAGCAGAGAGAAAGGAAGTTGAGTACTTTGTTTCATTATTAAGCAATCCAAACTAATCAAAGTAGAACCAAAAAATGATGTAAATGTCACAAATTCAACTTCAGGCACAAGCACATTGGGAATCTCTGTCATATAGACAAAATTCATGGACTGACTTTACTCTCCCATTGAAATGGTATTTGTAATCAGGAGGCAACTAAAGGCCAAATCTCCTCTTCCACCAGCGGGACTGTAGGAAGAGGACTGTCCAGGGGTGTCGCTGCCCTGGGGAGGGACCCGGGGCATGGGCCCAGGCCCCGCCCCTGGCCAGCAGGCCACGCCCCGGCCCACAGGTCCTGCCCCCTCACCAGGGTCAGGGCTGGAAGCCGCCGCGTCGCTGCACTGCCGCGGGCGGTTAGGCCCTGCATCCCCGGCTGGGGACAGGGACCGAAGCAGCCACGGGTGGCTGGGTCCCGAATCCCCTGTCGAGGACACGGCCACAGCCGCTGCGGGCGGCCAGGCCCCGGATTCCCCGCCGCAGCCGTGGCAAGCCAGATCCCAGATCCCTGGCTGCAGACAGGGCTGCCATGGCTGCCAGCGGCTGGGGCCCGGATCTCCAGCTTGATTGGGCTGGAGACTGGGAGAGGGGTGGCCCAAACAGATCCAGGGCACCAGCCCTGGCATTTGGGGCACATGCCCCGGGTACCCAGTGCCAGTGACACCCCTGGGACTGTCCATGGTCAGCTTATCCATGTACTCCAGATTCCAGGGGTTCTGATTTTGCATAAAGACATGAAAATTGTGAGGCTAACAATGGAAAGGAGCTTTGTTTACGTGCTCCATTGTGCTGGAAGATATGTGAGTTTGGCAGAGGTTGAGTTTGAGGGCTTGTAGTGTTGTGTAAGACAGAAATGTTTTACAGGAAACCAAAGGGGAAACTGAAGAGGATGCTGGAGAAAAAAATCTGAAACCTATAATAAAACCACAAGATCGGCATATCAGAACCTCTGTCACAATCCAAATAACTTGGATCTCTCTAGGAGACAGGTAACAGGGACTGAGAAACAATAACGTTTTCACTGGGAGATTTTAAGACTTTTTTTTTTTAAATTAGGCATGAGTGTAAGCACCACAGAGATATTCAAGATGGCTATGTCCACATCTAGGTGGTTAAATCGTTTCTAGTTGAAACGATTTAACCATTCAAAACAAAAATTGTTAAACTGATTCAAGTTGAATTGATTTAACAGGTCAAGACCAATAAAACCCAAATCGAACTAGCATGTCCGGACAGGGACTTGCTAGTTTGATTTGTGAGAGGGGCACCCTAGGAGGTGTGGCAACATGACCCCCAGGCAGGGCTATGTTGCCTCCCAATCCCCTGCCTGGGTCTCACCTGGAGAGACAGGCAGGGGAAAAAAGCCCTGTACCTTGTATCACCCTCCGTTGGTCCTGCAGCTGGGGAGGGGAGGGTGGGCAGGAAAGCAGCATGCCGCCCCGCTTCCAAGCAGCTGCAGGGAGCCACAGGCAGCAAGCCCCCCTGACTTCCCACCAGCTGTGAGGGGGGTGCAGCCAGCAAGCCTGCATGCCCCCTGGCTTCCAAGCAGCTGAAAAGGGGCGCAGACAGCTAACTGACACACCCTCCAGCTTCCAAGAAGCTGGGGGGGGGGTTAGGGCCCACAATTTTGCACCCTCTGCACCCCCCGCCCCTGCTGCTTGGAAACCATGGTGCACGCAGGCTTGCTGCCCACACTGCCCTGCAGCTGCTTGGAAGCAGGCCAGCATGCCATCTTGCTGCCTGTGCCCCCCTGCAGCTGCTTGGAAGCCAGGGAGCATGCAGACTTGCTGCCCGCACCATCCAGCAGCTGCTTGGAAGCCAGGGGGCACACCGGCTTGCTACACATGCCCCGCCCCGTGACTGCTGGGAAGTTGGGGGTGGTGTGTCAGCTTCCTTGCCCTGCTCCCCCAGCCAGCGGCAGGGATGCAGGGCACCTGGTGCTCCATTCCCCAGCTCTGTGTGCCACTCTCTCCCTGGCCAGGGTCCTGATTCCCTCCCTGGCCAGAGTGCTGAGGGGACAGGTCTTCCTCTGAGGGTGCCATGCACCCTGGAAAGAAGTTAAAAGCTGTTGATTCAGAACAATGTTGTTTTGAAACAAGGCGTCTGAACAGCCTTGTTTTGAAATGGTGGGTTACTCACCAGTAACTGCCCTTCTTCAAGATGGGCTGCTTGGATCCACTCAGTAATAGTGTCTCCATGCCGGAGTGCCAGATTTGTTGGAAAAAACTTGTCCTAACCTGTCAGAAGAGGGGAGGTGGTGAACACCCTTCGCGCCACCCGCAGCTATATATACGGCCACCTCCCTATCCCCTCCTCAGTTCCTTAGAGTCTCCAACTCCAGAAGTGGGGATGGAGGGGAGGGACCTGAATGGATCCGTGCAGCCCATCTTGAAGAAGGACGGTTACTGGTGAGTAACCCACCGTTCTTCTTTGAGCGCTGCTCAGATGCATTCAGTAATAGGTGACTACTAGCCACGCTGACGGATGGTGGGTGGAGCTGGTTCTTCCGCCTTCAGCACAGCAACAAGCCCCATAAGGAAGAGGCCCAGAAACAAGATGCTCACTGGAGTAAGTAGGCGAGCAGGCCTTGACAGGCCCAGAAGAATCAAGAGCTGAGGGCCAACCCGGGACAGGGGCAGGACCGAACCCACCGAGGCATAATGCATAAGCAGGTTGGAACAAGGTCACCATAATTGGAGTAAAGAACTCAACCTAAACATAATGGGTTGCGTTAGATGTTCCGCATAGTTGGAAATGTGGAGTATGACTGGCAGACTATAGTGTCTGGTCATAGATCTTGCCACATGGACTCAAAGGAGAACGTTGAGTGCTAACAAGTGAGTCTAGCCATATTGTCGTGTCTCGCATGAGAATGAAGAAGGGGCAGAGACTGATCACCCAAAGGCTTAGCTGGAGCCAAGTGGTTATGGACCGATCTGGTGACTATTGGGTGCACAGGAAGTAGTAAGGACATGACCACATGCCTTATCTAGGTCACAACTAAGCATAGCCGTTTGGTTAAAATGAGTGAGAATGAAGATATAAGGTTGCAAGATGGGCTCGAGGACAACTGAGAAGACCATGAGACATTAAACAGCAGCATACAGAGTTGAGCTGAGCAGGATGGAGGTCTATGGTATTCTAGCTAAAAACCTGGTAATACGGAAGCGCACATTTTCAGCCGAAAAAACATCAGGACCAGGTTCTCGCAGGAAAGAGGTTCCGGTGAGGTCACCAACAGCAAGGTGGCCTGAGGCAGTGCTGATGAGTTGGTTCTACTAGGGCCCACGGGGCAGAAGAATGCAGAGGAGAACCCCGCTGGGCCTAAGCTTGCAGGGTTTGCATCGCAGAAGCTCTCACTAAAGCATGAGGGGACAGAAAAGGGGCAGGAGAGAACTCCTGCTACCATGAGGTCACCCCCTCAATGACCAAAAGATTCAAAGGAGTGCCATGTAAGGTTGCAGTCTCAGTACCTACAGTACTTGCTGGAGGGATAACGCTACCACTCTGCCATGCCAAGGAGAAATTCTTCAATACATGGAGAACCCCAACACCAAGGGAGGTTCCTTCCTAAGCTAGGAAGTGAAACCATTACAGGGTGGCAGCTGCTGCATCTCAGGGACACTCCAGAATCAAAGAACCTAACAAAGTTTTCTCCCCGGAGGGGAGCCAGAGGGCGAATAAAAGGGGAGTACAACCCCAAATTGTTGGATGTTGTAGGGAAATAGGCTCTCTGTCTATCACACCAGTGGGCTGGCAGTGGGTGTGAACGGGTCATCGAAAACTGAAAAAGGAACCGCAGAATTACCATGTGCCACCAACGAACATTGGAATAACCCACGGTAGCACTAAAGGTCTACGATCGGCGTAGTGAGACGGTTCCAAGGAAAAACAGGCCGGGGGAGGGGCTCGTGTCTTGTCAGGGGACAGGACCGAAGAGCAAGAGAGGTAGTACAAGTGCCCTAGGAATAAAGGGACCCCTCTGTCTGACATGGACAGCTGCCCAGAAAGGCAGCAGATAACAAGGCAGTAAGTACGGTGAGGAGAACACTCAAAGGGATGGACCCTTCACAGTTTCCCAATGTAGGGTTGTAACTAGGTGTTCCCTCTTGGGTTCCTTGTTGAGGTTTGAAGGGGGTGCACCCGGCCTGTGCTTTTGGTGAGGGCGGGAGAAAATTGGTTACCTCGATGAGAGGCAGACAGAGGGCGAGGGTTCCTAAAGTGGGGCTCTGGGTCTCACTAAATCACCAGAACGTGAGGGTATGGAACTGTAGTTCTCATCAGGGAGGGAAATAGAGGAGTGGGCTCTTTACCTTGGCTCCCTACAGGGGTAAGGATCCACTCTGGCTACACAGATGTGTCCCCTTAGTGAGCAGGAGATATTCCTGTTGAATTGGGGTTGGGGTCGCAGCGGCTGGTGTCCACCAAACCGATGGTGCGACCAGGGGTATCCCCTCCCTTTCCCCTAACCTGGACACGAAGGGGCCTACCTAGAAAAGGCATCATGGCCACAGGCACAGTTCTGTTGCAGGTAGGCTTTGAATGTGAGCACCTCGGAGCCCCTGCAGCGGCTGGGGCTATAACGAGACACGCCTCCATTCCTCGGCAAGGTGTTGGGGTGGGGAACGCAGTAGGGGAAAATATCCTGGAAGGGTGGGTTGCGAGGAGGAGAAAGAGGGGCAGTTTTTCATCTTCGGGGAAGTCACTGCTTAAGGAGTGAGGGGAGGGTAAACCACGGTACTGGGGTACCGTTGGTGTAGGTGGGCATCGTTGTATTGTCGGGGCCCTGGTGTCCCGATCTAAGGTCTACTCTCACAGTAGTGGAGAAGGGGAAGAAACAAAGAAGAGTTGGGAGTGATTCCCACTGAACCTCCCTTCCCTAGAGGGGAGGGGGGGTGTTGTGGCTGTCTGCGGCATTGACTCCCTAACGACCCTGCACCCGAGGGTCAAAAGGGGGTGGCAGTGAGCAGAGGGGTCCCTCCCTGTGAGAGGGAGTGCAAAGACCCACTCTCGGCCATGGATAAAGCGGGAAAGAAAAGAAACTGCCCTGCTTGAGAAGGTGGGGAACTAAGTTGAGGCGGTGGTTCCAGGCGGGAGGAGGCCAAAGTATTTAGCCTCTCCTCAGGGATCCTGGGCTGTGCCCACCACAGAGAGCACTTCAGGGGGAAACAAGACATCCCCCACAAAGGGCAGGTCGAGAACTGTCTGCTGTGCATTAGGAGGCATTGTAGCCCCCATAAGCCATGCCACCCTTCAGATGGTAACCACTGAGGCCATGGTGCATGCAGTGGTGTCCACCATGTCACATGCCAAAAGAAGGAGGTCTTGTGTGATTATGTTGCCTTCCTCCAGGAAGGCATCATACTCTTCCCTGGCCTCAGGTGGAGGCAGACTTCTAAATTTTTTCAATGACTCCCAGACATCCAGCAAGTATCTGCTGGTTACAGCCTGGCTGTTTGCCACTCATAATTGGAAGGCTGATGAGGAATAAACCTTACGGCCTAGTAGATCCAGCTCTCTGGTTTCCCTGGAGGGTGGGAGGGGGTCCCTGGGGGTTCCCCGGCCCCCATTGCCAGCTGGACTACGTTCCTCAGGGGAACTGGGTGGCCAACAAGGGATGGGTAGCCCAACTTGGATACCTGATATTTCACACTCGCCGTATCCGAAACCGGGGGAATGGAACTTGGGCTCTGCCACCAGGAGCATGCGAGGCCCCATATGCTTGGGTGGGGTGGGACTGCTAAGGGTGCCGTCGAGGTGAAAGCTGGCCTGAAGAGAGTATCAGGAGGAAGACTAAAGGGCTCCACCTCCATGCCTAAGTGGGCCGTAGCCTGGCGCAACAAGTCAAAATGCGCCAAAAGGTTCCCTGTATGAGACCTCGGTTCCGTGGACAGCACGGCACCAGGAGCCTGCCGTGGAGGAGAGGGAGTTCCCTGGGAGGACCATTCTCGTGGCCAAAACCGGAAGGGTGATGGGGCCGATGTGCGGCACTGAGGCCATTTGGAGCCCATGGAAGCTCCTCTGGGCTGGAGGCGGGGGAGGACCGAGATTCTCAGCCCGGTACCGGTGGCAGAGTGGTGCCAGCCCCAGCTGGGAGGGGGGCCATGGGGTGATGGTGAGTGTCCCGGGTTGACCCAGGCCTTCGAGATGAAGGCCAGTTTGCCCCTTCTGGTTGGAAGTGGGGCAGGGGGTGTCAGGAGAAGCAGCAGGGCTCGTGCTGCCTCTACCACTTCCGGGATGGATGGGACGAGGATCGACTCTACTTGAGTTGAGAGCAAGTCCTCACTGGGGGACAGAGGGCTGCCTGGGTGGGACAGCTCCCGCTCCTGTGGCACCGGCCTCTGTGGTGCCGAGGGTGGAATCGGCTGGTGCCGGGGTGAGCTTGGCACTGGCAAGGCCAGGCTATACCGTGCTGTCGGCGCCGGAGATGACACAGCATGGTGCTGAGGCAAGCCCGGCACCGATGGTGCTGGGCTAACTGAGGTCGACCTTGATGGACACTGAGGTGCCAAGGCACCGGGTAGGCACTGTGGTGCCAGAGTCAGCACCGAGGTGGTGTGGTGGCTACCGGTGGAATGGTGCCGCGTAGGCTCTGGTGCCAAACTGGGTCTCAGTGCCGGGTGTGAACCCGAAGCCTCGGGTGAAGGGTGTGGAGCCTCCTCCAAGGCTAGTGCGTGGCATCGCTGTTCCCTCTCCTTGATCATTCTGGGGTTGAAGGAGAGACAAGTGGAACAAGCCAAGACCACGTGGTCTTTGCCCACGCACCTAAGGCACTTCCCGTGGGGGTCGTCCCAGGGGAAGGCCTTGCTGCACTCGGTGCAGGGTTTAAACCCTGGCATTGTCGACGCGATGTTCAGTCTGGTGGTGGGGACTCTTGTGGTGGAGTTAAATCCATGAACAGATGCTCCCAGGTGGACAGTGAGTCGAAGACAAAGGGACAGGCTGCTTGCAGTTTGCAAGGAGCGGACGTTCCAATTCTGATGTACAAGACTGAAGAAACGAAACTGAAGAGGGGCAGGGAGGCAGCTGTATCTATAGCCGCGGGTGGCGCGAGGGGCGGTGACCGCCTTCCCTCTTCTGACAGGCTAGGACAAGTTTTTTCCGACCAATCCGGCACTCTGGCAAGGAGATGCCTATTACTGAATGCATCCAAGCAGCGCTCAAAGAAAAACAACTATTTTGTTTCAACGGCTGTTTCACTTTAAAGTAGATTTAACCTAGCTCGATTCAACGTCTCTTGAATCAAAAAGACGGAGCTCATCATTTCAAATCAGGAGAACGTCATGTGGACTAAATATTTTTTTAAATCAAAACAACCACTGTTATTTTGATTTAAAAGGGATGTGTGGACATACCCAATGATTTTTCTGTCCATTTGATTTGCAAAAGAGTACATATGACACAGAAGGAAGGTGTGCAAATTAACCAGATGCAGTTATTATAAAGATGAATTTCTTTTAATATGCGTCATGCAGTAATCATTACAGTTTGTTTTAATACAATATTCCTTACATATTCAGCTTCTTCTACAGAACTGATAGAACATCCTTGTTTAAAAGTACTTCAACACAATCAGCCCCAGGAGCTGTAGCTTCACAGGCAAAAGAAACCCAGAGTTATTTCACTGAACTGCACTACAATTTATCATTTACTCTGAGACTGTTTATGAAAGATAAATTAATTTTAGGGTGTTTGCAACTGTATGGATCGTTTCTGGAAAGGAGAACAAAAAGGGTCAGGAGCTGTAGGGTGCTGAGTGGACTCAAATCCCAGAAACATTAATTGGATTGGAGTTTAACTAAGCTTTTCTCAGGAGGCATTGAACACCTCACAGAATCACTCCATAAACTCTAACTCCATAAAGAAACATCTAATTAAGTATGTTTTAATCAGTCATGTCAACCCCTACCTCTTTCAAAGAGTAACATTGCTTGAACACTTTACAACTTTATAAAATATGTACATTACTGTCATGGCAAGTGCCATAAATTTAGTAGCTGAACTACCTGTTAAAAGTGTCATCAAACAATAATTAATGTTGTTTAAAACATGCTTGCTTGCATATATACATTTTTGTACAGGTTTCAGTGGAGGTTTAAGTTTCTTTATAGGTTTAAATATTTATTTTATGATAATAGGTATGTCTACACTGAAAAGTTATTTCAAAATAAGAGGCTTATTTTGAACTAACTTTTCCCTGTCCTTGTAGGCATTTTGGTATTTTGAAATAAGAGCTTTGTTTTTTTTGGAAAAAAAAAAGGAAGTGTTATTTTGAAATACTAAAACCTGCTTTTATTTCAAAATAAGACTTATTTCAAAATTATTATTTCAAAATAAGCCATTCCAAGCCATGGAATCAGCTTATTTTGAAATCATTGGCAGGGAACCCCCAGTAGGCTGGTTTCCTAGCCAGGGGGCAGGGAATCCTGGTGGGGCTGCTTCCCCCCCCCCCGCCAGCCTTATCTGCCCCACCACCACTCTGTTAAGGCTGGGGGTGATAGGAACTGGGAAGGAGCCAGATCAGGGTCTGAGCTGCTTGCAGCTGAGGGGGCAGATCAGAATGCCTGGTAGGAGGAAGCAGCTCCACCGGCATCGCTGCCCCCAGTGGGGAAACAAGCCCTTTGGGGGTTCCATGACCTTGGCAGGGAAACCAGCCCATCGTGGGGGGATCCAATTTGAGTTAGAGATTCTAATTTAGACTCTCTAGCTCAAGATAATAATGCCTACCTTATTTTGAATTAGGAGTCTTGTGAAGACCCACTAATTTGAAATAATTTTTTTGAATTAAAATTGGAACAGTTATTTTGAAATACTTATTTTGAAATAACTACAACAGTGCAGACACAGCCAATACGAAAATGCAAGAGCCTGCATGCCACATCCTGCATGAAAACTAAGCATACATATGTTTAGGACTGTTGGCTCAAAGAAGGAATGAGAAGCTTGCAGATGCCATTATGACCTTAGCATCTCAGATAGTCAGAAGGTATCAAAATAGGGAGGCTGCCCAGTTCATGCCCAGGCATATTTTACAAAATACATCACAAAATCCACCAAAAGGGCCAGAAATAACAATAGATGTGAAAAAGCATATTGTCTGGAACGTTTTGGAAAGGAAGCACATAGATCAGTAATATGTCATCTGTACACATGAACCTGCCAGCCGACAGGAGAAATGTACCCTGAAAATTTGTAGGAGAAGAAGCTAAGTTTAGACTTGGTAGGAGGACAACCCATATTGCTCAGGGTATAAAGGGTAAACATGATGAGTTTAACAACTACTCTTTCTTTGAGTTTCTTTCTTTAGTTTGTTAGGATCCTTTGTTTTAAGATACGTAAGTGTTATCAATAGTTTTAGTCTTACTCAGCTTTATAACTGTTAGCTCTAGCACTGCCTCCACCTCTCCATTTCAGAGTTGAGGGACCAAGCAATTCTCTCCATCAGGTCAGCATGGAAGGGTGGAAGTATATTTATCCAGAGCATATAACATAAAATATAGCATATGTATCTAGTATAAAACTGTAATGATGTTACCCATTTAGCCACATAATTAGATTTATCCATTTATTCATTTGCCTTTAGTTACTTATCTGTCTATCATGTTGTGTTATCTTAATAAAATCTATAAAATATACATACTTGGTCACTACTGTGAATATCCCAGTCATGAATATACCCTGGAGTCCTTGTGAGAACCTCTGTAGCCTGATTCAGATACTAGAACCTCTTTGAAGAAGGCTGGTGGCGATTGGTGATACTAGAACCTCTTTGAAGAAGGCTGGTGGTGATGTAGGGAAGGGGAGTAAAAGTGGGATAGGAACAGAAGCTAAAATAGGGAAAGAACAAATTAAAATTTACTTAGACAAGTTAGATGTCTTCAGATCACCAAGGACCAATGATATGCACTCCAGAATACTTGAGGAGTTAACTCAGGAGATATCTGAGCCACTGGCTTTAATTTCTGAAAAATTATGGAAGACTGGAGAGATCCCAGAGGACTAGAAAAGAGCAAATATAGTGCCCATCTACAAAAAAGTGAAACAAGAACAACCCAGGGAATTACAGACCTGTCAACTTAACCTCTGCTAAGCTGACAGATCTGTAATTTATCAGGAAAAATAATGGAGCAAACAATTAAGGAATCAATTAACAAAAATCTAGAAGAGAATAGGGTGTTAAGTGATACTCAGCATGGATTTGTCAAGAACAAATCATATCAAACAAACCTGATAGCTTTCTATGACATGGTAACAGGCTTTATTGGCAGAGGAGAGGCAGTAGATGTAATATATCTAGACTTCAATAAGGCTTTTGATACAGTCTCACATCACTTTCTCATATCAGTTTGTCATTAACAAACTAGGGACACCTACGAACTACAATCAAGATGGAGCTACTATAAGATGGGTACAAAACTGGTTGGATAACCACTCCCAGAGAGTAGTTATCAATGGTCCACAGTCGTGCTGGAAGGGTGTAAGATGTGGGATACCGCAAAGGTTGGTTTGCAGTTAAGTTATGTTCAATATTTTCATTAATGATTTACATGATTACATAAAGAATACTCTTATAAAATCTGCAGATGATACCAAGCTGGAAGAAGTGTTTTGGGGGCTAGGACCACAATACAAAATGATGTGGACAAACTGATGAAATGGTCTGAGGTAAACAGAATGAAATTCAATAAAGATAAGCGTAAGGTATTACACTTAGGAAAGAACAATCCCTTGCACATAAACAAAATGGGCAATGACTGCCAAGGAAGGAATACTGTGTAAAGGGATCTGGGTGTCATGCTGGACCACAAGCTAAATAGGAGTCAACAGTGTAACACTGTTGCAAAAAAAGCAAACACCATTCTGGAATATATAAACAGGAGTATTGTAAGTAAGACATTAGAAGTAATTCTTTCGCTCCACTCGGCCTTGACTAGGCCACAACTGGAATATTGTGTCCAGTTCTGGGGACCTCATTTCAGAAAAGATGTGGACAAACTGGAGACAGTCCAGAGAAGAACAACATGAACGATAAGAGATCTGGAACACCTGGCTTATGAGGGAAGATTGAAAGAGCTGGGTTTCTTTAGTCTGAAATAAAGGAGACTGAGAATGGGCATGAGAAGAGTTTTCAAGTACCTAAAAGGTTGTCATGAGGAGAAGGGAGAAAAATTGTTCTCCTTAACTGCTGATGATAAGACAAGAAGCAATGGGCTTAAATTACAGTAAGGGAAATTTAAGAGGGACTTTAGGAAAAAATTCCTAACTGTCAGGGTGATTAACCACTGGAACATGTTACCTTGGGAGGTTGTGGAATCTCCATCATTAGAAATTTTTAAGAGCAGGTTAGACAAACACCAGTCAAGGATGGTTTAAGGTGGTATTTGGCACTACCATGAGTACAGGTTACTGGTCTCAATGACCTCTCATCATCCCTTCCAGTTTCTATGATTTTATGAGTTCTGATCAGATCCATTGGTGAGCATGTAACCTTCTCCAAATCACTGCACAACCAGAAATCAAGCAACATCATTAACTCAGATTTAATGAGACCAAGTAGAGTTCTGATTTGCTGACAATTACCCAAATTCTCAGGTTCTTACGCAGGTCAAACTCCAGGCCATGATATGTTGCCAATATTTTCACTGCGTAAAACTTATACCACAGCTGGTGAGAAGGTACGTGAATCATGGTTTCATATGTTTGGAGAGTAGCCTCAAAAGGATCAATTACCGGTCCCACTGAAAACAAAATACTGGATTAAATGAACCATAGGTATGATCCAGCATGGCGATTGCAATTCATAAACGTTTTAGTTCAGAGGACAGGTTTTTAAAAAGAGGCTTCCAAGAGTTCCTTATAGTCCTCCAATAAGTAATTCCTCAGAGACTTTAATTTACAGTTTTGCATCAGATTATGTTCCTTTTTAATAAGACCTCAATAGATTTGCCTTGGATAAAGATAATTTCTATTTTCCTGTGATTAAATAATTCCAGCTGTTCTTTTTTTTTATTTATTTTTTAATTTTAAACAAACAGTACATTGTTATTGGAAACTTTGTAGTAAGGCAAATTACAACAAACCATCAACATACTATATTGTCCATTCAGGATTAAGTTAATATCAAAGATCCTAACTAAACACTTTGGCCTCCTTCTTGGAGACTGCTAAAAATGGTATCAAATTTCTAAATACCTATCCACTTTTTGGTGCTTCCTAGTGTTCATAATTGATATGAAAGGTTTTCCATTGCAAGGATAGTCTCTAAGGCTATGTCTACATTGTAAAAGCTAAGTCGACTTTATTAAGTCGACTTAATAAAGCCTACCTAAAGTCAAATTTAAGTTGACCTTATTAAGTCGACTTAGTGAGTCCACACTACATTAAGTCGACTTTATAAAGTCAACTTTAAATGGGTGCCCTGGCTTAAATCAACTTTATAAAGTCAACTTAATGGCCCCACTGCACTAAGTTGACTTTAAGTCAACTTAGTGATTCCACGTTGCCTTAAGTTGACTTAATAAAGTCGACGTAATGGTAAAGTTGACTTTATAAGTGGACCTTATAAAGTCGACTTTACTGGACCCTAAAGTCAACTTTATTGCCTTGAAGTGTAGACAGGGCTCTGTTTAAGTCGACTTAAGGGCCCTTAAGTCAACTTAAACACACAGTGTAGACATACCCTATTTTATTACACCACAACTCTATAGGAGATGTCACATTTTTCCAGTACAAACTCTTATTGCTAGCAATTAAAAAAACAAACAAAAAACAAAAACAAAAACAAAGAAAAAAACCTGTCATTCTGTTTAACATGTAAATTCTTTATTAGAATTTTAAGGTGCTCTCTAGCTGGGAAAGGGGATACACTGCTTCAATTTGTGTACCTCCAAGAAGACTTTTTTATATAAATTTCTTTTCAAACAGTAAAATTTTAACTGCAAGCACATATGAGCCAGGATCTGGTAGTTCACTTTTCTTGGGCCTCAGATTCAGTGCATTGCTTTTAGTATCTGGCTTGCAACAAAGCTTCAGGCACTGTCCTGAATGCAAACAACAGAACATTCCCATTAATGTTACCAGTGCAGCAAGATATTAAATATTACAGTGCCTTATCGACATTCAGGTTCAGCTAGGGATGAACAACCAACCATCACCTTACAAAGCATATATCAACTGAACTGGACAATCCCAAAGAAAGACAAAAATAAGACTGAAATGAAAATTACCTACAAAGAATAGCATCTATTTTTGTCATGGAACAAGATAACACTTGCAACAGACTCAGCTCCTGCTGGAGCAGCATCAACCTTTATTCTAGAACACAATGCAGCCCCCAGTGGATAATGAGCCAGAGAGTCACTGCATTGAACAGACTCTGACTTGTACTCACTGACTTCTGATATATTGTAATATGCATGGGTGGCCTTGAGAGGGGAAAGACAAATAGGAAGTAAGGTATACTAATTTAATTGCAAGTGCTGCACAGATTGCTTGAGTTACTAACAATTATAGAAACAACTGTGAGATATGTTCCCACTAAGGCGTGTGTGTGTAGCCTGTGCACACAACAAAATAAAGTGTGCACAAAAAAATTCAACAGTGCTAATATATTTATGCTACTTTAAAAAGGCAGTTTCAAGCAGCGTGTTTCAAATAAGGTTTTGTAATTTATAACATCATTTCCATCAGCACATCAAAATAAAATTTAGGTATTATTTGCATCATACATGCTTGCTTCTTTTCGCTTACAAGTTTGACCACACTCACTGGAGTGTGCACAAATTCGGACACTGGTTCCAAACATTTGCACAAAAGAAATTTTTTGTGCACACAGCCTATGAACAATTAGAGGGAACAGTGGCTGTGAGCCATTTCAGTAGAATCTGCTGAAATTGGCAAAGGTCTCTTTTAGATGTAATAGGCAAACCAATGATAGCAACAACAGTAATGCATACTACCGTACAGCTCTATAGCCCCCCCCCCTTTTTTTGGTTTGAGACTTTCAAAGTGCTTTGGAAATACAGTGGGGACCCGTTACCGCGCGAAAAGTTTCCCCGTGGAACTGGTTAACCCGTGGTAACAAGATGTCTCCCAAAAGCTCCACAGTAACGTGCGGGTCCTGTTAATGCGTGTTGCGTAAACGGGCCCCTGCACATTGCTGCCCCAGAGACGGGCCCCAGGCACCAGCCCAGGCCCCGCTCCCCAGCCCCGCTTCTCTGCTGGGGTCCAAGCCGGCCTCAGGTGCCTGCTGCTGCCAGCCTGGCCCTGGATCCTGGGCCGGGGACATAGCAGGGAGTGGCGGCTGCAGCTGCAGGCAGCCAGACCTAGAATGGGGCTAGAAGCGGCCGCCGCCACCGCTCCCTGCCATGTCCTCAGCTGGGGGTCCGGGGCCAGGCTGGTGTCAGCAGGCACTTGAGGCCGGCTTGGACCCCAGCAGAGAAGCGGGGGCGGGGGGCATGGCTTGCGGCCAGGGAGCAGGGCCTGGGCCGTTGCCCTGGGGAAGGCTTCCAGTCCCGTTTACGTGCAGACTGGTTTACACACAGTCACCAGGGGCTTGTCCCCGGACACCTGCACATAAATGGGTCCCCACTGTACAAAGAGGTCACAATTTAGTTTAAAGTTGTGTTTATAACTAGCTGTAACCCATCAAGAATGATGGAGGAAAATCAAAAGGGAATTTATGACATACTTATTTATTTTAATCAATTAATAGCTCTTTAATTACAACATTTTTTGCATAAGTTCTATGGTCAGCTAAAGCTTTGCCTTGGTTGTTCGTATCCTTCATGTAAACTTTTAGATTTTCATGGTTTCTTCCCTGAGTGAACACCACATACAATTGCCTGAAGAGTCAGTGTGAAATATTGGAAACAGCTGAAAGCATAGCTGAGAGTTTTATAATTTTGACACATTCCAAAGGGGCAGCCATGTCATCAGAGTGAACCATCTCTGGGTTTCACTGGCTCTTACTGTCCAATTTTTAAATCGTCAGCCATTCACCTTTATGAAGTACAGGGAGGTATGCAGCGACAATAAGGAGCAACGGTTGAATCACTTGTGACATCACAATGGCTGGTCAGATGGTATACTTCACATCACACACACATAGCAAATTAGGAAAGTTGATTGATTTATAACATGTAAGTATGGAAAAATTAAGAGATTTTTAATAAATCGTTAATCCATTGTTATATGGCACTTAAAGACTAACAATTTTTTTTTCATGAGCTTTCACAGGAGAAAATCCCACTTTGTCTTCAAAACATTTGACAAAGTGGGATTTTGACCCATGAAAGCTCATGCAAAAAATAAATTTGTTTAGTCTTTAATCACCACAGGACTCCTTGTTTGTTGTTTTACTGAACTATACTAACACAGCTACCCCTTTGGATCCATTGTTATAGGTTGCTCACTAGATCAAAGATCAGCTGTCTATAAGGTACAGTAAACTGCATATCTATTATATGTTTATAAATCTACTAATGTTTACTAGTCCTTTACAAAACATTCACAGATGGAACTGTAACACAAACTGTAACACATAACTGTGATTCAGTTATGAATGTATAACACATCTCTGAGATAGGAAGATATAATTATTCTTATTTTAAAGGTGCAAACACTGAGTCATAGATTAAATAATTTCCCCAAAATTACATACTGTGAGTCTCTATCAGAACCTACAATAAATAAATAATTTCCAGATCTCCTGACGTTCAGTCCTGTACAATGAACTTGAATATTAAAGCACAGAGCTCAGATATTTACAAGGAATTGCCTTTTGCACACAAATTCTTAACACTTGCCACTTGATCTTACTGGTTCTTCAAATATTTTAAGAAGCTCAACCCATCCTTTCTGTTCCAGTGCTAAAATGCTTGCTCGTATCTTGGAGAGCCCATGTGCTGATTGCTGTAATCTCCTCAAGACCCATGTACTTTCTACTTCATCCTTCAAGGAAATATTGATGTTGCAAAATGAATGGCTCATAATTCAGGAAAAGATAAAGGTAAGACTGACTGAAGCAGCTCTTGATGTACAGCTCTTGATGTATAGGTCTTGAAGTATTACCAGTAGATCAAGGGATGTGATCACTCCCCTCTATTCTGCACTGGTGAGGCCACATCTAGAATGCTGTGTTCAGTTTTGGGCTCCCCACTACAAAAAGGACAGGGACATGCTAGAGAGAGTTCAGAGGAGGGCAACCAAAATGATTAAAGGGCTGGAGCACGAGCCCTATGAGGAAAGACTGAAAGCATTAAGCTTATTTAGTCTGCAGAAGAGAAGATTCAGGGGGGATTTGATAGCAACCTTCAACTACTTGAAGGGATGCTCTAAGGAAGATGGAGCTCGACTGTTCTCGGTAATAACAGAGGACAGAACAAGGAGCAATGGTCTCAAGTTGCGGTTAGGGAGGTCAAGGCTGGATATTAGAAAAAAACTTTTTTACTAGGAGAGTGGTGAAGCCTTGGAATGAGCTGCATAGGGAGGTGGTGGAGTCTCCATCTTTGGAGGTGTTTAAGGCCCAGCTGGACAAAACCATGACTGGGATGGTTTAGTGGGAGTGGTCCTGCCTCTGGCAGGGGGTTGGACTAGATGACCTATGAGGTCCCTTCCAACCCTATGATTCTATGATTCTACATACATTGGGGCATCATCTTCAGTACAGTTGGACTGTTTGTTGGCAGGTATAGGGGGAATGAATGTGGTGTTTGAGAAGCCTTTCAAGAAATTTCATTAAAATAGGGGGATAATATTTTGAAAGATTAGTGCTGGATGCTACTGTGGGCACCCAGGATTAATGAAGCGATTTACCACCCTAAATAGCAATTTAGAGCAGGTTTTGGCAGCTTCAGTGGAGGCTAAAGAGAAGGTTCTCTAGGCCTGCAGTACAGCCTTAGCACTGGCATGAACAAAGAGTCCTGTGGCACTTTGAAAGACTAACAACATTTATTTATCACATGAGCTTTGGGGGAAGAAAATCCCACTTTGTGATATGCTTGAAGATAGGAAATTTACAGAATGGGACGAAAATAAATGCAGGAAAGTGTAAGTCATAGGATAAGGTCACACTGTTACAGCAAATTAAAGCAGTTGTTCAGGTTCAGCCCTGGGCATGGCACATAGAGGAAGGTGAGGTCAAATCACCTGTTGTAATGAGAAAAAATCCATAGTTCCTATTTAACCCCAAGGCAATGGCATCAAATTTTCATATTTCAACTCTTGAGAGAATGAGAGCCTTGAATGACAAACCTTTCCTCACTTATACACAGCCCCCCAGCCTTAAGCAGATGCCAGCAGCTACGGACCAAACAAATGAAACGTTAAAGTAGGCACATGTCCCTGCTACAAACCACACTACCAACTTCGTCCACATATTTGCAAAAAAGATATGATCAGAGGACCTAATAAAACTAGCTACTCCATCAAGGGCTCATTCACTTGCTCATCCACCAATGAGATTTATGCTATCATGTGCTGGCAATGCCTCTCCCCCACCAATATATTGGACAAACAGGACAGTGCCTGCACAAAAGAATAAATGGACACCAGGCAGACATCAGATATAACAAAATTCAAACACCTGTAAGGGAACACTTCAGTCTCCCTGCTCACTCCATTGATGATTTGTTAATAGCTCTGCTCAAACAAATGGATAACAAATCAAAGCTTCAAAGAGAAACTGCAGAACTGGAATTCATAAACAGATTTGATACTGTTGCTTTAGGGTTAAAAAGGGAATACAGATTTTTTTTTTCATTACAACGGGTGATTTGACCTCACCTTCTTTTATATGCTGTTTCCCAGTGTTTGAATCTAAACAAATGCTTTGATTTTCTGTAACAGGATGACCTGATCCTATGACTTACACTTCCCTGCATATATTTTCCTCCCATTCTCTGAACTCCCCATCTTCAAGCATCTGATGCAACAGGATTTTCTCTCACAAAAGCTCATCCAATAAATAAATTTTGTTAGTTTTTCAAAGTGCCACAGGACTCCTTGTTTGTTTTGCTGAACTAGATGAACATGGTTACTACTTGGGAAGTTGTGGAAAAACAGGAAGCCTGGATATACTTTAGCACTGTCATTATGGAAAAACATACTCATTTGACATGGTTTGCTTGGCAATTTGTTTTTTACAGCCTTGTGGTTGATTTGTTTGGTCAGTTATGTAATACTTTTAAATTAACATATCTCTGTAACTCTTGGATATAGGAAGGAGGTTGGGGTTTGGGTCAAGTAGTTTGCTTCCTGGACATATTGGAAGGATCTCCAAGCACACATCTGGAAGGACTGACCAACCAGAAATCTGCAAATGAATCCCCCAAAGATTTCCTTAGACTTGTGGCGTAACTATCAGTTTGGGTTGCACTATACTAGCATACCGTATTTGCGTATGTTTGAGACTAACATGGCAGAGTCATTATGCAAAGGCATTCTAGTGAGAGTGCTGGAGACTAAAAACGAAAATCTCTGAAATAAAAGCAGTTGATTCTGACTTGTTTGTGCTAGTCATGGCAGAGGGAGGTGCTGCATCTTTCTTGGTTTGTTTATTGATACGAACTTGCAGAGAGAATAAAGCTATAGATTTAAGGAACCCTGGGTAACATCTGAACTACATGCTGTCGTAGTTAGCTAGTAACCCAAATGTAAAATTTAAATCAGATCAATGATCTGTAAATGTTATTCTGAATGTTGTTTTTATCATTACTTTTCAAAGAGTACAGCCACACTGCATTCATCATTTTCCACTGTCAATGTGCCGATGGCTCGACTATGCCTTGATATACATTGACAGTGAAGTTTGACATAAAGTTGCTTATCTCGGCCTTCTGCAGCCTTTTTCTCCATTGTCAGAGCAGTAAATTAGAAAAAAAAAATGGAGCTGTAATTCAATCTGCTAATACCACCCAGAAAGATTTCAATTAATTCCTCACTTTGCATGCAGCACTGTGCCTGTCTGTTGTGCCTGTGGCAGAGAAACGGCAAGAAGGCTTTTCCTGCTTTTATTCCTTTACAGAAGAGGAGTGAGGAAGTGAGAGAAGGACAATTGCCTCCCCACAAGTTCCTGTGCCTATTTCCCACAGTGCAATGCATTTCAGAGAGTAATGTGAGCAGTAGAAATGCAAGACCCCAAGCAAGCTATTTGCTGCAATCGCTCACCTTCTGTAATCTGACAGCCTAAAACTGAATTACAGTTCCACTCCTATTGTAGACAAGCACTATGTCTTTTAGGAATAGTTCATAGTAAGTACTGTGCAGACCTGCCCTGCTCTGCAAGAAACACTAGAAGGCACCCAGGCAGAGAGTTTCCAGGTGCACTGAGGCTGTGCATCAGCTGTGACATCTCTTTGTGCATGCAGCCAGCCAGCACTGGAGTATTGAATTAGGGGCAGACTCATGATGACGCTACCTCCCCCTCTTCCATCCCTTTCTTGAGGTACCAGGAGACCCTTCTGCTCCTTCAAACACTGTAACTGCAATTTTCTCTTGCCTTTAATGCAGGTCATGTAAAAAAGAAGTCTTATAACTCCATTCTTCTCACTGCTCATCCATACAAGGACCAGCCAAAATCTGGAACTGTACAGTAGGTAGCTTGCGAGCTCTAATCTCAAACAAGGGACTTCTGCCATATTGACCATGCTATGTCCTCCCTATGCTCTGATCAAATGTTGCTTTCACTTATACTGGTGGTAACTCACAGTAACTCCACTGATTTCAGTGGTGTTACCCTGGATTGATAAAACTGTAAATGCAAAGGAATTTGTTCCAGCATTAAACAGCGAATTGAAAGATACCTGACTCAAACACTGCCTCTTTCTTCATAGTGCACTGTCTAAAAGGGACAGAGAATGAGACAGGTGCTCTGAAGAAGTAATAGCATGTGAGCCTATCATTAAAGTCAGTACTGCAGTGCATACATACAAGAGAGGGAGTTAAGGATGCTAGAAGCATTTACTAGTATCTGAGTGTTTAACTTTGCAATCTGAGCATTCTCTTTTTATTTTTTTTAATGTACGAAATTTCCGAGATTTTTAATTTCTTCAAAGGAACAAACACAAATAGTACTTTCACTGTTTCCTTAAACAACAATCCTGATTCTTCTCTCATTTTTGCATCAGGTGAAATGAGGAGTAACCCAATTAACACAATAGAATTACACTGATATACATGAGCAAACAGCAGCAAAAAAGAAAAAAAGGTGGTGGCATTTTTGTCTAAACACCCCTAAAATAAATCTCAGCACATGTGCCACAATGTTGAAATCATTCTGTCTTGTTTCTGCCATTGGTTGTGCACTGAATGAGGCAGGGGCCACTACATTTTTACTATAATATGGAATTAGCAGTGCATACGTGCTCTTCATGTAGAATGTTGTGAAAGAGCTAAAGCACTGTCACAGTTTAAGCATAATACTGTGCTTGTCTGAGGCAGGCTTTCCAAATCTCCATAACTAAACCAAATCTAACCTAAAAGCCTTGAAAGGCACCTCTTCTTTCCAATGGCTGTATTAATATTGAGGGCCCTGCAAATCCACATATATCATTATGTCCACAGGTGTGATGCAGATATTCATGAACCATTTCTTGTGGATGCAGATCAGATGTGGATCCACATATCTGTATCCATGAAGAGCTCTATTAATGTTAAGTTTCTACTGCTGTGCGCTTGTCAGTAGAGCTATTAAAAAAGCAACATTGAATAAAAAAGACTAATGGGAAAAGTGCATTTAAAAAATCTTTTCTTTTCATTTTTTTAAAAATATGATAAAATGGTTTTGTTTAAGCTCTCCATAAATATGCACTGTTAGGCATAGGCTAGAGCTGGAGATATTTGGCTCCAAAGGTGAAAATCTTAGAAGGCTATATCAACTGAATACGGTATCCTGGAGTGGAAGTTTTAGGCAACTTCACCCACAGCTGTTGTCTGTGCTCCATTTATAATACCGCTCTAATAAAGATACTTTAATGACATCTACTGAATTAGTGTCCCTAAATGGGCTAGATCAGTTCAATTATATAGCACAGGCTGATCTTATTAGTCTGCGATACTGGTAGAGATAATGAGAGTAGCTGAGAAGTGCCTTGTGCAAACTATTTTGTTTAAGGACATGATGCTGGCTTCCTACTTGCTAACATCAGATTTGCTCTTTTCTGCTAACCAGTCCAACCACCATTCAGAGCCTGTTAATACAATTATTTTAAAACAGAAACCACTTAAGATAAAGGAACTACCTTGGTTAATGCAAAGAAGTGGTAAGACTGGCTAATGGCCTCTCTACCTAAAGGTGCACCGGACACGCCCCCGGCAGGAGCGTCATGCCGGGGACTCCGGGGCCGGGGCTCCGGGGCACCCCCCCCACACCCCCGGCAGGAGCGTCGGCGCGGGGATTCCGCGCCGGCGCTC
This sequence comes from Podocnemis expansa, assembly GCA_007922195.1. Taxonomy (NCBI): domain Eukaryota; kingdom Metazoa; phylum Chordata; order Testudines; family Podocnemididae; genus Podocnemis; species Podocnemis expansa. The sequence goes on from ML681979.1 coordinate 2,288,902, forward strand.
ACTCCGGCCCTGGCAGCAGCGGTCTCCAGATGCGCGTCGGGGCTGCGCCCCCAGGTTTGGGGGCGGGGGGGGCTTTAAAGCCACCGGGGTGAGGCGCCCCCCCCGCCCTCTCCTGGTGGGTGCCTGCAATCCCCTCCCCAGGAGGAATAGCATGTCCACACTGTGGACATGCAATTTCGCTGCCTTATTTCGAGGACAAAGTTTTTTGTCCTCGAAATAAGTTGTTTCGAAATAATATGTTATTTCGAAACAGCTTGTTTCGAAACAAGCATACCCTGTGTGAACATAGCCTGCCAGAAAAAATGAAAGCAGAGAGGCTTGGGATCAGAATAAGCAAAGAATTCTAAATATCAAGAAGGTGGAGAAAAGGTTGAAAAGCTGACACCAAAAATCAGACGTGCAAAATACAGAAAGCAAGGAGTTTAACATAATGCTCAGAAAGTCTTCAGCTCATGATAACACATTTTCAGTTTTGTGTGCAATTAAATCATAAGAGCCACATCAATACATTGACAAATAAATAGTCAGCCAACCTGATGTAGAGCACCAACAATTTTGCGAGCTTCCTGGTAAATTGTTTCAGAACTCCAGTGTCTGTTCAGTTTTTTCAGTGCTTTAGCCAGCCGATTATGTTCTCGCAGCCACAATGTGTGCATAGCCGTCAATGAGATTACTTCATTAGATCTGCTGTCCCCAGCGATAAAACATTCAATCCTTTCAGTTTTGTTAGAGCTGGGGTCTTGTGCACAGGGAGAAGGGACTTGGTCTACAAAGGGCAGATATTCCCGGTCATTGTCATAATATTGCAAATTTACTCTAAGGAGTCCTTCTTTGCTTGCAAAATTCCTCAGTTTATTTTCCACAGCAGGTGTGCTGCCATAGACAGCAGAAGCATCAAGGAAGGAGGTTAAAAGGTTGATCTGTTCTCTGGGATTTAATGTTGATAGATTTCCAAAGAGAATGTCATGATCACCAGTACCACATACAGGAGAAGAACGATAAAAAGGCATGCACTCTGTTCCTGTGAATAATGTATCATTGGCAAATACCTGCGTAATAAAGTAAACATTTTGAAATAACATATCTGGACTGGAAATTACTACTGCACTGAATGTAAGGTTTCCATTCAGAGTCCTACTTTTCAGTTACTCATATCTTTTTGAAAAAACTATTTTCTGGACAGAAATTTTCTAGGCTTCTTTCTGTGTTATTTATTTATCTTCTAGATCAGTGGTTCCCAAACTTTTTCAGTCTGGGGACCCCTTTCTAACATACAAAACTTTGTGGCCCCCCAGCTGATTATGTAATCTGGCCTGTGCAGGCAGACTCTGGCCCGTGCCACTCTGGTGGCACCACTGGGATAACCAGCAAGCGGTGCCACCACCACCATGGGCCGTGCTGCTTGGGAGTCAAGCCACGGTGGCTATGGCCCCCTGCCCTTGCCCTCCTGGGGAGCCGCCTCAGCCTCATCACCCTGCCAGGATCTGGCAATGGGTGGGGAGAGGCAGCCCTGGCAGGGAGCATCAGGGCTGCAGCTGGATTCTGGTCCCAGTAGGGAGGGGCTCTGCGGACCCCCTGCAACATGTCTGTGGACCCCCAGGACTTCAGGTTGGGAATGCCTGTTCTAGACCATGGGCCTAGATTTACTTTATTATATTCACTACTTTCCATTATACTCAGAAGTAATACAAGGAAGCTATGGGCCTGTATACTGTAAGATTTATACATTGTATGCTTCAGCAATTTAGCATAAGGCTTGAGACCTGTAAACTTCAAACAGATAAATGGCTCCACAGAAAACCTCAAGTATTAGGGAGCAGAAAATCAAGTGTTTAAGAAAATGTCTAACCATAGGTACATGATCCAACACGATGAGTGTCAAGGCAATGAACTGGATGTACATAACAGGTACATGAGCTACATCCACAGATACCCAACCACAAGAGGACCATGGTAATGCATTGCCATGTATGATAATAAGTTGAAATAATTGATATACTAACCTATCGGAGAAGGACACTCCAAAATTAGGAAGGTGAGGAAATATACCTCACAAACTAATAAGAGAAAGGGAAAAATCCTCTACTGAATGTGCATCAAATGTATTGGCATCAATGTATCGTACTATTAAAAGTTGCATCCCAGTCAAGGGGAAGTAGGAGAAGACTAGTCCTTACGAGGTGCCAAAATGGTGGCAACTGGCAATGAAGAGGAATGTGATTGTGATAAGGAAGATGATGGTTAACATTTCAGGTTGTTGTGCAAGAGTACAGAGATATGCAGATGTACATTCATTAGTAGCTCTATCTACCTTAATGAGTTGGGAAGTTTCTGACCATGTTATAAACCAGTTGTAATTATAGAAGAATCCACAGAATCATAGAAGATTAGAGTTAGGAGGGACCTGCTAACTAATCCAACAACCATTCAGAGACTGTTAATACAATTATTTTAAATGAAAAACCATTTAAGACAAAAAATCTACCTTGGTTAATGTAAAGAAACAGTAAGACCAGTAGTAAGATTACCAAAGAAAATCTAGTGTGACTCCCTGATCAAAGCAGGACTAAGCACAACTAAATCATCCTAGCCAGGGCTTTGTCTTGCTACAAGGCAGATTCTGCTACCTCCCTAGGTAACCCATTCCAATGCTTCACTACCCTCTTAGTGGGGAAAAAAAAAAGACAAACAAGTGCATTGTATGAATGTGGGAGACTTGCCTACTTATTACTTGCTACCTTTTCCAGAAGCACTATAAAGAAGAGATCCAGAAAGAATGAGGAGACTTCAGTAGAATAAATACCTACAAGGACAAATTTGGGAAAAGATGAGATACAGTTTGAAAGTACAGTAAACAGTGTCAAAAAAAAAAAAGTAGAGAGACTTGGGATATGAGCAAGCAAAGAAAGCTAAATATCAAGAAGTTTGAGAAAATGATGAAAAGCTGACATGAAAAATCAGAACTACAAAATAAAGACATATGGAGCACTGATGCAAATAGGAATGTGCTACTAGGATTATCCAAAATTATATACAAAATTCTTAATATATAATCTAGATTTCCCCCATTGCAACTTGACACCATTGCTCCTGTCATCTACTACGACTGCCAAGAGTTCAGCAACCTTTGCTGGCCCCCATGCCAGCCCTGCCCACTGCACCCCTGGTGGGCCTGAGATTCAGGATCGGGGCTGACACTCGCCTCAGCCAGTGGTTGACCTCTGGGTCCTGGCCATGACTGGCTCCCGCCCCTGCTGGTGATTGGTTTCTAGCTCTGGAGTCACAGCTGGAAGCGGGCTGACCAACCCAGCCCACTCCCCTCCAGCCCTGCCCAGAAGGGGGCGGAGTCAGCAGGGGCCAGGAGCCACGTGCTGGAGATTCTTTGTCCCAGCTGGCCATGTTCCCCAGAGGGGAAGCGTGGCCAGCATGGGCCTCAAGCTGCGGCACATGGCTCTTGCCACCTGGCCATACGGTGCTGGGGGTGCCTGGCCAGAGGGAGGCCTGAGTGGTGCTGCTTGCCACTCAGCCTCGGCCCTGTGCCATTTTTGGCATGGGTGCCAGGGGTTGCCGACCCCTGCCCTAGAGCCTCCTTTCAGGTTGTTAAAGGATGCCATCCAATTCCTCAAAACAAAGAGTTTGGTGACACTTAAAAGACTAACAAATATATTTATCCCATGAGCTTTTGTGGGAGAAAATCCCATTTCATCACAGGCATCTAATGAAGCAGGATTTTCCCCCATGAAACCTCATCTGATAAATAATTGTTTTAGTCTTTTGCATGTCATGAGACTCATTGTTTTGCTGAACTAGACTACAATGGCTACCCCTTTAGAACTTAGCAAATTCCTCCTCATTCTTCTCTTCTGCAGACTAAATATGCCTAGTTCTCTTAGTTAACCCTAATAAACTTTGTACTCCAGTACCCTAATTATTTTTGCTGCTCTCTGTGACTATGTCTACATCTAACTGCTTAGTTTGGACTTGCTTAGTCTGAACTAAGCAGTTCAGAGTTAGTTTAAACTAACCATTTTTTTTTTTAAGTTCAAACTAAAAAGTTAGTCTGAACTAGCTTTTTAGTCTGAACTGAAAAATGGTGGTTAGTTTGAACTAACCTCATAGCTAGAACTTATTTAGTTTGAACCAGTGGCGTCGCTAGCATTGGGCATGCTGGGGCACGTGCCCCAAGTCCCAATGCTGGTGCCCTGGATCTCCGGCCCAATCGAGCCGGGGATCCGGGGCCCAATCCCCAGCCAGCCACGACAGCGGTGGAGCCGTCCCCGGCCGGGTATCCGGGTCCTGGCTGGCCACCCGTCAGGCCCCGCCCCTGGCCAGGGATAGGGCCAGGGGGAGGCCACGCCGCCGCGAGTGGCTCAGCCACGGCACGGCCAGAAGCGGCTGCTGGAGGCCGGGCCTGCACCCGCGCCCACGGCAGCAGGCGGCCAGGCCCCGGATCCCTAGCGGGGGATCCGCGGCCCGACTGGCTGCCTGCAGCCACGGCGGCCCCGTCCCCAGCCAGGGATCCGGGGCCCGGCCGCCAGCTGCTGTTTTTGGCAGCGCCGCGCTGCGGCCTAGCTGCTCGCGGCCGCGTGGCCTCCCCTGGCTCTATCCCTGGCAAGGGGGCGGGGCCTCTCCCCAGGGGGCGGGGCCTGCCCCTGGGGGCGGGGGCTGGGCCCATGCCCCGAATCCCTTGCCCCCCCCCAGCAACGCCTTTATTTTGAACTAACATAGCTACATTGTGCTAGTTCAAACTAACATTTGAACTAAGTTTTTAGTTTGAACTAGGCAAACCCTCGTGTAGACAGGGTTCAAGTTAGTTCAGATTAAGGTAAATTAGATCTATTGCATTCGCTTTGTGTAAAAAATCTGTTATCTTCTCAAAAAAGGGGATCAGGTTGGTCTGGCACAATCTAGCTTTTGTAAAATCTTGTTGAATTTTGTTGTGTTTTGTCCCAATTATCATTAACCACAAGGTCCTTTACTATTTGCTCTTTCAAAAAAATTTTGAAGACCTTGCATGCTACTTAGGTCAAACTAACAGCTTTGTATTTACCTCGATCACATTTTTTCTGTCTTAAAATCAGGAATTACATTATGCTGATCCAAAGCCCACTGAAATCAATGTAATCAATGTAATATGTGGAAAAGCTGTGATGTCATATAAAATCAACATCCCATTTACTTCAATTAATTTGGGATCATGTCCTAAATCTTGTGAGTTAATTAGTAGGTGTCGATTATGGAGACTTCTCTGCCCTGAAACTCTTAAGGTGAATATTTCTCTCCTATAAACCTCCTTAAATCAGCAGGCAGGGGAGGACAGCTGGTTTGGCAGTCCAAGAGAAAAACTCGGAGTCAGCAAACCTATGTAACAAAAGAAAATTAATCACCAAAAGAAAAAAGAAAAAAACAATTGTGTTTCAGAATGTTTAAATCTAGTCGTCCTATTTACTAGACAACTGCATTTATGAACTTCAGTTTTTTGAAAATGCTATCATTTCCTGATTCTAAGAATAGATCACCATTCACCAGTGTAATGAGCCAGTCTGAGCCATAACAATGATGTGTCAAACCACAGAGTTTCAAAGAGACACTCTTCCAATGAAAACTGCTGCTAAAAACATGATTTTGAGTTTCAGAGACTACACAATTATAAACTTTGGTGAATAGATGTATTTTCATAACCATTGATCTTTTTTGCACTAGTAAGCAAGTACACCACTTACTGAAACATCCCCCAGAGGAGACCTATTTGCAGATGTTTGATAAAACTAAAACACATCTGCTTTGAAGAGATACCTGATCTAATAATCCGTTTTTTCATTTCATCCTATTTGTTTGCTGTTCAATTTTCTAAAAAACATTAGAGCAGAAAAGAAGAGTGTATAAACATAATAGTATTGCAGACATCCTACAGTGTGAAATAATTATCTTTCAAATTCCTACATTGTTTTGCTTTGTTTTTTTGTTATTTAAACAAGTTAGTTCCTCAGGCTCTTAAACCACTGTTGGCATGGTCACAAAATAGAGAGACCTGGAATATCCTGTGAAAAGATCAAAGAGGCATGGAGAAACCTGAGATAGATAAGAGAAACTAGAAGTCTCTTTGGTGGGAGAGGGGCATGGAAATAGATATTTTCTATCTGCTGAAAGCTTGTCACTGTAGGGAATGTTATTATCATATTAAGTAATACTTGTTTATTTTCTAAGCTTATTAAAACATGTTAGCTTAAGAAATACTTTCTCTTCTTTGTCCATTAGCTAAGTAGGATAATTTCAATGGTATTATATTTTGTGAGGAAATATATTTTTTTATTTTACTTTTTGTTCCTTCAAATGTTAAAATCAGTTACTTATTTTTCTTTAGGTTTCCTGTCTAGGATTTGGCCCCATGATTAAATCTCTTGCTGTTATGGTGGCTTCTACTTCCATTCAACTGGTATGGCAGAAAAAGAACGAGGACTCTATTCCAAATGGAGTTTCTTCCAAGACTGATAATCATTGAGTGTTGGCAACAATATTTAGAAACTCCTGGATGATAAGCAGGGTCCAAAAAGACTAGAGAAGGATGAGCATAGTATCCATCTTTATACAAGGGAAAAAGGAGGAGCCAGGGATCTGGAGATTAGTCAGCCTAAATTCAATACCTGAGAAGCTACTAGATCAATGTATAAAACATCCATAAAACAATCATGTATAAAACAACACTGGGGAAAGAAGGGCTAATCATTAGCAGTCAGCACTGATTCACTAAGAACAAATCATGCCAAACCAGCTTGACTTCTTTCTTTGACAAAGTAACTGATTTGGCAGACAGGGGAATCAAGTGAACATAACATACCTGGACTTCAGCAATATTTTTTAACACAGTCCTACATGACATTAAGCTGAAGAAACGTGGGCTTGACAGAACTACTATGAAGTGGATACATGATTGGTTAAATAACCTCAAACAAACAGCAGAGCCATAACTGGGCTAGGGCAAGCAGGGCAAAACCCCAAATGACGAATTTCAAAGGGCACAGGGGATGGATCTAGCTCCTCACTACTCCCGAGGAGCTGGATCCATCCCCAGCAGTGGCAGGGAGCCAGATATATCCCTTGGGCCCTTTAAAATTTGGCACCTGGGGCTTCCAGTGCTGTTGGTGCTTCCAGAGCTTCCTGAGGCTTGCCGCCACCTTCCAGCAGCAGCTGCAGGTGGTAGAAGGGATTTGGGTACATCCCCGCCACCACTGGAAGACAACTGGGGCTGGATCCAGCTCCCTGCCCCTACTGATGGTGGCAGGAGCCATATTCGGCTCCCCACCACCTTTTGGTGGTGGGTGGGGATGGATTGGGGCCCGGGTTGGGAGAAGCCCCCTTTGAGGTTGCTTGTTCCACTCGCCAGAATTGCTAGTTATGGCCCTGACAAGGAGTAACGTTTAAGGGAATGATAAGTTCCAAAGGAGCAGCTGTGTTAGTCTACCAGAGCAAAAAAACATGGAGACTAACACATTTATTGATCAAACATAGCCTGGAACACTCTACGCAGGAGATCCACTTTCTGGACACTACAGTACAACTTAGTGATGGACACACAAAAACCACCCTATGCTGTAAACCTACAGACTGTTGTAGTTAACTTCATCCATCTAACTTCCACCTAGGACACACCACTCAATCCATTGTCTACAGCCAAGCCCTAAGATGTAGCCACATTTGTTCTGACCCCTCAGACAGAGACAGACACCTTCAGGAGCTCTATTAAGCTTTCCTAAAACTACAATACCTACCTGAAATAATGAAGAAACAGATTGACAGAGCCAGATGGGTACCAAGAAGTCCATTACTAAAGAAGAAGCCCAAGAAAGGAAACAGGAGAAAGTCACTGATCATCACCTACAATCCCCAAGTGAACCCTAACACTAAAGCAGGCACATATCCCTGTACATTGCCAACTTTGTCTACATATCTGAACAAACACCATCATAGGACCTAATCAAGTCAGCTACTCCATTAAGGGCTCATTCACCTGGTCAGCCACCAATGTGATTTTACACCATCATATGTCAGAAATTCCTGCTGCCTTATACATTGGACAGACAGGATAGTCTTTACTCCATTACTGATCTGTTATTAGCTGTACTCAGGAAAAGGAATAACAAATGAAAGCTTCAAAAAGAAACTGCAGAATTGGAATTCATATACAAGTTGGATACTTTGAACTCAGGGCTGAATAGAGATCATGGGTGTATTCACACAGCAGTCTTATTTCGAAAAAACAGAGGTTGTTTCAAAATAAGAAACACCATGTTCACATGATGTACCGTTGTTTTGAAACAACGGCGTTGTGTCAAAACAACTTAAACCCCATTTGGTTACAAAACAATGTTGTTTCGAAACGAGTTGTTTCGAAACAATGGTTGTTTCGAAACAACCATCTGACCTTTCTCCCAGGGTGCTCAGCACCCCGGGGAACAGGAAGCTCCTTCCTGGGTGTGCCTGGCTGGCAGCATGGCTGCTGACATGGCCCAGTGAGGTGGCCATGTTGCCATACCTCCCATGGTGCCCTGCCCTTGAATCGAAATAGCAAGCCCACAGTGTGAACATGCTATTTCGATTCCCGCTTTTTTCCTTATTTCAAAGTAACTTTTTGTTATTTTGAAATAAGGCGTTATTTCGATACAAGTTGTTTCGAACAACTTGTATCAAAATAACCCCCTGTGTATGAACATAGCCTATGGGTTTTTTTCTGATTACAATAGGTAATTTTGTTTTTCTCTTCCCCACCCCACCTCTCTGTTAATTACTGTACTTCACTGTTTGAATCCAAACAACTGCTTTGATTTGCTGTAACAGTCTGACCTGATCTTATGACTTGTACTCCTCTATGTTTATTTTGCACCCATTCTGTAAATTCCCTATCTTCAAGTGCCTGACAAAGTGGTATTTAATCCCATGAAAGCTTATGTGATAAATAAATTTGTTAGTCTTTACAAGTGCCACCAGACTCCTTGTTTGTATTAATGCAGTGGTTCCCAACCTTTTTCAGGCTGGGGAACACTTTTTAACAAAAAAATTTCAAGGCCTCCAGCTCATTAGGTAATTTAGCCCATGCAGGCAGACTCTGCCCCGGGCTACTCTGGCAGCATCTCTGGGACAGCCAAAGAATAGCACCGCCACCACCATAACCCATGCTACTGGGGAGCCCAGCTGCAGCAGCTATGGACCCCTACCCTTACCCTCCAGGGTAGCAGACACACCCCCATCTCCCTGCCAGGATCTGGCCATTGGTGGGGAGAGGCAGCCCTGGCATGGAGCATTGGGGCTGCAGCTGGATTCTGGCCCCAGTAGGGAGAGGCTCCACAGAACTTCTGCAAAATGTCTGTGGACCCTGTAGGTCCCCAGACCCCAGGTTGGGAGCCACTGTATTAGTGGAATGATGTTGGATTAGCAGGTGTCAAGTGGAGCTCCTCAGAAATCTGTTCTGAGTCTGATGTTGTTTAACGTCTTTATCAATGACCTGGATGTAAGTACAGAGAGCATACTGATGAAGTTCACAGATGATACAAATTTAGGAAGGGTTTCTGACACTTTGGCTGATGAAGCTAAATTTGATAAATTGGGCACTGAGCTATAGACAACAAAATGAAACTCAGCAAAGACAAATTTAAGGTGCTACACCTAGGGGAAAAAAAACCCAAATGCACAAATATAGAATGGGGGAAATCTGGCTTGGCAATAAAAAAAACAAATGTAATTTTGGCTTTCATTAACATAAGCATATCATGCAAGGCATGGAGTTGATACTACTTCTATACTTGGCTCTGGTTAGACCCTCGCTTGAGTCAGTGGTGTACCAAGGTTATGTAGTACACAGGGGACATGTCATGCCTCCCCTCGCCGCCTTATGCCTCACTCCATGCCCTGTGCAGCCCCTCCCTCTCCCACACCATGGCTGGGACCCCTCCTGCTCTGTGTGGAGGGGGGAATGCAGATGGCAGGGAGGCATGAGGCACAGGAGAGGGAAAGGTAAATATGACAGCCCCCAAGTGCCAGACAGTTTATGCTGGGCTGCAGGGGGGTGCCTGGCCAGCCCCATACCAGGGCCAGATTGAAGGGGTCATGGCCCAGACTGCCTGCTTTCAGGGCCTGTCAGTTCCACCCCTGCCCTCCCACCATGTGGGCGAGAGGTTGTGCTGCCCTCCATCAGCTGCCAGCGCAGACCAGCGTTCCTGGCTGCCCCTTGCTTCTGCCAGCATACCTCCCCAGGGGGTTGAAAGTGGCCAATTCTGGGCTGCTGCTTTCGGGGATCGGGCCCTGAAGCGGGCCTGTTCTGTGGAGTTCCCCAGCACTGAATGGGCCCTCTCTCTGTTCAGCACTGGTGAGGATGGGGGCTAAGTAGCCCTCTGACCCTGGCCCTCCCCACAAAGTACCTGGGGTCATGATACAGCCACCCTGACACCTCTGGCTCATGTGGTGGAAGGGAAAGGGCCCATGGCATCCCAGAAAGCAGGCAGCCTGAGCCAAGTGGAGACCCCTTCAATCTGGTCCTGGTGTGGGGCTGGCCAGGCACCTCCCTGCAGGCTGACACCTGGATGCTTGGCCCTCCATTGCCCCCTGGATCTGTATGCTACTGGTTTGAGTACTATGTCTAATTTTGTCTAGCATATAGAAAGGACATAGATAAACTAGAAAAGAATCCAGAGGTGAGCAACAAAAATGATCAAAGGGATGGAATGCAAACAATATGCACAGAGGCTGAAGGAACTAATGTATGTTACATTTGGAAAATAGAAGATTAAGAGGCGATATGATAGCAGTCCTCAGATACTTGAAAGGCTGCCATAGAAAAGATGAAGAAAATTATTCTCTTTTGTCACAGAGGGCAGGATAAGCTTCACTAAGTTTCATTACAACATAGCAGATTTAAACTAAATCTCAGGAAAAACTTCCTAACTGTAAGAATGGATGGACAATGACAAGAGGTTGTGGAAGTTTCTTCATGGGAGGTTTTCAAAGGCAGCTAGGTAGCTGTCTGTCTTGGATGGCTTAGACACAATAAATCCTTCATCTTTCTAGGAGTTTAAATTAGATGACATGTGTTGACCAAGCTGGGTCAATAGCATTGCCTGATAAGGGGTGGGGGGGTCAATCAGGACACCACCAAGGTAAGGTATGTTCCCAGATGCTTGCTAGTGGTGGCAAGGAGCACGGAGCTGGATTGGGCTCTGAGTTGCTTGTGGCAAATGACTAGGGGTAAGATCCTGCTCCCTGCCCCCACTGCCTGCAGCTCCCAGCCTCTTGCCACTGATGGGAAAATCCAGGTCCCAGCCACTTGCTGGCAGTTGCTGGGGCTGGGTCAGGCCCCTGGAGCCTGCTCAGGGCCTGGAGTGGGACAGGGGGTGGGGCCCAGGGCCTTCCTGCCCTATAAAGTCAACTTAACAGCTTAAGTTGACTTGCAGGGCAGGTTTTATTAAGTCGACTTAAGTACATGCTAATTCTAATTTTGACCCTAGAATTGCTTAAATCAACTTAAGCCAGGCTAAGCCACCAGTGTAGACATACCCATAGACATAAAGAAAGGTATGTTTGGTCTTGAATTTAGTAAACAGAGAGGATGACGATAAGACAGACTTAGAATATCTGAAGATTACAGTAAATATCTTTTTGGTTAACTGTCTCTGCATTTTTAATTCAGATCATTCTGTGCCCCAGTGGAGGAAAACAGAAGTAATGAAAATCAAGGGTCTGGCAGAAATCCATAATAAAGTCCTTTTCTTTTTCGTGGGTATAGTAGTGTGCAGCCAGCAGCCAAATGTGGAAAAAGAGTTTTCTGGTGCTATTTTTCTAAAAGATATGAAACATGATCTGGAAAATGATTCTCTCTTTTATTAAGTAAAGATTAAATTGCATTTCTCTATTAAATCAATGAAGAATATTCCTATCAAACATTTCTTTGCAAAAAATGGTTTAGGAGATTAAAATCAACGAACCCACTCACCCAGCAGGACTATGGTAGCTTCCCCAGTTTAGCTGTACATAAACTTAAAATAATACTATAAATGCCCAAAGGAACTTGCTGATGTTGAAATTCCTGTGAAGTGTAACAGAACGAAAGTCACTAAGTGTATCAATGTACTGCTTTGTCAAATTCCTAAAGTGAATTGGTTCAGTGGAAAATGATCACATGGCAATAGGGTTTTGTTGTAGATTTTTAAAGGGAATTCAGGGTTTGTGGAAGTTTGCTATACTTATAGAAATGAAAACTCAGATTCTTTGTTTCTGTACTGGAGATTCTGAGAGAAAGGGCCATCTAGAGCTCAGGAGACAGATCTGAATTCTATTTCTGGATCTGACGCTAGCCTGCTGAGTGACCTTGGGCATATCATCTCACCTCTCTGTTCTTCAGTTTCCTACCTCCCCTTTTGTGTCTTGTCTATTTACAGTGAAAGTTTTTCAGATCTGTGTCTTTGAAAAATTCTCGTGGTTTGAATGAGATACCCTATATACCTAATTGAGAGAGACTGACTTTAAAAGAATGTGACACAGCAAGCCATCATAGGACACAGAAGGTTGGGATAGCTAAAACAAAGAGCTAGAGAGTCTGTTAGAAGATTAAGACTGCAATTTCTTTAATATGTGCCTGTCACAGGAAGCACATCTGTGCACCTTGGGTTATGATCTATATGTTTTTTCTGTTCACTTGAGCATGGTGATTGTATGATTTGATGCCAATTAGGCCATGCAAGGTCTCTCTGTGAGTGTTCATAACCTGATCTACATGATTATTAGGGTATCATGTTTTCTGCAGCATCATGTTTGTGTACAAATGTGTAGCATGCTTTGCATGGCTCAGGTGGGTGGGTGACAGGCAGAACTCTCTTTCAGCAACATGTAAATAACCAAAGATCTGAGCAATGAAATACCTGGAGGATGTAACAAAGAATATGCAAATTGAGTTCTTTGGCTCAGACCAAAGAGATCACCCCTGCCCAGAAAGAGAGAGGTTGAGGGGGTCTGGAAAGGAAAAAAGACACTTGGAGGAGATTGGGGCTTTTTTCCTGGCAATCTCCATCTTGAAACAACTTCAAGCAAGATCTGGGTTCTGCCTGGTCTTAGGCAGAGACTGGCTGTGAAAACCTCTGACAGTCAAACATCTTGAGCATAAACTTAGACTATGAGGTCAGTTTACGTAGAGATGTTAGGTTAGTATGCGTGTTTTACCTTTTATTTCCCAGTGGTCACTCCTGACTCTTATATTATGATTCTGTCTTGATTGGCCACTTTTCCACTTAGAATTTTAATCTGATCAATAAGTGAGTAGTTGTTTTATCTAAAGCTGTGTGGTCTTTAGAGGGTGTGAGTGAAGAAGGCTGGGCATGATCTGTTTCTTTGTTAAATAGATGGACTTGGTGATTGGGAGTGGGTCTCAATCTCTGTAGACAGTGGCTCCCAGTGAGGTAACTGGGGCTGGGGGTGCTGTCCTGGGGACTGTCCCTTGAGTAGCCAAAGGGTGTATACCCACTGCTTGGGACCTCTGGACATGACAGGCTGGAGTGGACTGATTCAACAGTGAGTGGTCACTTGGAATAGCAGGGTGAATCGAGGTTCAGGATAGGGGATTGAGGGGTCACAATAGCAAACCAGACAAGATCTGCGAAGCAGCCTATCACAATACCTCTCTAAAGCAAATAGGGACATACAATTTAATTAGATTGGGATTAGAATAAATAGCTCAGACAACTCACATTCACTTAAATTAACACCTTGAGCACAGACAACAACTATTCATGGGCCTGCTGGATTAAAAGAGAATTTAAATGACTTCTGGCACATCTCTATCTCTTTTTCATAGATCTCTCCATTTCATCAAGTCTCAGAAAGAACACTCTCTATAGCTTGTGGTTTTGGATGCCATATTTCACACCTGCTTCTTTCCCAAAGAGTTACTGTGCCCTGTCAAAACAGCTATGGTATTCAATCCCAGTGCTGGGTGAGGTGATCCCTTTAAATCATCCTAGAAGATGTGAACTAGCTCAACCAAAAGTTATGGGTTTGATGAAGAAATCAAATGAATTTCTATGAGTTGAGTTACATAAAAGGTCAGACTAGATAATTAATAGTTCTTTCTGACCTTAAAATTCATGAATTGTTTACTTAAATTATAAAATATGTCTTTTGAAATATCCTTTGAAAATGAATGACCTATGGATCATTAATATTCTGTTGTGATATATGTACAAAATGGGTATTGAGAGCTATGAATATATGCTGGAATCATAACTTAAATGTGTTTGAACCAAATGTATAAGGGGGAGTTGTTAAACAGGTCTATCCTAAACAAAAGCATATGTGTTTATCCTAGGTCACATGTAGGGAGTAACCAGATACATCAGACTGAGGAAGGATAGAGGCAAACATCCCACTAGGAAAGAAGACAGCATGAAATCTGTGCCCAGCAAAAGAGAGAAAATAGGTCTTGGTTTTTCTTTTCAGAAGAATCTGTTGCAAAGGTTTATTGGTCTATAAAGGGAGAGGCATGGATGGATTAACACATGGGCCTATTGAGCCTGTGCCCAGGGGCCCACACAATGTGGGGAGTCCTCCACCATGTGGCACGGGGGGGGTGAAGCTGCCTTGGGCTGAGGGCTGGGCTCTGCATTACTCTCCCACCCTAGACCTACCCTTGGGGCGACAGATTTGCTCCCCGGGGGTGCGGTAGGCGAGTACAGAGGCTGGGTTCTGCTCTCCTGCTCTGCTCCTGGGCCAGTCGGTCCATCCCCAGTGGCAGGGCCCTCTGCTGTGCTGCGCAGTATAGCACAGTCTCTGGTGTGACCAGGCAGCACTGGAAGCTGCCTCACATATGCAGACCGATTAGCCCAGCTAGGGCTGACCTAGCCCCAGCCCCTTCCCTTTCCAAGTGTTGGCCCTCCTGCAGAGGCCAGGGCCATAGACCAGAAGGGGGCTGGAGCCCTGCACAAGGGTGGGTGCGACCTCAGGCAGGGCCCACCAGTGCAGGAGTCTCAGGGGCCCAGAAGCAATGTTCCCTCTAAGGGGCCGATGCAGCTGAGCAATATGTGTTGCTCACTGCATGGCCCACCCTGCACGGGACTGATCCTGCCCCCATGGACCTGATCCTGCCCCCTCAGCTCCGCTGCCCTCCTGGCCTCACCGCAGCGGAGCAGAGCAGTCAGCTCAGCCTACCCCCAGCTGGCTGTGCCTCCCCAGGGGCGGAGGGGGCTGGCGTTGAGCTCCGGCATGCGGGTCGGTGTCCTGGAGCGGTCTGTCCCACTCCCAAAGAGTTTCGGCCACTTCGCCCCCAGCCCCCCTAAGGCCATGGAGCAGGCCCATTCAGGCTGGTGGGGGGGGGGGCTGGGGCAAAGCGACTGAAACTCTTTGGGAGCGGGGTGGGCCACTCCAGGGCCCCAATCCTGCATGCTGGCGCTCAGCACCAGCCCCCTCCGGAAGCACAGCCGGCTGGGAGTAGGCAAGGCTGGCTGCTCCGCCCCACTGCAGTGAGGCCAGGCGGGCAGGTGGGTGGAGCAGCCTCCGGCTCCCGTTCTCCTCCTTCCCTGGGAGTTGGAGGAGGGGCTGTTAGGGCCCCCTTCCATGGCCACCGCAGCGGTGTGGCCAGGCCCCCGGCCACTCCTCTGGCCGAGGGAGCTCTCACTGAGCCTGCGCAGAGAGTCTGTTCAGGCTCAGTGAGAGCTGACTCTGAGTGGGAGTTTTAAAAACTCCCAGCTCAGAGTCTTTCTCCCTGCAGGAACTGCAGCTGCCGGCCATGAGTGGCTGGCAGCCGTCCCTGCACCAGGCGGCCATGCAGTTTAGAGGGAACATTGGCCCAGAGGCCCCTAATCTGCCATTGGAGGCAGGGGGCTGAACCTCAACTGATAAGGAATTGATTAATATTAACACAATATTTACTGTTTTATAAAAGTGTATGAAATGAGGTCTTTCCTGAAAGCTGAAGACACAGTGGTGATTAATATTATGGTGTAGTGTATGTATTAACATTATGCAAGGATTATGGCTACTCCTTCATATTAGATTGTGTAATCTTCTCAGACACGAGTAGCAGCTATCTACCTGTATCCTATGGTAATTAAGGATTTGGAATCAGAAACAAAGGAAGCCTCATTTATATAAAAACATACAAGGGGATGGGAAGCCCACAGGAAGGGAGGAACAGCATGAGGTCATCCTGCCTTTTGAAACATACTCATTGAACTTTGCTTAGGCAAAGAATTCTCTCCTGGAAAGAGAAGGGAAGACAAAACCTTGTGCTCTTGTGAAAAGTCCTGAGTGAGAGAAAGTCAGTCATGGTTGGGAAGAAGAAAGACTGGTGAGAAAACCATTATGAGCAAAGGGCTTGATAGATTAAGTTTTAGACCTTTAGAAGTGAGTTAACTTTTGTTCTACTTTGAACTCTTTCTGCCTTCTTATACTCAAATTCCCTGAATGATATGTATATTTTGTTAATAAATGTATTCATTTTTCCACACATCTCCTTGGTGCTATATTTAAAGAGAAAGTTATATTTGGCTCAGTTAAGTTAACAAGCTCTGGTGTATTCTTGCATTTTTAAAAGAATAAGCCATATCATTTCTGTTAACTGTCCAAGAGAGGGCTGGACATTTCTGAGGACATGATTTTGAGGAAATTTGCAAATGGGAGTGTATTGGGGTCAATAACAGGTGCTGGAAGCCAGGGTAGGACTGTCGAGCTATAGAGAGTTTGCTAGAGTCAGAGATGTTGAACCAAGCTTGTCTAGATAGAATACAGACACTGAGGTTGTGATCTGCATGCTGATAGACTGACTGTGATCAGCAAATCATTGTGAGGCATCCAGGGTTACAGGGCACACAATGATACACAACCCCTCACTGGCCTGTGCTGCACTTCAGAATGTGACAGTTTGTTACCCATGTACATACCTAGAGAATGTGCCACAGGAGCCTTTGCTTGTGTTAATCTAGTTCAGCAAAAGAAATAAGGAGACCTGTGGCACTTTTAAAGACTAAGAAATTCATCTATTGCACAAGCTTTGATCACAGAAAATTCCACTTCATCGGATGCTTGACGAAATGGGATTTTCTCCAGCAAACACTTCTGTGATAAATAAATTTGTCAGTCTTAAAAAGTGCCACAGGACTCCTTGTTTGTTATACCCACAGAAAATTACATGGGTGGGGTGTGATTTTGTTTTTATTTATTTATTTTTAAATTGGGAGTTGGGAACTATTTTAGTTTTCAGGAAAAACTGATTCTTGAGAGAAAATATTTTTAGCTCCTTGTTTCAAAGTTAAAAAAAAATGGTGCATCTGGTCACAATAAAGAACTGCTTTGTGTAATGTTTTCAATTGCCTTGGCAAAATTGGATGTGACATACTTGGCATATAACTCAGAAGAAATAGAAGTACATCCATCTTCATTTGTGCAGGCATAAATTAGTATTAGTGCTGAGAAATTTAATGGATAGGGATATACCTACATGCTGAAGAAGGTAGACATTTTTCACTTGATAACAAATGTTTGATGTAACACCATTTGTTATTAAAGAAGAGCTTCAAATTGGCCACTTATGTAGCTTATTAACTACTTGCCTTTTTGTTCTAAATTTCAGGTACTGTTCTCAAAGTGTCTAAAACTTGGTAAGAAAGTAAAACTCAGGTTATAAACACTCATTCTGAACTCTGCACATAACAAGGTCTATTAGAAAAAATGATTTCATTTAATATTCTCAAAATGAAGAGTTTTATAACTTCCCAGGAGAGATGTCGTGGTATGTTTGATACGTCTTGGCAGGTAAAAATGTCAAGTAATGTTGAGGAGCATGAATAACAAGAAGAAACAGTTTTAAGATGATAAGGACACATCTCTCTTAGGAGACTCTTACCTGAGAAATTAAAAAGTAAAATGGGGGAAGAGGGGCTACAAGGAGATTCTGTTCAAGAAGACTGCTATTCTACTATATCTACATCATGCTAATGGAGAGGAACCTCCAGACAAGAAGCACATCACATCTGAGAGGCTGAACAACTCAACAGAATGAGTAAAATATTCAAACTGCTTCCAGAAATCATTACTGTACATGTCACTGTCATTGGTTTGGATTCAAGAGAGAAACAATTACGAATAGATTTTGGCAAACCTCAACATATTTTAAGGTTCAGATGACATTATCTTAGACCAGAAAAGAATCCAAAAGTTAGGATATTAATCTAAAACTTATTTTCAACATCTGAGGATTCTGAAACTCCTTCCATAATCTATCCAACAGAAGCCTCTGATTGACAGTGAAAACCATCCTCAGACACTCTTTTTCCTGTGACCACTTCCACGCCCTGTCTATTTTTGATTCAGTTATTTGAATCAGAATTGCTCTTCTGATCTCAAATTCCAGGAGATCAAGAAGCAGATCTATGATTTTCATTATGCTGGTACAGAAGTAGTGATATTTTTTTTCTCTGCTCTACATCTCTGTTACACCGACCTCAGGAAAAGGCTTCTGAATTAGGTGGCATCCTCATGCCCAGAAAAATTCTTGATAACTTCTGATACCACTAAAATGAAATTTACTCTGAGTAGTGTCTATGCATTCCCAAGTGCTACACATCATGAGAGATTTTCATTAAGTGGCTTTCATAACACATTAGACATTCTTCTAAACCATTGCACCCTTGGAATGTAAAAGAAAGACTTGGATGAGGGGGAAACAGAAAGGATATGTCTACACTGGAGACTCTGTTAAGTCGAGCTTGTTAAGCTGACTTAAAGCAAGGGTGTCAAACTCATTCAATGGAGGGGGCCACACTGGAAGACAGGACACCTGCTGCAGGCCATGTGGCTGCATGGGTTCAAACCTTTTCCCCCTCCATGTTCAGAGTGGCCTGGGCTTCCCTTTCCCCTACCCAACCGTGCAAGCTCTTTGACACCTTCCCTTTCTCCTGCCCTGTGGGCTCCCCTTCCCCACGCTGGCTCCCAAACAACTCTCCCCGTCCCCACCTTCCACTTCCCTTTCCATTTCCCCTACCTCTGGGTGGCAGGCAAAAAGATCAGTCTTAGTCACAGGCAGCCAGGCTGGGCTCCTGCCTCTCCCATTCCCAGCCCACTCACTGTCAGTCATTCAGAATGCTGGCCTTTGGTTGGTTCAGTCCCAGCTGGCCTTTGATTGGCTTCTTCCCATGTGGGCCCCAGCCACTTTTTCCTTTTTTTTATTTGTGATTCATTCTATGTGCTGTCAATCAAATTAGCATGCTGACTGACTGATAGTGAACAGTTGGGGTGGTGAGCGGTGCAGTGGCTTTCTAGAGCTGGCCTAGCCTGCCATCACTGAGACTCTGATTGGTTGGCTGACCACAGCAGAGCTGAACTGGGATTGGCTGGAGTGCTTCTTTTGTTCCTCTGTGCTGTGAATTGGATCATGTGAGTGAGTGAGTGAGTCAGAAGCACGCCCTGCTGTGCCAGGATCCTGTCTTTGGAATTTGCTGCTGCAGACAGCTTCCAGGCACAGCCCAGGCAGCCACTCTACAGGCCAGATCAGTGCCCTAGGCAGGCTGGATTTAGCCCACAGGCCATGCCTTTGACACCCCTGACTTAAAGTGTCGACACTGAAAACTCCAGTTGACTGCCCACATCCACACTGACAGGTGCTAAGTCAACCTTTCCTGGGAGGGGGCCTGGAGGTGAGTTAGGTCAACTTAAGGGCTATTCCCCATCTACAGTGGCTTAAGCCTAGACTTTAAGAGATGCTGTTATTAAGTCAACTTAAGGAAGTGCTTAAGTCAACTTATTAAAAGTCCAGTGTGGCCGCAGGGATCTATATGTCAGTTTAAGCTTCTTTAAGTTGACTTAAGGCTCCAGTGTTGCCATACCCAAAAAGTCTTATGGGCTGCTATTAGGAGATGATTCAACAGGACTTTTTAGAGGACTGTGCAGGATGTTGGAGCATTAAAGATATTGTGACCAGACTTTATGAATTTTTAATTAGCAGGGAGGTAATTAATCGGGTGGGTTTTCCATGTGTTTTAGATCAACTATGTGAAAGACAGATGACCCATCACTAAGAATAAAGGGTTCAGTCATTGAGTTAACTTATACTACAGTTAGAAGTATTTTAAATGGCTTTTAGAGGAATGCGATCAGGTCCCAGAGAGTGAAAGAAGGCCATGGCCCTGATAATCCATTGCCCTGAACCTTGTATACTTACTAATAAGAGTGACAGATGAAGGCAAAGTAGGCTACTATTCTGAGTTTTATAGGAATTTATATCAACTGGTCATTCACTTTCGCAAAAGCATAAAAAATCTGCTCAAGGTTCAGGGAAACATAATCAAGTCTTGTGTCTTGGGGGAATGCATAATTTAAGACTGGAAAGCACTGAACAGGATAGGAGCAGGGCCCTTGTAGTAGAAGCAGCCATAAGATTGAAGTCTGGTTTAGGGGCTGAAAATGGAATTCTTTACTGAAGCTCTGGAGTGTTGCAGAGACAAAATGTCTTTTTAAGAAGGAGCTCAGGGTTATTCATAATGTAGGATGAATAGTAGTGGGAATAATTTTGTAGGATGGCATTTAGAATTGTAAGGCGCCATGACTGAACATCTGTAACTTTTAAGGTATGTTCTGTTTTGAGTTGGCCACCTATAACCTGAATGAAACAGTGAGTTTACTAATAAAATAGTCAGGTACAGAATCCCACATATTTGACAGCTCCTTTGTTTTCCTATCAAGAAATAATTAACTCCCAAAGTCCAGCTTTCCCTATCTTCTCAAAAACAGTGACCCAATGCATGTAAGTTTCTGCAAAACTCTGTAGATCATTTTAGCTGCATAGTGAAATCAAATCTTTTTTCAAAGGTTTGCATTAGCCAATGGAAATATCTTTGCTTTCACATAGTCAGGTTACTGTGCTCTATCTGAGTGACAGTTTAAAAACAGAATTATTTATGACTATTTTCTTACTTTCCTCTGTGGAATTCAAAACCTGGATGCATGAAAACAGTAACATTTTTTCTTGCCTGATAAATTCTCTGCAGTATAAACCTTAGAGCTAAAAATCATTGTATTTGTACTAAATACCTTTGATATTATATTTTTTTGTCTGTGTATATGTGGAGATGAATAGAAGATCTACCTCTATAAATCTATTTATACCCCTGCCTTCCTGTTTCATTAATTAATCATAGTGGACTGTAAAAATTCTATTTTTATTTGTTTTTTTTTCTGAATGATCTGTCAAATCCCTTAACCATGTTGTGACAACCTACTTTATCTGTTTGCCAACTAATGCTTCTCTTGAACAAATACATTTAAAATCATACCTTTATTGGAAAACATGGTTTTTGTTTTTCACATGTCAGCTGGCATTCTACTCCTCTTAAAAAGGCAGGTCTGCTTGTGCTCTGAGGCGTGAATGAAATGTCATGACTTATGTATTGTCCCCATACTGTAATGATATCTGAGTATAGATTGTCTTCAGTAACAGCCTCATTAGATGCATGAATAATTTTTCTTGTCACTTCATGAACCTAGGGGAAAAAAAAGCTAATTTACCTGGCATGCAAAAAATTATTTACCTTTCACATACTGATAAAACACTAAAAAGCAGAAGTAGTGCTAAAAGCTATCACTTTTGCCAGGATATTTTATGTTGTGGAGTACTTCAAATGACTTCTTTGGGGAGGGGAAAAAAAAGTCTGACAGGCTGGTATTTCTGTTCAGGAGCTGAGATGTCAGAATCAACAAAGCATGTTCAAAGATATTTCAGCTGAGTTTGTCTATGTTGTTGCCAAATGAATAGCATGTCTCTGATCATCTCCTTTTCTGGGCCTTTCGAGTATCACATGTTTTCTTTAACAATGTCTAAAAAGTTTTCATTTTATTTTTTCTGTTTTCTAGTCTTTTAACAAAGGTGTGGTGTTAACAGGGAAGCCCCCAGTTACACAAGCTTCACACTGTTCTGTGCCATATAAGCTATTCACCCAAATACAATATATTTTAGGTGTCAAACAGAGGCCCAAAGGTTCCCCTCCATATCTGTAAACAAGCAATTAAGGACCCAGTGAATCTAGCTGTTGGGGATAGCCAGCTCTTTATGCTCCAGCATGATCTTTAGCTTAACTCTACAGAAGCCTTTATGTGAGATCTACATAAAGCGATGCCTACTTGACATGCTGTAGCTGTCTCCTCATCCAACCAAAACCATTAATACCAATCAACACAAGTTAATATTGACTGTGCCAACATCATCTTTCACAGGTTCCTCCTCATGGCTGTGAAAGATTCCTTCATGGGCTGGTGCATGAGGAGTCATGCTGCTGAGACAACTCCACAGAAATGGTAGGATGGGAGGCAGTACAAAGGCACTTGCTCTGCAGTTGGCAGGGGGCCTTTTTACCAAAATCCCAACTGTTTTTGCAGGATTGCAAGTTGGTGGGAAATCTGACCCCAAAAAACAGGAATGGGGGAAAAATTTTTGGAAGTGCACAGTGTTGTCATTTCCAGTCTTTCACATTGTACTATCTTACCTACAGGAACATAGGGGTAATGATTCATCACTACTGACAAAGATTTTCATATTGCTATAATTATGAATTGTAATGGACGACAGAGATGGCTTTGAGCTATGCTGTTTTCTAATATTCTGTCTTATGATAATGCTAAAATTTATCCCTTACCTTGAATCTGCATGTTTTGCTATTAAAGCAAAACATATAAAAGGCCACAGATTATTGATATTTGCTACTGAGAGAAATATCAGCGCAGACAATATTTTTTACATGGTATTAATTTCATTTTTGTATATTGTATGTTGCAAGCAAAAGCATTGTTGTAGCTTAATATAAGGGGGAGGGAAGCTTGTTGATATTATCCTGAAAGTCTGATCATAGTCTATGCAATAGTAAAAGCTTTATTTTAATGTGTTTCACACCATTAGCACAAGACTTAATGAACCTGGAAAAACATGGAACTGGTATCATCCAGCATAAAATATCTCATTCAAATGTCAGTTTTTCACCTCTAAGCTCCATGCTGTACTGCTTAATATATGATGTCACTTAATTTGAAAAGAAGTTGAAAATGACATTAACACTAAATTTTGCGTCTCCTATCATTAAATAAGTGAAGGCTAAAGTGAGAAGCTGTTTGAATACAACAAAAATTGTGGTTCCTGAGTCAATGCTTTAATAGATAAATCTGATAATTTGAGATGATCTGAACCAGGCACATTAGATCCAATGCTCTCCACTGACTTTAGGGATATTTACGCCCAGTTTAAGATATTACTGTTTTGGTTCACACTTTCACTATTGCCATTTCTTCTGCATGTTAAGAATTCGCTATGCCAAAATCCATCAAATAACATTGCAGTCACTCCTTTCATTCATAGTTTGAATTGCATAACAGATGAAATTATATGTTAGTGATATCTGTGCAACTGGGCTTTCTTAATGTGTAAAGAAATTGTGTTGCTGCAGAAAAATGAACAATAGATTTACCTGCAGTGCATGGCTTTCACATTTATGTCATCACCCAGAAGTTACCCTTTGTAACTTCTGTGAATATAATGTTCTCCTTATAGTGAACTACTGATTTCTTTTTCAAAGGTTCCTAGCACAGCTGCAGAGTAAATGACTCTCTATTTACCTCAGTAACCAAGTTAATTTAAAAGACCACACAATTATTAATGTACAACGAGTAGGATTTTTCACTGACCAAACTCTGTCCATAACTCTTGAGTAGAGATTTTTATAAAGCAATCACTGTATGAACAGTTGGTTTGACAGTACCTCAGAACAAATTTCAGTTGTGAGGCTGTTAATGGAATATATATTAAAGTTTCAACTGCCAGGACTTTGCCTTTTTTTTTTTAAATGTCAAATTCATGCCTATAATTAAGGTACTAATAAAATACCTAATAATAACCCAAAATCTTACTCAGAGCAATTCCTACTGAAGTCATGCCTTAATAAGGACTGAGTAAAAACTGAGAACCTCAGTCATTGGACCCCTGAATATATGCTTGAATAAAAGAATAAACAGGTAAAACAATGAACCATATTCATCTGATGTTTGACTTCACTTATTTTAAAAGGGTTGTACAGTCCCAGATATGCATGCAGTGCCATTAATGTGTTTCAAATGATTTCATAATGGTCAAACCAATGGCAGCTGAAATCCATTTAAGGAGATGCTGGGATTCCATCCTTTGGGCTGGCTGATTCCATCTTCATAAGCTGGAGGGAGCCATCTAGCCAGAGCAGTGTTAGAGGCTCCCCATCTAGGATGTTCCCTGGGGAAATTAAAAAAAAAAAAGTTTTATCCAAAAATTTGGGTTTTAAATTATTCACCAAGCATAGATTCATTTCTTGATACTAAGCAATTTATTAAAAAGATGTCTAAAAGACACCAAAACATACTTTGAGCCAGCCTGACTCCAAGGAAGGGCTAATAAGTCTTCATTAGTTAAAATAAACATTTTTAGGGCCTATAATTATGTATCTAATGTATGCTACTATACCTGCAAAAACTATGGGTGCTTTCCCCACATAAGGATTTCAAGACTGTGTCCTTATTCCTCAGAAAAAAAGGAGAAATAAGCTTTAAGGCTTTTGCAAGCCTTTGTCAAGTAGTTTTGTTTAGAGCTAGGCAGGGAAGAGTGAGGCTGAAGGGAAAATGAGTGATCAGTATGCTGGCGAGGAAGTAAGGGGGGCCACACAATTTAAAGAATAGAGATTGTGACTAGAACTGAAGAAACCTAGGGCAGAACCTGGGCTCCAGTGAAGTCAATGGAAAAACTGCTACTGAGGCCTGGATCAGACCCAGATAATTCTCCTGCCATCATAAACATGTCTAATGCACCTATCACTTATCTCTAAAATAAATTACGCTGGAGAAATGGTGTGATACTGGTTGACCAGCCTAGATTTATGAGCAGAGGACCCTGGTAACTGCCTGAGCTGCTGGGCTTGGGTGGAGCTGGACTCAGGATACTGTTTTTGTTGTTCGTAACAAATGGGAACTAGAATGTTTGAAGTGAAATTCTCTCGGTATTCCATATGTGGCTTCATTTTTTTCCTAATCTGTGAATAGTTTTAAAGATTTTGCTAATGTCAAAGGTCTTAGTCACAAGTGGTGAAAGTGGCTTTTCAAAGCTCAGGCTCATTAAAATCTGTCTTTGATTGACAACAGCCAACAAGAAACCAACATTGCTGTTTTATTGGTTGAAAAAGCCAGTGGCTAGTTTCTGGATTTCTCTGATACGTCAGTTCTCTGAGGTAAAGGTGAGAAGAGACATTTTGAACTAAATGAGCAGAGTTCACATTCTAAGGCTATCACCTCCTGTAACACTATTCAGTACCGTACACCGAATGTTGGTACAGAGTTTCATTTCCTGATGTTTGTTCATTTAAGTTATTCTTAAAATTAAAAAGTTTCTAAAGGCTTAGAGGAAACGTTTATTTGTTTATATATGGCAATGAATACATACAGATTTACATAACCTATCATGCAAATTCATCACCTCCTATAACAGGGATAAATCTTACAGGCAAATCTTGCATCAACATCATGAAATGTGCCATAAATGTAATAAAATAGGTATTAAAAAGCTTAACAAATGGAGGGGCAGGGGTCTGAAAATACTCCTTGCATGTGGCACCATTTGATCTAGGGCCAGTCATGGTGGCTGGATCATTACATTGGTAAATGAACTCAACACAAACAGGTAAAAAATGCAGATAGGTACAAACCCAATCCTCCAAATTTTTGGTGAAATCTAAACCTTCATTTTGAAAATGGTCTCTATTTTTACAATAAACCACACTGTCAAAGTAGAGGTGGCATCTCAAGGCAGGCTTGAGACACACTGGTGGGAGAAAGCTGGTTCAGTTCTGGGCCAAACAGCAGTATTTAAGTAAACCTCTAGTATGCTCAATGTAGTCCCAGGGTGTCAAAATTATGGCCCATGGGGCAGATATGGCATGCCAAGGGCACTGATCTAGCCCACAGAGCTTCTGCCTGGGCTGTACCTAAGAGCTCTCTGTAGCAGCCATGAACAGCAAATACAGGCTTTTGGCAGAGCAGAGCAGGGCCAGACATATGCATGCAAGCACACTCATATCCTGAGAGTGAGTCAAAGTCACAGAACAGGGAAACAAAGGAAGTGCTCCAGCCAGTCCTGGCTCAGCTCTACCATAGTCTGAAAAGCAATCAGAATCTCAGTCACAGCAGGCTGGGCTGGGCTCCTGGAGAGCCACCGGACTGTCCTTCACTCCAACTTGTTCATTGTCAGTGAGTCAGTCAGCATGCTAACCTGATTGACAGCACATAGCATGAATCACAAACAAGAAAAGGAAAAGGAGGGGGCAAGTAGGGAATAAATCAATCAAAGTTCAGCATGCTGAATGACTGCTAGTAAATGGGTGGGGGTGGGGAGAGGCAGGAGCCCATCCTGCCTGTCTGAGACTGATTGCTTGCAACCATGTGATAGGGAAAGTGGAAAGGCTAGGGTCCAGGACAATGGCCCCTCTAAGCTGTCTGGGTGTGTGGCCATGCAGCAGCCATGCACACCCACACAGACATCTCAGACCCCTGCACAGCAAGTATCTGTGGCCAGGCTGGGGCAATTTTCAAATCTCCCTCCTTGAGCATGCTCAGATGTCTACTCAAGGTGGGAGGAGCCTGGCCAAGAAGTAGCTTCAGGCCAGGTAAGGAGGAAGAGGCCCTGGGGCTCAGGGGCAGGGAGGTGGTGAGGAAAGAGTGTGGTAGGGGTCGGGGTTGACAGGGAAGGCATGGGGGATCACAGAGCCAGCAGGTGGGTCAGAGAAGGCGCCTGGGGGTCATGGAGCCTACAGCTGGGCAGGCAGTGGGGAAGGGGTCTGGGGGGTCTGGGAGCCAGCAGGGAAGGGATTGGGATGCTGGCTGGTGGGTGTGGAAAGCACCTGGGGGTCAGGGATTCTGGAAGCTGGTGGGCAGCAGAGGAGATGTTGGGGGGGTCAGAGTCAGAGAGTCAGCAGGGCAGGAATGAGGGATCGGGGAGCTGGCAGGCAGGTGGGTCAGGGAAGGGTGTTAGGGAGCTGCTGGTGGGCCAGGAAGATGCTCATGGGTGGGGGAGCCAGCAGGTGGGCAGGGAACGAGGAAGAGGGCCGGGGGCTCTGGGAGCCAGTGGGGAAGGATGCAAGGGCGGGGGGTCACTGAACCAGCAAGGAAGGGCTTGGGGGATCAGGGAGCTGGTGGGTAGGTCAGGCAAGGGGGTTGGGGAGCCAGGGGGTGGGCGGAAAGGCGCCCAAGGTGTTGGGGTCAGGGAACAAGCAGGGAAAGAACAGGGGATTGGGGAGTCAGTAGGCAGGCAGGTCAGGGATGGGGGCCAAGGAGCTGGTGGGCAGGTGGGTAGTGTGGAAGGAACCGGGGGGGGTGTTGGGATGCCAGTGGGAAAGGGCAACGTTCCCTCTAAGCTGATGATGCAGCTGAGTAAGTTATGGATGCACTTGTGGAGCCAGCGGTCAGCAGGTTAGGGGCCCAGTGGGGCTTGGGGAACCTGCAGGGAGTTTGCTCAGCTGCATCATCAGCTTATGGGGAATGAATGTCGGTGCGGGTGCGACACGGGATGGGAGCCAGCATGGGGAAGGGGCAACGACAGGGCAGGGAAAAGAGAAGGTGTCGGGGAGCCTGCAGGATTGACAAGGGGAAAGGGGAGCCCATGCTGCTCTGAACATGGCAGAGGAAAGGGTTAAGAAGCCTGTGTGGACACATGGCCTGCATGAAGTGTCCTGCCTTCCAGCGTGGCCCCCCTCTGATCTAGTTCATTTCATAACTTGCTACTTATAAAATATTCAAAAACAGAGGTAAAATATATAAGGTTTATTCTGGTATTCTAAGGCTGAGCAACACCGAAGTAAGTGTGTTCAGAGACAACAGAAATGGAAATATAGAAAGTTACACATACATTTGTATGTCTATGGAGACCCTAACAGGGAACAATTATTTTCTTAATACTCCATTGATCTTAAGCAAGCCAAAGGAGCTCAATTTGCAAAGCTATATGGGACAGTAACACACTTAATTAACCATAATAATTTTCAGTCTGGAAGGTTGAAATGTGCCTTAATAAAGCATTCAAATTAGTTACAGTTGATTTGTCTTTGTTGAAATTGCATAAAATACAGAATATGGTGTAGCACTATTCCACACAGTTAAAAATAATGAAATGTTAATTTAACTGCTTAACCATTGATTTTTCTCCTGATTGCTTTTATATTTTAACAGCTCACTAGAATGTTGCTGCAATAAAACCCCCTTTGAGGCTTTTTTTAATAATTATGTAAAGATGAAATTAATGTCATCACTTTCAAACAAGTCTGTGTAGTTTAACAAATACATTTAATTCTATATTTGTGGATATGTGCTTCATCCTCTGCATTCATGTTGTACTTCTACTTATTGCTAACAGTATCTGCTGTTTCAGAACTGAACATTTTGAAAAATTCATTAGAAGGCGGTTTGTTGTCAGATTGTAGAAGGAAAGGACCCTGTGAAAAAGATCCAGAGATGAATTTTGTTTATATTATTTAAGGAAAGCTCCCTATTTTTAAGAAAGGTGAGGGGAAGTGATCTTGGTAATTACAGACCAGTTAGTTTTACCTCATCAGGACGCAAGATCTTGGGGAAAAAAAATTGAAAGATAAAGTAGTTAAGGATTTAAAGGCTAATGATAATTGGGATAAAATACAATATGGCTTTACAAAAAGTGGCAGTTCAGCCTGATCTCCTTTTTTTTTAGAAGATAACAGATTTTGTAGGCAAAAGGAATGCAATGAATCTGATGTACCTAGATTTCAGTAAGGCATCTGATACAGTTCAATACGGGGAATTATTAGTTAAATTGGAAAAGATGGGGATTAATATGAAAATTGAAAGGTGGATAAGGGAGAGATTGAGGGGGAGACTACAATGGGTCATACTGAAAGGAGAACTGTTAGGCTGGAAGGAAGTTACTAGCGGTGTTCCTCAGGGAACAGTCTTGGAGCCAGTCTTATTTAACCTTTTTTATTGCTGGCCTTGGCACAAAAATTGGGGATATACTAAGAAATTTTGTGGATGACATCAGGCGTTAAAGTAAGGGGGAATGCACTGGAACACAGTTCTGGGGCCCCCTATTTTTAGGCAGTCAGCATTCTGGGCCCCCCTAAAAACAGAGGAAAGCACTAAAACGCAGAGTTTTGCCCCCCCCTTAAAAATAGCTACAGCAGCCAGAATGCGAAGTTCCAGTAGCTCCACCTTAAACCCTGCCCCTCCTTAACCCCAGCCAGCAGAGAGCTATGGCAGGCTGGGAGTTTGTGAAACTCTCCCCTGCAGGGCGGAGCAGCTTGTGGCTGGAAGCAGCTTCCAGCTGGTCAGGCAGCATGCAAACCGCCAAGGTAAGGATTTCAGGGCAGAGGCTGTTGAGGGGTTGTGTGAGGCAGGGTGTGTGTGTGTGTATGTGCGCGCGCGCGTGCGCGCGTGTGTGTGTGTTTCAGAGGGTGTGTAGCTGGTGTTGTGGGGTGGCTGTTTGGCTGGGGGGGTGGGGTGGCTGTGTGTGGGGAGTGTAGCTGGGGGGTGGCATGGCTGTGTGTGGGCAGTGTGTAGCTGGAGGGTAGGGTGGCTGTGTGTTGGGGATGTACCTGGGAGGTGTGTGTAGTGGAGTGATAACATGCATGTGGCACTCTGAAGTCATCACAAATGCCTACCTGGGCTGGAGGGCAGTAGCTTGGGTGGGGGACCTGCATGAGGGGGCCCGCCAATTTAGGAAGGTTCTGGGGCCCCCCAAATTATACTTTAACCCTGAGTGACATGAGGTTGGGAGATATAGCCAACAGAGAAGGATCAGGATTTCATACAACAAGATCTGGATGATCTTGTGAACTGGACTAATAGAAAATGGGTGAAACCTAATAGTGATAAGTTCAAGGGCACACATTTAGGGATTGATTACAATTTTAATTTTGCCTGGATAGGCTATGTCCTATCTAATCCATCACTTCTAATTTCTTTATGGTCTACCTCATTATTTATATACAATGCTACTCTACTACCTTTGTCTTTATATCTATCTTTCCTAAATAGCACATACAAGTAATTCTTCCACTCTGTTCCACACTGATTAGGTGTAAGCCCGAGTATTGGTCCAGTTCCGGGTGCATCATTTCAGGAAAGATATAAACAAATTAGAGAAAGTCCAGAAAAGAGCAACAAGAATGATTACAGGGCTAGAACACTTGATCTATGAGGCAAGATTGAAAGAGTTGGGTTTGTTTTGTTTGAAAAAGAGGAGATTGAAACAGGACATTATAACAGTTTTCAAGTACCTAAAAGGTTGTTAATGAGGAGGAACAGGTAGAAAAAATTTTCTTAAATGCCAAACTTAGGACAAGAAGCGGTAGGCTTAAATTACAGCAAGGGAGGTTTAGGCTGGACATTAGGGAAAAAAATCCTAATTGTCAGAGTGATTAAGCAGCAAAATAAGTTGCCTAAGCAGGTTGTGGAATCTCCATCACTGGAAGTTTTTAAGAGAACGCTAGACAAACAACTGTCAGAGATAGTTTAAGAGGGTACTTGGCCCTGCTATGAGTGCTGGGGACTGGACTTGGTGACCTCTCATGGTTCCTTCTGTTTTCTATGATTCTGTACCCTTCAATATCTATACATCAGTTGTAATTACTATTTCACATTGTTTCTGTTATCCCTATAATATCTGGTTTCCCTTTCTCTACCAGTAGCTCTAGTTCCTCCATTTTGTCACTCAGACTCCTCACATTGGTATACAAACATATTAATTTTTACTGTTAGGCTTTACTCACAATCCTTACATCACATGTTCATTGTGTCACCAGTATTGCCTATTAGACTAGAATCATAGAATCATAGAATACTAGGGTTGGAAGGGACCTCATAGGTCATCTAGTCCAACCCCCTGCCAGAGGCAGGACCACTCCCACTAAACCATCCCAGTCATGGTTTTATCCAGCCGGGCCTTAAACACCTCCAAAGATGGTGACTCCACCACCTCCCTTGGCAGCTCATTCCAATGTTTCACCACTCGCCTAGTAAAAAAGTTTTTTTCTAATATCCAGCCTTGACCTCCCTAACTGCAACGTGAGACCATTGCTTCTCGTCCTGTCCTCCTTTACTGCCGAGAATAGTCGAGCTCCATCTTCCTTGGAGCACCCCTTCAAGTAGTTGAAGGTTGCTATCAAATCCCCCCTCAATCTTCTCTTCTGCAGACTAAATAAGCCTAATGCTTTCAGCCTTTCCTCATAGGGCTTGTGCTCCAGCCCTTTAATCATTTTGGTTGCCCTCCTCTGAACTCTCTCTAGCATGTCCCTGTCCTTTTTGTAGTGGGGAGCCCAAAACTGAACACAGTATTCCAGATGTGGCCTCACCAGTGCAGAATAGAGGGGAATGATCACATCCCTTGATCTGCTGGTAATACTCCTTTTGATGCACCCCAGTATGCCATTGGCCTTTTTGGCAGTAAGAGCACACTGCTGACTCATATCTAGCTTCCCATCCACCATGAGCCCCAGGTCCTTTTCTATGCTGCTGCTACTCAGCTGAATGTTTCCCAGCCTGTAGCAGTGCATGGGGTTTTTCCGTCCCACATGCAGGACTTTACACTTGTCCTTATTGAACCCCTGTTCCAATTTATCTAGATCTCCCTGAATCCTGTCCTTGCCCTCCAACGTGTATACTGTTTCCCCTAGCTTGGTGTCATCCGCAAACTTACTGAGAGTACAGTCTATTCCATCATCAAGATCATTGATGAAAATGTTGAACAGAACCGGCCCCAGGACCGACCCCTGGGGCACCCCACTCGTGACTGGCTGCCAGCTAGACATGGAACCATTGATTCCTACATGCTGAAACCGTTGATCTAGCCAGTTTTCTATCCCCCTTACAGTCCACCTATCCAACCCATACTTCCTTAATTTGCCAATGAGAATGCTGTGGGAAACTGTATCAAAAGCCTTGCTAAAATCAAGGTATATCACATCAACGGTTCTTCCTAGTATCTTCATTACCTTTCCTCTTAATGTCCATTCTCCTACCAACTGCTGTGTCTTTTTGTACTTAATACTCCTCCATCTTAATGTTAAAATCAGGTGTGGAGATTAGCCGGGCATCACCCAGCCATCTCCCCTCAATGCCTAGTTTAAGGCACTCTTAATTAGCTGTGCCATCATCCATTCAAGAAGCCCATTTCCCTTCCTACTCGGATGAGGTACATTTGAAGAAAACAGCCCTCCGTTCATGAATTCCTCCCAGTGGCAATACATCCCATATCTCTCCTTAGAACACAAAGCCCACCTTACAGCCTTATAGCATCTTTATAGCACAAAATCCTCCTTATAGCCTTCCCCAGTCTGCAATAGTCTTCTCTGATACACTCCAGTGAGACTCTAGCAGTATAATTTGTACCCACATGAAGAACAGTAAATGGGTTCTTTCCTGCACCTGTTAGGATCCACTTCAGTCTCAAATAGACATCCTGTGTATTAGCACCTGGAAGAAAGCAGACCCTTTGGTGCTCCAGATCAGCTCTGGTTATGGATTGTCTATTCTTCTCAGTAGAGAGTACCTTTTCCTGGTGATGGTGCAATCTCTGGCCTACATCCTGTTCTTTCAGGCTGCAAAGCCTTTCATCTACTGTCTCTTGTTATCCTCTGCAAACTTTCCTGTATCCTCCCAAAGCTCATCTACTCTTTGTATAGGACTAGCTGCTCTTCTCTTCTTCCTTGCCTTTCTTCCTTCAGTTGCTACCGGCTATGGCCCTTCTTCATATTCTAAACACCACAGTCCTGTTTGTGAGCTCTATTTTGCCTTCACTAGCCCATCTTCTGTTCTGCTTTATTCTCACAGTTACATGCTTCCACTGGCCACTTTCCTCACCCAGGAGTCTCCTCTCAAGAGTTCTTTAGTCCTGCTCCCATCTGCAAGTCTGGATTTTTCCCTTCAATATCCTCATGCTGTTGCTCCATCAACTATTCAAATTCACTTTCAAACTCAACCACAGTTTCCACCTGCACCTCCAAACGTCTAATATTCTCTTCCATCAGCTCCACCAGGGAGCATTTATATAAATTAAGCTCTTTTAAGGTACCACCTCCAGGACCATGTACATACCACAGCTTGTGTACCAATCATCTTCACTGTCTGTTCCACTGTCTCAGTCACTACCACTGCTGTCTCTGTATCTATCATAGCCTTTCCTACTATCTCCTGCCAGTAAAAGACAAGAAAACACTAAAACACACATCTTCAACAAGTACCGCAGCAGTATCAGAGTACCACACACTCCCTCTCTAAACTCCCACTCAAACTTCCCTCTTTTGCAGTTCTGTTCATTGGCTTTTGTGCTGAAAGCTTATACCTATGTAGTTTCACTGGAGTTTTGACATGAAGGGCACTAAAACAAATGCTGTACAGATTCAAGAATAAGAATTATATAATGAAATTACTTTGTTGGTTAGATACAATAACCTAGCTGAATAATTCATTTCTGTATTAACTTGATCTTAGAGATTGGAAACACATCATTTTCTCAAATTTACCCATGATGCACTTGGAAATGCCAACCCCTTTCATTCTATAAGCAAAGACTGCCAGGATAATTCCATTGCTGATATTTTGAAACAGGTGAAACAGCAATTCTGAATTTCCTGTTTGAATTACTCTTGAGTGAACAGTTCAAATCTGCTCTGATTGGGATAGCTCTCCCAGCCCCATCATATAATGAGGAGGTAAAGACAACTTTTTAGCTAGGAAAAAAAAACCATAATGGAGTTTATGATTTTCAAAAAGAACTGTTCTCTAAAGAGTTTATCTACATTATTCACTTAATTGAAATCTGACTTTGTCTGGAGTTACTCTTTTCAGATGCCTTTGAAAATTCTTATCCCTCCTTTGAAAATAATGTCCTTTCTTTAAAAACATCTCAGAATACAACACTTTCTGGTACCAACTAGTGCACTGCAGAAAAGTGGGAAAACTTAAGGGGCTAGCCAACAACACTAGGGCAAAATCCTGCTTATATAAAAAGAAGCATCAAGTGAAAGCAAGGAATATGAGAACTCATTCAACAAGGCAAACTCCCCAATACATTATTCATTTATCTATCTTGGAAAAATGAAGGGCTAAACATTATCTGTCATAACCTGAATCAATAGTTCTGAAGAGTCTAGAGGATTCAGA
The DNA here is from genome assembly GCA_007922195.1 of Podocnemis expansa. Classification (NCBI taxonomy): domain Eukaryota; kingdom Metazoa; phylum Chordata; order Testudines; family Podocnemididae; genus Podocnemis; species Podocnemis expansa. Next base: position 2,323,108 of record ML681979.1, read on the forward strand.
ACAGGAGACTTATTCTCAACTAGCAACAATGACGTAGCTTCACTAAAATCGATGACGATGAACTGGTTCATACCAGTGGAGGATCTTCCCCATAAAGCATAAAAAAACAAAGCTATCCTTCCCTGTCACTAACATACCTGAAACTCATTAGTCTTCAAAATCCTTTCCATTTTCCAAAACAATACAAAGTACTCAGACCAGTGCCACTTACCTGAGGACTGTGATGAAGCTAAAGAATTGCTTAGGCATGTCTTTCATTCCAACATTCTCAATTAAAAAATAAGGCTTCACCTACTTTTGGACAGCAAAGCCAAGTGCTATGGCTACATTGTAATAGCTTTTTAAAGTCGACTTTAAATGGGTGTCCTGGCTTAATTCAACTTAATAAAGTTGAATTAATGGTCCCACTGCACTAAGTCGACTTTATTAAGTCGACTTAGTTAGTCCAGATTGCCTTAAGTTGACTTAATAAATTCGACTTAATGGTAAAGTCAACTTTATAAGTGGACCTTATAAAGTCAACTTTACTGGACCCTAAAGTCGACTTTATTGCCCTGCAGTGTAGACAGGGCTCTGTTTAAGTCAACTTAAGGGCCCTTAAGTTGACTTAAACACATAGTGTAGATGTACCCAAGGACAGTAAATCTGTTAATATCCATTTAGATAGGCAATGCTACAATCAGGAACATATGATAGACTAGCTGTAACCCATCAAAAATGATGGGGGAATATAATTGTTTCTTTCCTTAGTGAGCACCACATACAATTGTCTTAGGAATCAGCGTGAAACATTGGAAACAGATGAAAGCTGTGAAGGGGGGCAAGGGCAGGAAATGAGGGCAGAAAAGGGGCAGGTGGGGTTAGGAGGTGGAGTGCAACCACTTGTTAGTACCATATGCATTGGAGGGATAAGGAGGATGGGGTGGGGGCATGACAGAAGTGGAGGTGAGGGGTGCAAGGCAGGAGCATGGGGGATTAGTAGGGGCATGGGATGTGACAGGAGGGATGAGGAACAATAGAGCAGGGGCAAGAACTGGGGATGTTGAAGGTGTGGCTGGGGACAGGGACAGGAGATGGGGATAGTGAAGGGGAGAGCTGGAGAAGGAGGTGAGGGCAGGGGCAGGAAGTGGGGATGATGAAGAGGCAGGAGATGAGGGCAGAGAAGGGGTGGCTGGTTGTACCATGTGACAGACGGTTGTGATGTCAGAGGTGACTCAACCAATTGCTCTTTGCTCCCTCCTTGGGAGCAATCCTTGGGAGCATTTGGTTGAGTCACCTCTGACACCACAATCGCCTGTCACATGGTACACTTCACATCATACATGCATACATGCATGCACACACATAGCAAATTAGTATAGTACATACTATTAAAGTAGACTTGCTTGGAGTCTATTATATTATGCATTAGCTTGAAGGATTTCACAGTGAAGAAATGTTATCTCATTGCTGCTCTATAAATAGTCCATAAACCAAGCTACTCTTCCCAAATAGGCATACATATTTCAGATAAATTAATCAGAAGTACAGCTAGAATCAAAGAAATGTGCTGATTGCTTTTTAAGTACTTCTTAACTAGATTCTTTGTATAACTAAGCAGCTGTTCAAAGTGGAAATTAGTTTTAAACGTCACCCCTAAAATGCTGCTCTCACTTAGTAACCTAAGGCTGAATTGTGTTCTAATAGTGGGTTACTGGACTGTCACATGGCTGGCAAAGATTCTGATCTATCATCAACCTGAAAGTGCCAGCTGTAGAACTAGAAGAAATTACACACACCAGTGTGAGACTCACATTGTTCCCTAACCCCTCTTTATCTTATGAGACTTCTGACAATGGGTTACACGGCAATGCAATGGGCTTCATCCTCAATTACATATACAAACATAACATGTGTCATGACATGAGAACTGTTCAGTGTTTTTGGAGACCAAGTTGGACCAGCGGCAATGTTAATAATTTTATTTCTGAGCTATGTGAGCAGTGAAAGCTGCAGGATAATCACAGCCATAATTTTTCTAATGGCATCATCAATTAAAAAAACAAGCTTTTGTTAATAAGCCCTTTAGGGAGGAAGAAGCTATAAATAAAGTTTATAGACAAAAAGTAAATTTTAATGTCCCACTGTAGCAGACCCAGATATTAACAAGTGAGAATTCTAGGATTTAATGTCTTGTTAAAGAATTTATGCTCTTGAAATTCTCAGATGCCTAGTCAATATATCATTTATGCTTCTGTTAAACTATTAAAAGATGATACAGTACTGAAACCGAGTTCACCAAACACGCTGGTTAACCAAATTTTGGTTATGTCCACAGACACAGTGAAGCTCCTCCCCTTTTAAAGCTGACCAGTCTAAGAAATCAGGCATCATTTCCTTCACTGAACTCTAGACATAGGAATCCTTCGCAGTGTGGTTAAGTCATTCTGCAGCAGGGTGGTATCTTTATACTGTGCTTTCAAGCTCAAAACATAGATTATACAAGGATGACCAGCCAACTCCTCCTCATCCAAAACCAGATTCAACTGAAGGTTTCAGATGTGTCCCAAAACCTTCATCTAACCAAGGCTCAGATAGACCAGTGTTTTAACATCACATTGTGGTCTGCATAAAAGAAATCTGTACTGCACTTTTCAATGTCTATCTGTTAGAGAATAGCTACGATAAAATTGAATAGTGGAGCTGCTTTGTTTTCTTTCTTTTCTTGGAGAGACAGTAATGGAATGATAGAAGATTAGGGCTGAAAGGGACCTCAGTAGATCATCTAGTCTAACTCCTTGCTCAAAGCAAGTTTAACTCCAGCTAACTCATCCTAGTCATGGTTTTGTTAAGCTGTACTTTAAAAACCTTTAAGAATGGATATTCTACCATCTCCTTAGGTAGCTGATTCCAGTGCTTCACCAACCTCCTAATGAAATAGTTTTTCCTAATATCCAACCTAGCTCTTCTCCACTGCAATTTGGAACCATTACTCCTAGTTCTGTCATCTGCTACCACTGAGAACAGCCTAACTCCACTCACCCTGTAACCCCCTGTCAGGTGGTTAAAGGTTACTATCAACTCCTCCATCATTCTTCTCTTCTGAAGACTAAAAGAGCCTAGTTCCATCAGCCTCACCTCATAAGTCACATGTTCCAGCCCCCGATCATTTTTGTTTATCTCTTTCAGACATTCTTCAATTTGTCCACATCCTTTCTGTAGAGGACCACCCAAAACTACACACAATAATCTACATGTGGCCTCACCAGTACCAAACAGACAGTGTACATCTACACTTAGAATTGAATTCGAATTCATGACAATCAATTTGAATTCAATTAAGTGTATGGCCATACTTGCTTTCCTCAATTGAAACTGAGGAACTCCTCAGTTCAAATTGATGAAAGCTGACTTTGAATTTGTCAAACCTCGTTTGACTTCAAAGTCCAGGTCAATTTGAACCCAATAGTTCGAATTGACCCAGTGCGGCCATGTCAATTTGAACTCACTGGGGGGGGAGCGTTGCTGCTGCTCCAATGGCCATGTACGGGAGAAGGAACCCCCACATGTGGCAGGATCCCCACTGACCACGCGTGGGGGAGGGACACCCCCATGCATGGCAGGATCCCCACTGGCTGCATGCAGAGGGAGGGACCCCTGCATGGGGAGTCCCATCCCTGCGCACAACCAGGAGGACCCCACTCATGCATGGGGGTTCCTTCTCCCCCACCCACTGCGCTATCAGCACGGGCAGGGGGAATTCTCCCCCTGGGCACTGACAGCACAGCACGGTCAGGGGAGAAAGGATTCCCCCAGCCTCGGATGACAGCATGGGCTGAGGGAGACCTTTCTCCCCTGCCCCTGCTGCACTGTGTGTGTGAGGGTGCCAGGGAAAACATTCCCTGCCAGGGTCCTGGCTTCTGAGCCTGGCATGGGGGAAAGCATCCCTTGCCCAGCTCTAGACATGGTGATGATTTTCCCTGTGCTGGGCTCAGGGGGCTGGAGCCCAGCAGGGGATTGGGTAGTGGCATGGCCTGTTTTGGGTGCCATGTTGCCACACTTCCTATGGTGCCCCTCCTCCAATTCAAATTAGCAAGTCCAGTCTATGGACATGCTAATTCGAATTGGAGTTTCTAGTGTGGCCATGTCAATTCAAATTGACTGAATTTGAATGAATAATTATTAGTTCGAATTGACTAGTTTGAATTCAGTCAATTTGAATTAACACACTAAGTGTAGACATAGCCCCAGGGAATAATCTTTTTTTCCCTTTTTCTGTTGGCAATGCTCCTACTTAATGCAGCTCAATATGCCATTTGCCTTTTTGGCAATAAGGGCACAATGCTGACTTATTTGGTAGCCTTTGACTATATTTATATTTAGCTTACATGTCTATATTATCCTTTGTCTTACTCCATATGTATATCTTTCTTTACAAATCTTGGTTTTACAATCATCATAAGTAGGTAAGTTAGCATAACTTTTGTATTAGAAGCTGAAATGCAAGCAAGCCTGCAGACCTTTTCTGCAAAGAACAGGCCTATCAGCAGAGGAGCTTGGCAGATGAGGAAGTGGAACTGTGAAGATACAAAGATATTAATTTGGGTAAAAGGTGAGACTGTCTGGGGCATACGCAGTAGATCGGAGTGAAAAACAACTCAAAGGCAAGACCCTCGACACCAAAAAACCCACAAACTTTGTAAACAAATGAGAGAAAGATTCTAGCAGCGAAAATATGTCAATCATATATATCAATCCCCTAAACCAATATTTTTTAAAGTTTAAAATTAAAACCCATGTTTGGGTGAGAAGGGGGCATGATATAATGCAGTTTATTTTTAGAAAAGTAAGGAAAGGTATATAAGATTTTAGAATTTGGGAGATAATTTAAAGCTTCCATTTTTATCAGTCCTAAATTCAACTTTCTTGAGAAAAATTCCTCACAGACCCACCAACTTACTCTCTTTTAGATAGGTTTTATTGTTTAATCTTAGTTTAAAATATCAAGACTGTAAGGCTTTTGCACTCCAATTGAAGCCTTTACATCTTACTTCAGGGAGTGTAAGCATAAATTGCATTTGCATTTGTAATCTATTATAGCTTGCCATTAACTATATAGGGTTTATTTTATTAACTGGATAGAGTTTGACTTATTAATGATATAAAACTTGTATGTATTTTTACTGATGTATATTTTGTTCTTTCATTATAGGTTTAACATGACATAATAATTTCATTATTACTATTCTTTTTTATTTTACTATAAACTTATTAATCAGTGTTCTTATTGATTCTATGCTTTATGCTATAGGCAAATAAAAGAATTGTTATAAAATTTTAACATCTGAGTACTTTTTAATTGTCTCTGGCAAAATCTGTTTTAGCTTTGACTTTCTCTGGTCATATTTGGAAGAGAACTCTTATCCTTCAGACAGGCTTATTAAAATATATATTGGCCTTTTTAAATGTCAAAGTAATCATAGAATTTGGCTACAATGTCCGGCGTCTCATCCACTTTAACTCCTAGCTCCTTTTCTACAGAACTGCTGCCTAGCCAGTCAATTCCCAATCTGTAATTGTACATGGCATTCCTCCGAACAAAGTATAGGACAGAAGATTCTAATATTATATTGGTAAGTTCCAAAGGGGAAGCTGTTTTAGTTTAGTAAAGGAAAAAAAGCAAGGAGTCTTGTGGCACTTAAAGACTAACAGATTTATTTATCGCATGAGCGTCCGTGGGAGAGTATCCCGCTTTGTTAGACACTGAAAAGGGAGAACTTACAGAATTGGGTGAAAATAAATTCAGGGAAATGTAAGACATGGGATCAGGTCATACTGCAACAGAAAATCAGAGCATTAGTAAGGATTCGAACTTTAGAAAACAGCAGACAGAGGGAGGGTGAAGTCAAATTACCTGTTATAATGGGAAAAGAATCCATAGTCATGATTCAGCCCTGCTTTCACACAATTTAATTTGCATATTTATTCAATTTAATTTTGTAAAGTCTTGATGTCCCATTGATTTTCTTGATGACCATCGTTAACAAGTTATCAATAGAGTGATTAGGAAGATGGAAGTGCTCAGCAACTGTTTTTTTTTGTGCGTGTGTTATGATTTCTGATATCATTTTTATGAGCATTAAGCCTTGTGCGTAGGGTCTGCCCTGTTTGTGCAACGTATAAGGAGTGGGGGCATTCCCGGCACATGATGGCATAAATCACATTAGTGGATGAGTGGGCAAAGGACCCTTTGATGAAGTAGCTGGCTTGTTTAGGTCCTATGATGGTGTCTTTTATGCAGATATGTGGACAGAGTTGGCAGCGTGGTTTTTGCACAGATATGTGCTGGCTTTACTGTTTCTGTTGTTAGGTCTGCAGTTGCTGGTGAGTACTTGTTTAAGGTTCGGGGGTTGTCTGTAGGCAAGGAGAGGTCTGTCTTCCAAGGCTAGAGAGAGTGATGGGTCATCTACTACAGGAAAGGCCCAAAAAAGAAAACGATAGAATGCCACTGGTCACCGCATACAACCCTCAAGTCAGACCTCTACAAGAGATTATTAAGGACCTCCAGCCTGTTTTAAAAGATGACCACATATCTGTCCACATATCTGCACAAAAGCTCATGAGATAAATAAATCTGTTAGTCTTTAAGTGCCACAAGACTCCTTGCTTTTTTTATATTATATTGGTCTGTGTTTATTCATTGCTTCCTTTAACCTAACATGAACTCAAGTAACCATTTTGTTTTCTTCTATAACAAAAAAACATACCTTTATGAGTAACAGAAAAAGAACTGTGCACTAAGAAAACAGAAGTTACATACCTGTTATTGCAGGCACCAGTGATGTGCCGGTATTTATTGGCCAGGCAATTATTTGGACATTTTGGTGGCAACATATAAGGCACACATCCAGAAATACTGGCAATTGTGTTGAGCCAATCAGCGGATAAAAGATCTGAAGAAAACAGCAAATCTAACATGAAGAGTTTGCTCTACCTGTTATAGAATGGTGTTATATCTGCTACAGCAGAATCCATTACAACATTAAAAAAAAAAAAGAACTGCTAATGTATTTATTATTCACATGTTTTTACTAAGGAGTTTATTTGGACAAGGTCATTTTAATTGTACATCTTCAGTGTTAAATGTACTTTCCTTGTCATATACAACACAGTATTTGATCTGCTCGCTAGTTGGATGAAAAAAAAATGTCCATGGCATTTATTAGATACTGGATCTGGCCAAATTTATTAGAACTACTTGTCTGTAGTTTCCAGAATCAGAGAAGTCACATAAAATGTACAACAATATCTACACTTTAAGCACTCATTGCTCTCCTTATGAAGACATAGAAAGCTTGCATTAACAACTGAATTCCTTTATTTAAATGTAACAACCAAAATAATTGGCTACATAAAAGTAACACCATAATATTTGGCTGCAGCCTGCTACTCACTGATCCCAGAACCCCATCTCTCTGCCGACACATCCACATTCTTATGCAACAAGATTCCACTCCTCCACACAAGTTGAGCTATGGGCTATACATGCCTAGTGGCCTTATTGTTTATTGTGATTTCAGCCTCTGCTGGAGCCAAACCTTAGGATAAAGCAAGAGAGTCCAGCCCTTCTATGAATTTCAAAGCTGCCGGAGACTGGGCACTCTTCCGCAAGAGGTGGGGATAGGGAAGGCAGCCAATCAGTGCTGCCACAGGAAACAGGCAGTCCTCTCCGCCTCTTCCCTGAAGAGTAAAAAGGTGCCATTTTTTTTAATGAGAGGAGGAGGAAGGAAGCATCCAACACCATGGGGAGGAATCTGTGGAAAGACCTCAAGAGTTCTGAGTGACTGTGATCCTTCCTCCCCCTTTCCCTCCTGGTCAGTCCAATCTCTGCTCTTCCTCTTCCCTGCACATCATTATAGCCCTGCAGATCCACAGGTATCTGCTTCAGAACTGCAGGTAACCACATCTGCAAGTGTGGCTGCAGATATTTGCAGCCCAGTTGTTGTGGATTGGCCACTGCTGCAGATCCTATTTTTATCAATGATCTGCAGCTGCTGCTATGATCTGTGCTGTCAGCACACAGGGAGGAACAAAGAAGCACTCCAGCTAATCCCAGCTGAGCTCTGATTGGTGATCTGCCAGCCAGTCAGAGTCTCAGTTACAATAGGTTGGGGCTTAGAGGAACACCACTCGCTGTCAATCAGTTAGCATACTGGCCTTTGATTGGCTCATTCCCCATGCCTTCCCCTCCCACTTCTTCATTTTCTTGTTTGTGGCTTGTATGCCATGCTGTCGATCAAAAATTCCACCAGTGACCAAGGAACTCTGACTGACAGCACAGCATACAAATCACAAATAAGAAAAGGAAAAAGCAGGTGGGACCCATGTGGTGAATGAGCCAATCAAATGCTAAAATGCTAACTGAGCCCAAGATCAGTTGCGGATGCAGTTCTGGAGCCACATAAAATATGGCATGCAGATTACAGATCAGATAAAGACTGACATTGGGCAGGTATGGTCCAGTTCCAGATCCGCGTTTGTATCCTCACAGGGCTCTACACATCAGTCCTTGGAATAGTGAGGGGGTGATGAGGACCATGTTATTATTAATAAAGATGATATTAAACCATGTCCTTTGTATCTAGTTTAATTTTTAAAATTTCAAATGCCAAGCAATTTGGATTTGGCCCATCTGAAAATAATAAAATAATTGTTGTATTACTTAAGATAACTATCTAACTTTGAACTCTCCAGTGCATTATATAAACACAGTAAAAATAGCAAAAAGGCTAATAGCACATAAAAGGCATAAAATTGATGCACCATGCAGATGACTTTTGGAAATGAAAAGGTAATTTAATACAAGGAGAAAGTAAGAAGTTTTTCCATGTCTGGAGGAAACACTATTCAGGAATCCAGTATCATAGAGGAAAAGATGCAAACTTTACATTTTTGTTTCAGAAAACTGCAGGCTCCAGTAGGACCAAAGCCTCTGACCTATGAAGCTCAACAAAACACAGGACATTCTGTATATTTGTGAGATGACTTGTGGACAGTATAAAAGCATGTCTATGATTGCACAGAATGCTAATGGCTAAATGCTGCTATTTACATCCTTAAGTACCATAACACTTCAATCAAAAGTAAAACATAATAGAGTACAATCATTTTGTTAGATGCTCTTAAGAACTGAGCACAGTTTACTATGATGCTAAGGTGTGTGCATGAATACTACTCATGTCTGCAGTAGAACAAAATAAAAATGAAGTCAATGCAACTTCAATCTTGCAATACCCCTCAAGCAATCAACAGGGATTTCTGCCTGTGGGTTGTATTTACCACTTGGATGCAGCGAACGTTTTTGCTTCTGGAGAATTTTTTCTTTCAACGCTTGCTCTGAAATTTCCATTCTTTCAGCAGCTTGGAAAATATCTTGATGCTTTTGTTCAGGAAATTTTGAAAAAGTCAGCAGCAGAGCAGGAGCTATTATTCCCTTAATTTGGCGTTTTCTATAACACAGATAAAAATGTATTTTTAAATGTAACTTTTAAATATACTGATATTTGTAATTAGGGCTTAAGTGAAAAAGATTGAACCTGGGAAGCTTTTTATGATCTTTCTATATTTGTTAAACTTATTTGTATTCATGTTAACAAGGGAAAATGCATCCCCTCCTGTGTCCCCTTTATAGGAAATTTGTTCATAATTATATACAAACCCCTTTCTAAATGGAGAAGGAAAACACTCATGGCCTGAAGTTGTAGTACAACCAATTTTAATGTAAGTACATATATTGTAAACAGTTAATTATGTGACTTAAAACGCTGAACCCAACATGCAAGGTAATATTCTTTGAAGCATAACAGAAATTTTCCAAATATCTATTTATCTTTGTTCAATTACTCCACAAAAGGGAGAAACATGGAAAGCTATCATGTAAAAAGAGATACTAGGTTGCTAATGGTCAATGAGTTAAACATGACTTTGCTTAATAACATGACAACAAAACAGTCCCATGAAATTTCTAAGGCAGCAGGTTGTAAGAAGCAGCTCTTTGGTGAAAAAGCTCTTCGAATATTGCATTCAAATCTGTGCCTTATTTTTTTATCTTGGCTGGAAACACCATCTCTTTAGATGTTTAAAACTAAACTGAAGAAAATGCTAAAAATATTCATCGTAAAATAATATTGCAGTAATATTCTGTAATTTATATGACTACATTAGAAATAATGCTGTTGGACAGAGGATAGAAGGATTGTCAGTCATTGTGTCAAGTGGCAAATAGTTGTCAAGAACAGAAGAATATGTAGGAATAAACTTTGCCAGAAGAACTAAACCACTTCCCTTTTATGCTAATTGTGAGTTAATGATGCCCTGAAGCAAAATCTGTGTTACACAGGGATAGGAACAATACCTTGTGGACAAAATACCAATCAATGCCAAATAAATTAATAGTGTAGCTTTAAATGAACACTGAATCAAATGGTAGATTTGGTTTAAATGTCACAGACAACTCAAGACATAAAATATACAGTAAAGTGCTCAATCAGGAAACAGCCCACTCAGTTTGAGATCTCAGACAAGTATCTACTATATTAAGAGAAATAAGTAGCTGAGTTTCAATTTGCTGTGCACCTGCTCATTTTCTATTACTAAAGTGCTGCAAGTCCTACAAGGAGCCCCCCACAAATATTTAGTAATACAGGGTTTCTTCCATAGAAGTCTAAAGTCAATGGAAAGGCTCCAATTGACTTCAATCAGATTTCAATCATGTTCTTAGATCATGAAAAACCCTCAAGGCAATCCAAGCTCAGGGTGATGAAGGTCCTACAGGCTTATGCTTTACATATAGTATGGAAAAAAAGTGTGCCACACTTTGTTTCACATAGACATAAATGCTCAGCCTTCCAGGTCTCAAGTTGACAGAGCTCCATAAGTTCAGAATGTGAGAAGACAGGGGAACTAGATCCTGATGAGAAGTAGGCAAATTGTTTTTACTGACTTTTTTTGGTGAAAAAAATATGATCTGGTAATGCCAAAGTGTTATCAATTTGTCAATAAAAAAAAATCAAAATGTTTCTCATTAACATTCTCAAAAGTAAATGTTTTGATTTTTCTGGTTCAAAATATTTTTGTTTGAAATTCCCTTTAATTTTATTTTAAAATTTCAAAAATATGTAATGCTCAAAATCAAAATTAAATTTATTCAACCCAAATGTTTTTCTTCTATCTTTTTCATTTGCAAAAAAAAATCAAATATTCTGATTTTGGTCTGATCCAAAATTATTTTTTTCTTTATTTTTTTTGAAATTACTAATTTTCCAAATAATACGTTATTTGCTGAGTTCTAGTCCTGAGAATGTAAGCCATAATCTCACTTACTCTTGTGTAATGAGGGAACAACTCCACTTAAGTAAAAATAAATAGTAAAAGTAAATAGAGAACAACTCCACTTAAATAGGGAACGTAAGTATAAAACCATCTTACAAGACACAATATTTCAAGGTGAAGCGTTTAGATGTGAGCAAAATTGTCTAAATCCTAGCCTAAGGTATATGAAAAGCTAGAAACTTGCATGGGTTACACTTATTTTTCAGATTCTCAAATATTGGTTCTTAATTACTTTAGCCATCTCACAGGCAATGTTTAAATGTAGATGGACAATGTTCAGAAAATTCAGATGTGTATTTGCCACACTCCTTCAGCTTCAGACATAGCATCTTGCTTTTGCCTTGAATTAATGTTTACTGAAGACAGCATTCGGAAATTCCTAATCTGTATTTAGGCCTTAGCTACTTTATATCCCTCAGGAGATACCTCAGATTAATGAAGTTTTACAGAATTTTAAGGAAAACTCATTTCATTTTTGGAAACTCCCTTCAGGACTTAAGTGTCAGTGAGTAACTGGTAATGTTTAGTGACCTTCTGCAATAGTAGTTTCTTATTTGGAGCATAGAAATTGATTTTCCACTTTCTAGAATATACAGGTGGTTCGTTTCATCCTGTCACCTGAGTATACAGAGGCACAAGCAGTGGACAGCAGCTTGTAAGGCATCTGAAGTGGTAGCATCTGGAAAAGGCTTTGCAGATGAGGTTATTTTCTTACCTCCCTAGACCTATGAAACCAGTCTAGCTTGTAAGCATTTAGGTTTAGTTCAGATATGCATCTTTGAGACCAGGATTCATCTAAATCTAATATCTTGAGTTTCCACCAAACAGGGCTAGAAATCTCATAGGAAAATGCTTTTGTAAAAGATTTCTAACAGGGCTAAATTGAGTCTTTTGGTTTTATATTGCATGTGCAGTTTTCTCTTTACAACAAAAATTTAGTGTGTTTTATATACCCCTTCTACTCATCTTCATTTTTTCCTTCGCATTTGATCATAACTTTGCATTCACTTATTAAATGGAAATTTCATGTTTTTGATGCAAAATTTATAAATGATTGTCTCTGAAATCTAACTTCTTGGTGAGATGACTGTCAATGCCAAGGAGAACAAAATCACTGAGAAAAATTTCACTCATGTTAGACACAGTGCTTGACTCACTGGGGCATCAAAAAATATTTATCATACTAGCTGTAATCCACCAAAAATGATGAGAGACATCAAAAGGGAATTTATGAAATATTTATTTTAATTGATTAATAGGATTTCAATTACAACAGTTTTTTGCAAAAGACCTATGGTCACCTAAAACTTTTCCTTGGTCATTCATATCTTTCATATAAAACTTTCTGATTTTCATGGTTTCTTCCCCAAGTGAGCACCACATACAATTGTCTGAGGAGTCAGCATGAAATATTGGAAACAGCTGAAAGCATAGCTGAGAGCTTTATAATTATGATAAGTTCCAAAGGGGCGGCCATGTCACCAGAGTGAACCATCCCTGGGTTCCACTGGCTGTTACTGTCCAGTTTTTAAATTCCCAGGCATTGCACCCTTATGAATTACAATGAGGTAAGCAGCTACAATAGGGTATATATCTGTGCCATGACAAGACTCCCAGGCTTCCAAGGGGCAATTGGTTGAGTCATCTCTGACATTACACTGGTCTATCACATGGTACACTTCTCATCACATGCACATAGCAAATTAGGAGAGTTGAAGTACTGAAGTGAAAGAAACCCATTTCTGTAAATGGAAAAGTTAACACCAAAATATACTTTTCACATTTCTCAGCTGCCACTAATTTTACTCCTTGACTCAAGATACTGTGTCTTTTTTCACACCGATATTATAGTGATGCAAATACTATACGTAGAGCTGTTCAAAAAATTCAAATGAAATATTTTTCTGCTGGAAAAAAGGGTGGTGGTGGTCAAGACAGAAATTTTCTGATACAGTTTCCCACAGCATTCTCATTGGCAAATTAAGGAAGTATGGGTTGGATAGGTGGACTATAAGGGGGATAGAAAACTGGCTAGATCAACGGTTTCAGCGTGTAGGAATCAATGGTTCCATGTCTAGCTGGCAGCCAGTCACGAGTGGGGTGCCCCAGGGGTCGGTCCTGGGGCCAGTTCTCTTCAACATTTTCATCAATGATCTGGATGATGGAATAGACTGCACTCTCAGTAAGTTTGCGGATGACACCAAGCTGGGGGGAACAGTAGACACGTTGGAGGGCAAGGACAGGATTCAGGGAGACCTAGATAAATTGGAACAGTGGGCCAATAGAAATCTTATGAGCTTCAATAAGGACAAGTGTAAAATCCTGCATGTGGGCCGAAAAAACCCCATGCACCGCTACAGGCTGGGAAACATTCAGCTAAGTAGCAGCAGTGTAGAAAAGGACCTGGGGGTCATGGTGGATGGGAAGCTAGATATGAATCAGCAGTGTGCTCTTGCTGCCAAAAAGGCCAATGGCATACTGGGGTGCATCAAAAGAAGTATTACCAGCAGATCAAGGGATGTGATCATTCCCCTCTATTCTGCACTGGTGAGGCCACTTCTTGAATACTGTGTTCAGTTTTGGGCTCCCCACTACAAAAAGGACAGGGACGTGCTAGAGAGAGTTCAGAGGAGGGCAACCAAAATGATTAAAAGGCTGGAGCACAAGCCCTATGAGGAAAGGCTGAAAGCATTAGGCTTATTTAGTCTGCAGAAGAGAAGATTGAGGGGGGATTTGATAGCAACCTTCAACTACTTGAAGGGATGTTCTAAGGAAGATGGAGCTTGACTGTTCTCGGTAATAACAGAGGACAGAATGAGGAGCAATGGTCTCAACTTGTGGTTAGGGAGGTCGAGGCTGGATGTTAGAAAAAAACTCTTTTACTAGGCGAGTGGTGAAGCATTGGAATGAGCTCCCAAGGGAGGTAGTGGAGTCTCCATCTTTGGAGGTGTTTAAGGCCCAGCTGGACAAAACCATGACTGGGATGGTTTAGTGGGAGTGGTCCTGCCTCTGGCAGGGGGTTGGACTAGATGACCTATGAGGTCCCTTCCAACCCTATGATTCTATGATTCTATGATAAGACCCTTTTCAGTAGAACTTTTCATCCAGAAAATCTAAACAAAACACTTCATTTAGGGTCAGGTCAACATTACCTCTCTGGAGAGCTCACTGGTCGCGAATAGAGCTCCTTGGTGTGCAGGATCTTTAGCTTGTGACTTCTCTTCAGAATCATGGAGCCTTTCCAGCTCAACTACCCTTTGTTGACTTTGGCTGCACACCTCCCCTTTTCCTATTTGAGAATTTTTTACTCTTTCTATTTCTTTCTCCCTGAAGACAGGTTGGCAGAGCTAGCTTTAGCCAATCTCCTTAGCATACTCATTCTGCAGTTAGATTATCATTACTAAAATGAACTGTTGATTGTTTCTGGTCTAACAGGTATATGATATAGTCTATGTTAGCAAATGGTTGATTTCAAATCTACAAAGAGGCATTCCCTGATACAATTATTTTATAACAACAACTTCATAACATCAACCAGAAGTCATAAATTGTTCAGACAGATTCTTCAGATCAACACAATCAACCTCTTTTTTTGCCTGAGCTGAATGCATTGACCATTAATCTCTATAGTCTTGCACATTATGCGATCCATTACACCTGTGCAGAGGGATAAAAGTCTACCATTCTAGTTTTGTAGCATTTTATAACAACTTTTCACAGGTGTAAATACTTCTACAAAATGGATGGGAATAGAAAATCATGACCAATATCCCTGAAACTGGATTTGGAACTCTGATTAAAAATGTCCTCTGTATTTATAATATTTTAATTAGATCCGCTATTGTATAGGTTTCTTTTGTGGGCCCTAGTGCAGGCATTATGTATATTGATTACTTTTTACATCTGTGTTGCAGAATATGTTAATAAAATGTGTACTTTTAGAAAAATAAATTTATAATAAATATATTTTATGTGACTGCCATTGCATTTTCACTGAGTGGTTTGTGTCATTTAGTTGTTAATGGTTGGCTCAGATTCTAGATTCCTATGTTCTGTGCTTGATTGTGGCAGTGTCTGACTTTAAAAACTCAGTTTAAATAACTATGTTTTGGTTTATCATATCTGTAAATTGAGTACAATAATATTTATCAAGGAGACGGACTTTTGCGTGGTTTGATTATATAGACCATTACCTAATCTGTTCTTCTTAGATAGATAGATAGATAGATAGATCTTTTCTTTATAGGTTTAAAGGATCATATTATTATGTATTTATTATGGATTCATAAGATAGTATGTACATTTTATATTAAAAGCTGTAATGCAAGTTACTTAGCAGGCTTTCACTGAGATCACACTGGGCCTATATGAAACAGCTAAAGCCACAGTACCTTGTAAGTAGGCCTAAGCTAAGTTAGAGCTTAATATAGATTAGCCTAAAGTAAATTGGCATAAAATATACTAGTTTCTGCTCTGGGTAGTGATGTGGAAATCTAGGAGCTATATTTTGAGCTTGAACTTTCCTCAGGGTTAGTCAGAAGACATCAAAACAAGAAGGGAGTTATGTAGTCTGTGTCCTATAATACCTGTAAAAAGCATACCACAAAACCCACAAAAGTATCTAGAATTTATAAAGCAGAAGACAGAGGAACATTCAGGAAGGATGATATATGTCAATCATATACATGAACTTACCACCCTATAGAATACATATACCCCTACAGTTTTGGGGGTGAAGAATAAATATTTGGGTATAAAAAGAGGACTCAAAATGACTCATTCTACACAGGGTATAAAAAGACTCTGCGGGGTAGCCTGGGAGTTTTGGAGCTTTTGTTTCTTGCTACAGCTTTGGAGCTTCAGCTATTTAGCTCCAGCAGCGTCAGCCCTCTCACTCCCTACTAGCTACTTAATTATTAGAGTAGAATTTGACTGTAATCTGGTTGTTACTCATCTGTCATTTGATTGTCTTTCAATTGTCATTTCATTTATCATTTATACTAATTGCAATAAAAGGTTTTTATAAATAAATACATTTTCAGTATCAGTGTAACAATATATATCATCCAAGTTCCAAAGGGGCAGCTGTGTTAGTCTAGTAAAGCAAAAAAAGCAAGGAGTCTTGTGGCACTTAAATACTAACAGATTTATTTATTGCATGAGCTTTCATGGGAGAATATTCCACTTTGTTAGATGCTTTGAAAAGAGAGAACTTACAGAATTGGATGAAAATAAATACAGAGGAGTGTAAGACATGGGATCAGGTTTTACTGCTATAGCAAATCAGAGCATTTGTAAGGATTCAAACTCTAAGAAACAGCGCACAGAGGGAGGGTGAAGTCAGATTACCTGTTATAATGTGAAAAGAATCCATAGTCACGATTCAGCCCTGCTTTCACAAATTTAATTTGCACATTAGTTTGATTTTGGCTGTTTCTCTTTGAAGTCTTGATGTCCCATTGATTTTCTTGATGACCATCATTAACAAATCATCAATGGAGTGATTAGGAAGATGAAATTGCTTACCAACTGTTTTTGTTTCGTTTTTTTTTGGTGTGTTGTGATTTCTGATGTCAGTTTTGTGTGCATTTATTCTTCTGCGTAGAGATTGTCCTGTTTGTCCAAGGTATAAGGTTTGGAGGTATTTCCAGCATATGATGGCATAAATCACATTAGCGGATGAGCAGGTGAAGTATCTTTTGATGGAGTAGCTGGCTTGTGTAGGTGCTATGATGGTGTCTTTTGTGCAAATATGTGGATGAGGTGTTACCCCCAAAAATAACAAAATCGAATTTACTAATTTCCAGACCGTCCCACAGTCTGGGGTTTAATTTGAAAAACCCTCAGGGGCAATGGGGTCCGTTTTTCACCTAAATGGACAGATTCCGGAACCCCAGGGTAAATGTCCCAAGTGGGGGATACGGCTACAGCCCACTGATCAAGCACAGACCAGAAGCAATAAAAGACATGAAGCCAATGGTTGGTCAAAGGCAAAAATCAGATTTATTGTAATAGCTACTCTGGAAACTGACAGGGAACTTATATTTGCTTTTACAGATAGCTTAACAATAACATAACACATTAAAACTATTCTATACAATTATAACATAGACACAAAACTTAGGTACACAAAAGCACATTCAGAAAGTGAGGGCCAGTCACTTACTGAATGGAGAGATCTCAGCTCTTACTATTACTCCTTTAGATCTTAATCTGGGTTTCTTATCTCACTCTTTCTAGGTAGTTTACTTATAATCATAAAGTTACATTGTAAGGCTTAGGCTTCCTGGCAGTACTAAAAATAATCTAAAGATCTTAGGGCTTTCTGCTAGTGTTCCTCCCCTCCTTGGGACCCTTTTCTTACCCCAAAATTGGAGAAAAAGGCAGACTCCCTCTTTCTGCTGCGAAATGATGGATCTTTTGCTGGGAAATGGTGGCTGGCAGCTGCAGGCTGAAGATCTTCTTTCTCTGCTCAGCTACAGTCTGGTTGCCGTGGAAACTGAGAGCAGCTCAGAATGTTCCCGGAGCTTGCAAGTGCAGTCTGGTCTGGTTGCTGTGGAGACTGGAACTCGGGCGTGGCTTGGAATGTTCAGCAGCTTGCAGGTGCAGCTGCTTGGAGACCGGAGCTACAAAGTATCAGCCGTTGCTCATAAGCTCTACATAGAACTCAGTTAGCTATTTGCTTATGAGTTGTATCGAAAAGCCCTTTTGAGACAGAGTCCAAAGAGCCAGCTCAAGGACTAAGTCCTGAGTCACCGCTCAGAGACAGCGCCCCTTTTTGCCTTTCAGAGACTAAGTCCAAAGACCCAGCTCCCAGGCTCCCACTAGAGATGTTGCCACTCTCTCTAGGGGTGAGTGTGAGTGAGACTCCTTAGTGTAGCGGGAACATAGCCAGAGGCCAGTGGAACCCAGTAAGGAGTGGGAGAGATATTCGAAGCTCTGCTCTGTGCAGTACTTTTTATTCGCTCTTCTGCCACTCCCATCTTCTCCTTAACCAATGTCAAAGGTGTGATTTCATCTCCATCCAATTGGAAAAAGGGTCATTTCACATGCCACCTGACCAAAAATCAATACTTTTGATGGGTCTGTTGACAGGGGGTGGACACCTTAGAATACTTGATGGGAGGGGGATTGAGTGAGTTCAAAAGTTCAGAATCTTCCTCCATCTTGACCTACTTTTCCAAAAAATGTATTTGTTGAATCTGCTGATAGAGATATACCTATGGAATCTGCTGGACCTGTGATGTCTCCATTTTACTTGCTGAATGCCCTTTTATTTATTTATTTATTTATTTATTTAAAACACTGATAGATGATTGATTTATGAATACTTTACCATTAATTACTACATATTATGCTGTTTTTTCCCAGTTTTAACATAAAACTTCTGCTAGATTGCCTTACACTGTTTTCTATCCATATGTGTCCTTATATTTTAGTATTTTATTATTTTTATTTATTTATTTATTTACTTCTCTGTGATACTAAAGAAATGGCAAAAATCTCAGGCTACAGAGGTTGGCAGTGTGGTTTGTTGCAGGGATGTGTGTCTGCTTTATTGTTTCAGTTGTTAGGTCTGTAGTTGCTGGTGAGTATCTGTTTAAAGTTTGGGGTTTGTCTGTAGGCAAGGAGAGGTCTGTCCCCCAAGGCTACAGAGAGTGAGGGGTGATCATGCTGCCAACTCTGTTCATCTGCACAAAAGACACCATCATAGGACCTAATCAAGCCAGCTACTCCATCAAAGGGTCCTTTGCCTGCTCATCCACTAATATGATTTATGCCATCATGTGCTGGAAATGCCCCCAAGCCTTATACATTGGACAAACTGGACAATCCCTACAAAGAATAAATGCACACAAAACTGACATCAGAAATCACAACACACAAAAGAAAAAAACAACCAGTCGCTGAGCAATTTCATCTTCCTAATCACTCGATTGACGATTTGTTAATGATGGTCATCAAGAAAATCAATGGGATATCAAGACTCCAAAGAGAAACAGCCAAAATCAAACTAATGTGCAAATTAAATTTGTGAAAGCAGGGCTGAATCGTGACTATGGACTCTTTTCACATTATAACAGGTAATCTGACTTCACCCTCCCTCTGTGTGCTGTTTCTTAGAGTTTGAATCCTTACAAATGCTCTGATTTGCTATAGCAGTAAAACCTGATCCCATGTCTTACACTCCCCTGTATTTATTTTCATCCAATTTTGTAAGTTCTCCCTCTTCAAAGTGTCTGATGAAGTGGGATATTCTCCCATGAAAGCTCATGCAATAAATAAATCTGTTAGTCTTTAAGTGTCACAAGAATCCTTGCTTTTTTAAATATATATCAGGCATCCCAGAAGTCCCTATTTATATTTTTCTGTGGTTGGATTTGGGCAAGAACCCAAGTATCTTAGTAAGGTCCATTGGTAACGATATTGAAATTTGAAATAATCAAGAATAAGGCCACAGACTGGCACCCCGTATCGGACTCTGTTTGAGGAGCGCATGACAGGAAGGGTATGTCTACACGGCACTTTTGTTTCGAAATAACACTCGTTATTTCAAAATAAAAGAAATTAGGTCTACACAACTTTTTCTTATTTCGAAAGGACGGATTCCATCCTTTCAATATAAGAATCATCGTTCGGAAAATGTAAAACCTCGATGTTTTCGAAACGTCTGTTATTTCGGAAGGGATATTTTGAAATAACGCCATTTAGACCTCTTGTTTCAAAACAACCATTGTTTCAAAACAACTGTTTCGAAACAAGAGGTCCAAATGGCTTTATTTCGAAATCCCTTCTGAAATAACAGCCACTTGGATTGCAGGCTTTCCCATAATTCGAACTAACATTTTGTTAATTCAAATTAACTTATTTCAAAATAAGGATTTTATTTCGAAATAACTCATTTCAAAATCCTTATTTCGAAATAACCATGTGTGTGTAGATGTAGCCGAATTGTTCTCAAGATTTTCACATTTTTTACGCATATTTGATAATATGATTAGTAAGGTAAATTGATTTGTTAGAAAGAAAAACATTGGGTGGAAGTGGCAAACTATGGGGTACAAGATGTTTATCTTCTTCTAAATGGTCCTAGTTATATAAGAAAAAAGTAATCCCTTTTGTTTGTTTTGGGTCTGCGCACTTAATCTGGCCAGAGACAGAGAGAAAGATTTAACTCTGTGATAATGTAACCTGCTAGGGTGGGCTCAAATTCACTCAATTGCCCCTCTCCAGTGCCTCACAG
>ML681979.1:2343731-2386231 GCA_007922195.1 Podocnemis expansa
AAACATACAATGAACTTTATTAACTAACTAAACACACCTTATCCTAAAGAACCATGATACATTTAAACAAAACAGTAAGAAACCCAAGAGTCCCAAAGTTCAGGTGGAGTCACCCTTCTCTCAATTGCAGTCTTTTACGTCCTTGGGGCTTGAATGCAGAACGAAAGCAATCCTCATCCTCTCTAGCTGCAGGAATCTTCAGGCAGATGCCATGCAGTCCTTTCTTCCTCCTGTGCAGCCAGCACCATGCAATCAGGTCACTGGCCATCCAGCTCTCAGTTCCACTGCAGACAACTCCCCTGCAAAGCAGTCGAAAGCTGGGAGAAAACATCCTGCAGTCCACTCCTGCTCAGCTCCTTTCACTGAGTCCCTTAGCCAATGTCCTCTGCAGCTCTCTGTTTGCTCCTCTCCAGGCTTCTCTTCTCAGGCTTCTCCCTGGGTATGCAATTCCAGCTCAAGAATAAAACTTGTGGGGCATGCTCAGTGTGCTTCCTCACCCTCTTACCAGAAGTTTCTGGTTTCTGGGCTGCAAAATCTGCCCAGCAACGTAACCCTGCCATAAGGGTCCCTAAAAGAGATTGCACCTATATAGGCACATGGGTTACAATAACATGCAAAGTAAGGGTTGATTGATTGATAAAATATTGATTGATATTTATACTAGATATATTGAAATTGCAGTTGCACAAGGGCCCTGTGACCCACACATTTAGAGGTGGTGAAAGAGTTGTGTTTAGCCACCAGAAAACCTGTAACTCTGAATAGACTCTCCACTGCCTATGCCTCAAATTAAGCACATTCTGCTCACCACAGAAGGTAGCAGAGACGGACCTTTGTCTGTGAAGACTTCAAATCTCCTCTTTCCCCACAGGCCCAAGCTGCATGACATGACTCCCAGGTCTCTTTTATTTGTGTCAATGTTTTGTCTAACCTGCATGGCCGTGTGGCCCCTGCCTCTGCCCAGTGCAGGGAACACTGCCAGCTGCACACAGCTGGCAGCTGCAGTCCCTGCCTGGCTGGAAGACAGAGTCTTCTGGCTGGCTGAGAGCTGCTCCAAGATGGGAGTTTTTAAAACTTCTGTTTGGAGTAAGCTGTCACTGAGCATGCACAGAGTCTCTGCTCATTCTCAATGAGAGCTCCTCCGGCTGGAGGAGTGGTTGAGGGCCAGGCCATACTGCTCCAGCAGCTGGGTAAGGGGGCGGTGGGGGGCAACTGGGGACAGGGCAGGGGCAGCTCGCCATGAAACGGAGTGGAGGGCTGGCAGGAAGATGGGTTTGAGTTGGCTGGGTGTTATAGAGGGGTAGAATCAGGCTGACTGGGGTGGTGACTGGGAGAGCAGGTGTGGGCAGGAATAGGCTGATGGGGGCACAGGATTAGGTCCGTGGGGGGGGCGCATAGAGCCACATAAGTTACTCAGCTGCCTTAGGCCTTTAGAGGGAATATTGGAGCTGATCCTTTTGGCCTTGCATCCACATTGTACACAATTCACAAGTTGTGATAAACTAAACTTTCATACAAACTCCATCTTAAATTTCTAAGTCCTCATCCTATTTAATCACAATTATTTGAAGAAAAAAAAAAAGAATGTGTGAGCCAACTTGGCTCCAATGGGATACATTCCTTTCTAACTCAAAGGCTCCTAAAAGAATGTTCCTATACTAAGAGGATGGAGGGGAGTCAGAAGCCTAAAACAAGCAGTTAAATTAATGATGGTGAGGAGCAAAAAGCCAATTAATTCCTAGTTACTGCTAGCTGGCCAGCAGGCTGCAGAGTACCCACGGGAAGGAATAGACTACACAGGAGTAAACTCCTGCTTTCATTTGGAAGCTGTCTGGCACCCTGTGGCTTTAATCAAATTTACTTTTTTAAAAGTTAGTAGCATTGAAGATAGCTGTAGCCAATGCATTTAATATGTTGCTATTCAATAGTTATACATTTATAGATGTATTGGGAGAGTCTTAAATAATTTAAAAGTCCACATGGTGATATTAAACAACCTATCTTAGGAAATGCACTTGCCCATTATGATCACAGTTCACGTTCAAATTGAAGTCATAGACAACATCTAGTTTTGTTCAATCACTAAGCTTGCAGTTTGGAAATCTGGTTCATGAATTCAGCAAACGTAATCTTGTACTTTTGTATAAGAAATTAAGGGTTTCCATCCCACACTGAATAGGACACTGCGTTTTCATCCTAGAAATGCTTTTCATCCTCAAGAGCAGCACTGAGCTCATTTATTTTGTATTGTCACTTCCTTCAGTTACTTATAAGTCAAAATAAGATGATTTGTGCTTTCACGATTAATTCCATAACTTTCAGAAGTTAAAATATGCAGTAAGATTCATGTCTCTGTTTTTAGGCTTTTTACTGACTAAAACCTTAATTCAACTACACAGATTTTTTTACGTATAACTGTTTAAGTTATTAAACTGCACATACCTTTGAAGTGACTTGAAAATATTTCTGTATTTTAAGAAGTTAACACAACTGTTTTACAGATTTCCCAGAAGACCTACAGTCCCTCAGTTCAGTATCCTGTCTGTTAAAAGCCAAGGTGTGGTGAGAATTGGCCTATATTGCACTGAATTATGTAATATTATATAAAATAGGATATATATTTTTATGGATTTCAGCTAACAATCATTTTGTGCCCTGAATTGTGAAGACTGATAGCCCTGTTATTTTCTACTAGCTAAAGTAACTGCAGATGCTATCCTTCTTCATATAGAACTGAAGCTTGCAAGTACTGAATATTCTGGGTCTGATCCAGCAAAACACTTCAGTATGTGCTTATAATGGATAAGGTCAAAGTTCTCAGAAACTCACATGATTAAGATTACAGTTTAAAATTCATATTACCTTTTCTAAGCTGTTTTCACCAATAAAACCCTGCCTTATAAGGTTCAGAGGGTTAACAAAATATTCATTTTAACATAATGTTTAAAGAGAATAGGACTTGTTGATTGGTCTTTTCTATATTATTCACTGTATTTCCCTAGGAAGTCTCTATTAAGAGGAAATTAGAAAGAAGGAACAAAGAAATGTAAACATTGCAACACAGTATGGCTTGTATGTCTATTATGTTAACATTTTGAAGATGTTTAAGCAGTAAGATGTCTTCTTTTAAATGAGCTGGTGGTCTCAGTTTATTTCCTAAATGATTGGAGCAATCAGCAGCATAACTGGCAGTCTTAATAATACTTAATAATAATAATCATAATTTTCCATCAGGTACTCTGCAAATGTTAATTAAATAAACTTTACAATATACATCAGAGGATTGTAAATATCATCCCCACATTATAACTGAACAAACTGAGTCACCACAGGTTAAGACAAACATTTTCAAATTCGGCTACATATCTGTAGGCCTCAAAATTCATGCTTAGAAAACTAAGTAAAAGTGACTTCCTATTAAACTCAGTCTACTCAAAGGGTATGTCTACACATCTCTTTTATTTTGAAATAACGCTGGTTATTTAGAAATAAAAGAGATTAGGTCCACACAATGTTTTCTTATTTTGAAATGATGGGATCCGTCATTTCGAAATAAGAACCATCATTTCAAAACAGCTTAAACCCCATTCATTTCAAAATAGCTGTTATTTCTAAATGGTTATTTCGAAATAAGGCCGTTTGGACATGTTGTTTCAAAACAACACCATTGTTTCAAATCAACTGTTTCGAAACAACATGTCTGAACAGCCTTATTTTGAAGTAACCATTTTGAAATAACAAATGTTTTGATAGCAGGCTTTCCCTTAATTCAAATGAACATTTTCTTAATTCAAATTAACTTATTTCAAAATAAGGACTTTATTCTGAAATAACTCACTTCGAAATAACAATGTGTGTGTAGACAAGCCAAAGATCTGCTAGAAGCTTTCCTGGGATTTAAGAATCTCTGGTCACTTACACCACATAGAAATTAAACCTGTTTGCACAATGGCCCCAGGGAAATCTACACACACACATAAAACAAAGTTTGGTTTCCACATTAAATACAGGAAAGAAACAAAACTGGGATAGTACAGAAATTTATCTGTACATAGAAAGTAGTTGACCCCAGGCCAAATAGTGGTACATTTTATACCAACTGTACTCAGCTGATCACCCTGACCATTTTTGTGCGCGTGCATGTGTGTGTGTGTTTTAACTCCCATTTGTATTGTAACTCACCTATACTCTTCTACTGGGCATTTGTTAAAATGTTGAATGTATTCAGTCCTAAACAGCCTCTCATGCCAAAATCTGCTTATCTGTTTAACATAGATTCACTAGGTGAAATCTTGATCCCACTGAAGTCAAAGGCATTTTTGCAACTACTGATGTCACCCATCATTTCTATCTCACTTTGATGCTGGAGGAGGAAAAAAAAACCTTATGGTAAAACAGGTGTATCTTTGAGGTTAATGACAAAACTGAAAGAATACCTTTTCAATATATGGTATAGAGGATCGTCCACCATATTAGCCCTCTTCTGGATAGCATTGGGAATGTAGGTATCTTCAGTTTTTCCTCCAAATTAAAAGGAATTTAAAAAAAAAGTTATATTAGAGACAATAGGCATCCAAAGATCATTGAGATGTTTACTGCAATACTTTTCTCCATAAAATTCACTTGATCTTGATATATGGCTGTCTGTAATTTAGTTCACTGAAAGGATTATCAATACTTTCTCATTGACTGATGTTGAAGGAAGAATTTTTTTCCAAAAAGGAGCTATCATCATATCCAACTGCTAGCAGTAATTATGTTATTAATGGGTCCTTCTCTAAATCAATAACCTACTTTGATTTGTATCTGAAGAGAACTACTATAGGATCTGTGAGTAACCTAACTTCAGCTGTCTTGAAAATTCTGTTTGTTTTCCTTCAGAATACTGGTATGTTCAGGGAGTCCCACAATGCATGAACAAAGATCATTATTACTCAATGTTCTTTAGCATTTGACTCCCTTTTTACATACTTTCTTCAATTTAAATGAAGTGTGATAAGATTGATGAACTACTTTGCGATAATTGTGCATACTAGTTACAAAATAATAGGATTCCAACCTTCACTTTTCAAGCTGGCTTGAGCCAAAATCCAGATTTTTTTAATTGTTGCAAAGGGATGTCAGATTTAGATGATTTATTTTTCTGTAAAGGCTATATCTTCTAACTCCATTAACAACAATTTTTTTTGGAACATGTAGCGATCAGGAACTTTTACGTGTCTTTTCTCATGAATATTATTTCTATTCTTGTTAATGGTTTCCTGAAAATTGGTCTTCCATCATGGGGATTGCATATAGTACTTTTGTTGCAATAAACTAAAGCAGCCATAGTAATATTCACTACAAGAAATTGATGGCAATAAATTAATGGTTGGGACAATGGTTGTACCATTTTCCTCCCATGTATTTCAATATTGATTAATGAGCCCAGTCAAAGTCTGGATTGTTTCTGATGAGTATAAGTGACTTCAGAAAGAGGGTACATCCCATCTATGTTAAAATCCATACCCAATGTGTCATTCTGAAAGAATTATGTGATGTTGAATGCTCCATGGATTATTTTTCTTTTGTACTGATCAAAATCTTATAGGTTAAAAAGAATGAAAAACCTGTGCTAAATACATGTTTAAAATCCTGTTGTTCAGTTTCCACACGTTTAGTTGGAATACAATCCCAAGCTGATAGTGACTATTGATTGAATCATTTGATTATATTTTAGTAAATTTGGTACTTCCACAGTGACTGGGTCTGTAAAGAGAAATCCCACTTATTTGCGTGAACTTATTGTCTCATAAAGCATTTAATAATTCTTATTTGTGTTCCCTGTAGGTTTCTTTTTGGTACCTATATTGATGGGGCCTCAAACAGGACATTAAGCTTTGGCAAACAATTCTTTTTTACTATAGCTCTGCAACTGATCCCAGACAAATATCATTGTTTTCCAATCCAACAAATTGAAATAATACGAGAAAAATTAATTTCACTTAACTGACTGAAGTTAGGAGTCATATTGATTTTTAAGTACGTTTGCTTGGACCATACAAACTCAAATTTATCTTGATGTTTCCCCAGCTCTATATTTAACATTCCAGAATGAGGATAATTAATTTTGTAGTCTGATATATCACAGAATTCACTATTTTTTTCAGAATGAAAATCTTAGATTGCACTGAATTGGTAACCATTAGTAGCACATTGTCTTCAAAACATGCAATTTGATGTTCTGTTTTATTAATTGAAATTGTTGTTATGCTATTATTCTTATTTGTTTTTTTAGTGTCAGGTATTCAATAAAGAGAGAAAATGGGGGGGGAGGGGAAACAGGACAACTCTGGGTCTTCTTTGCAATTCAAAAAGCTGGAACATACCCTGTTAATTTTGGTCCTAATGGATGAAGAGTCATAAAATATCCGAGCCTTCATAATGACTCCAAAATCTATCCATGATACTAGTATTTTGAAAAAAAAAATACTGTTCTATATTGCCAAAGACATCAGGATCTCAGGAAAGCAGCAAACATCTTTCCCTCTGCATATTGTGATTTATTCCAATGTTTTAATGTTATCACTCAGATGTCACAGTCATATGAAACTTGTTTGTCAATGTATATCAACCAAGGAAGAAGTGCTTGCAAGAGTACCTAAAAATATTTTAATGCCCGCATTTAAAACCAAGCATTATTTGTTTGAGCTGCGATATTGTGTATAAGAAATGTGATCATTTATATCACTTTTGTCACACCATTACCATAAATCCTATACAAAGTATTTCATTTAAGATATTATTAGAAAGGTTATTTATTAAGTATGATGATTCTGTTTATATACAGGTATTATCTTCTAGATCTGAAATTATGAGTATTGGCTACATTCTTGTATCTTAAACATGTGTTGTATTCCTGGATGACACCTCTCAAGGTAGATTTACAGAAGGGCTAGACATCTATGTGGTGATGACCCATGAAGGACACTCCACTCTAACAATAGGCCATTGAATAATCTCATCCTACCCACTAGGCATTCCTGTGGATGTCTCAGACAGTGAGGAGCCAATGGTCACCTCCTGTGATTCAGCAAAACATGTGAGGGCATGTGATATGCTCATGCGACCCTGTAATCCGTCTTGGGCCAGCAACTGTCCATACACAGGAGCTGTGGGCTTTGTCTGGAACACTAAACTTACATGTACATGGCGAAGAATATAAAAGACCCCTGAGACATCTCCATTCGATCCTCTTTCCTGCTCCAACTTCTCTGGACTGTGGATTTACAACTAAAAGTAGTATTTTAAATTATAGACAGAGGGCTTTCCAGTCTTTTAGAAATTACAAGTGAGATTTTTACAGGCTATTAGACTATTTCATCACAACATACAAACCTGATCTATATCTATATCTAGATAGATAGATAGATAGATGTAAATATAGAGCGAGAGAGAGAGAGAGAGAGAGAGAGAGAGAGAGAGAGATTTCACAATCATCCATATGTATGATCTATTAACCATTTACAATGGTTTTCTTTTAATAATAAAGCATTTTTATGGGTGTTTTTCACCAAATCATTTACCTGCCTTATTTCCTTGAGCATTGCTGATTGTATCATTCCAAGCAAGAATCTGATTTGGAACAAGTGATACAACTGGATTTCTGTCTCTGTCTCTGTTTTTTTTTTTTTTTTAATTATAAGCATAAGTTTTAATTTTCTTGCAAAGTTTAGCTAGAAATAGCTGGTTTTTGCTAATGCTGAATCCGCTATGCTGGTATATAAGCACATGTTTTTTTCTTCCAAACATGAAACAAACAAGAGGCAAACTCTGTAAAAATAATTAATTATGTCCATATGGTCCTCGAGAAATATATCCTATTTGCCATGATTTTTATTTGTTCAAGGCTCTGGCAAAGCAAAGGGACCCATAGTATCAATAAGAATCAGACCCATCCTCTTTATTTTTGTTCATTAGAAATGAACTAGTCAACTGTTTTGGCTAGTCTTTCTAAGCCATGACCTTGCTAAAACTTCACAGTGTCACACCAAACTGTGTGTGCATAAAAGAAATCAAATTTGATCTCTTGTTTGGCAGTCATAATCTAGAAAAGAACATAATATCCCATGAAAAACAATGTTGATTTTTCCCCTACCACAGATGAATTATTATTTGACAAAATGTTTGTACATTACTTTGAAATGCAAATCTAAGGTTCTTCCCATCTTAATCTTACTTAAAGTTATAAAATAGAATAATCAAATATATATCCAAAAGCTTTACTAGTTTGTCTTATTCACCAGCTACTATGGTAGATTTGATCTTCATAAAATATTGAGATTTTTTAAAATCCAGTTTTAAAATGCCTCCAGCAATGGGGCTTCCAGTATTTCTCTACCCATGGTTCAATAGACCTTAGTGGTTTAGAATTCACTTTAAATTCTGAAGTTCATAGTAGTTCTGAAGTCTTACATAGTCGAAGTTTACTGATTATGATTCTAAGAAAGAAGTCAGAGTTATGTATATAAATACTGCAAGACTTGTGTATGAAACCAGAAAAACACAACCAGTCATTCCTAATCACAGTGTACATGAATCAGATACATCACAGGTGCAAAAGGTGTTCCCTGTGATGAATATACAAAGCTCCAAACTGTTTTTTTGAGAGGGAAAAAAATGTGGAACAACTTGCACAGAAGTCAAATTTGGGCTCATTTCTAGATACAAAAAATATTATATGCTAACCTGTCAAGCACTGCCTACGTGTTTTCAGCTTCACCAATGTTATAATCAAAGGATGGAAAAGGAAATAAAGACCATTTTTTATTTTTTACTTACCAAAGAAGACTTTTTTGCCTTTCTCAATAAAAGAAAAGAAAAGAGCTGTGCAGGCCAGTGTTGCTGAAATTCCCAAGATAATGAACACTCTCATCTGAAAAGTGAAAACATTATAGTTGGTGAAAGAAAAGGGTTTCACAGTTTCTAGAAGAAATATCCAGTATGCACTTCAGATAATTTTCTCAGCCCAATAAGATGTGGTCTCTTTCAATTAAATATGTTGTCACAGATTTGGATATTATTTGAAAGTTTTAAAATATCCGTATCATTAGTTCATTCTCTTTTCATTTCATAGTGTTACTGAAAGCCTCCTGGAAAACGTCTTGTAAACTGAAATGCCCATTGCTATTTTAACACCAGTAGCTCTGTTTAATCCAGATCCAGATGACCCTGAAGCAACAGAATTAAATTTTAATACTATACCATCCATTTTCAACTTCTCCCGCCAATAACACGATTTCCATGCAACCTGAAATTGTAATTTTGTTGTGCTTATCATCCCAACTAGTTAATGAATTGAGTTCTTTCAGAAATAACATCTATCTAATTTTGTTATAGACCTTCGTGTCATCAAGATATAAGAAGTATGTTCATGTGGCAAAGGGGACTAAACTTTCTATTTTAATGCACTGGTTTTGCTACAGAATTATAGCAATGAAAATCCATTTAACCCACCCCAGTGGTACCATTTTTCAAATCTGGTGCAATGACCTGAGTTGAAAGATTTTAAAAACAAATCTAAAAATCAGAAACAAATCAGCTTTGCAAATATCAAGGGAAATCAATATTGCTCATCAAAATCCAGCAACAGCTTTTCCTATTACATTTCATAAGTTAAAATGATTTATTTCTTCTATAATATTGAAAGCAGTAGTTTTACAATCTGACCTTTTTTCAGCTGAGATTATCTTCTACAGTTCTGTATTTTATCAGTGGTGGTAACTCTTCTGAACTGTGAAAGTGAAGTGCTTCCTAGGGACCCTGTAGAGTAAGTAGACAGTACAAACTGGCTCTATGCACTACTACTCGCTTAAGTTTTAAGAAATGAAGTGGTGTTGAAGTTTTTTCCACCAAAGCATATTTATACAAACATAGTTGCTCATATCCATGATTGGTATGCTTCTTTCTAGCATGCTAACAATACCAAGTGCTACCTGTCTAGTTGTTTTTATGTTTCAGTTGTCACAGACAGTATAAACCAGGATTGGGCAAACCCATTCTGCTAAAATAAAAAGTTGCCATAGCAGCCATTCCCTTGAACAATTCCTGAATTCAGATTTGTTTCACAGTTCTGAAACAACCTGCATTTGAGACAGAATATCTGCATCATACAACACTGTGTTTTACCACCACTACACTACAAAAAGCACTCTTTCATTCATTTTCCACCATGGCCAGCAGCTTCCAGAGAGCTAATTTATGTCATCTTCTCCTGGCAGCAACTAATTTACAGTTTGGATGTTACATATTTCCTTTAAGAATATTCTCTCTCTACTGATTCCTCTAAACAATGAGAGGCCTGCGGTACCTTAAAGGCTAATAATTTTCTTAACCCATAAGCTTTTGTGGGCTCCAATCCACTTCATCAGATGTATCTGATGAAGTACATTTACGAAGTTAGTTGGAGCCCACAAAAGCTTATGCCTGAAGACATTTGTTAGTCTTCAAGGTGCCACAGGACTCTTTTAATATTTCATCTGTTTGCATTCTTGAAGGTTAATGATTTTAAAATGACAGCTTAGATTTACTGGTAAAGAGATTAATCCAATACATGAAAAGGCTCTATTCACAGAATTGAGGATTTTCAGCAGTCACAGAGGGGTAGCTGTGTTAGTCTGTGTACAGCAAAAATGAGAGTCCTGTGGCATCTTAAAGACTAGCAGATTTCTTTGGGCATAAACGTTTATGGGCTCGAACCCACTACATCGGATGCAGGGATGTCTGGCATCTGACAAAGTGGATTGGAGCTCACAAAAGCTTATGTCCAAAGAAATGTGTTAGTCTTTAAGATGCCACAGGACTCTCATCATTTCAGCAATCACAAAACACAATAAATACCCTTTAAAATTAGGAGAAGAAAAGCCCTCCTATCTCAGCTTGGTAGTATATGGACTCTAGAACAGGTTATGCATAATCAGTGCAGTTCCAACCAGGCCATCTTTAGGGATAAGATGGCAGTTAGTTCCCTTGCCAATTCAGTACTTTACATCTTTGTGCACCTATAAATTTGCCAGTTAGTACCAACTGTGGGTAACAATAGCTCCTTCTTTGCTGGGAATAGGGTTGTAGGCAACTAACTTATTTCACATAGCCAGAAAAACCTATTGGAGCTAATAAGGGAAATCAGGGCAATTTGCATAGTAAAAATTTATCAAAACTTGATTAAAGACCAAAGGATTTGACTTTTTGTAATTAGAAGTGGTAGGAAACAAAACAGAAAAAGAATCTCTACATGACAGAATAATACAATTATGAAAAGTATGTTTTTAAGAGTTTCTCACTAGGTGATAATGACTGCCTTCTTATACATATTTACATGTATTCCATTCTTCTAACTTGATTAATTAATCATTAGCTTGTGTGCTGTCTAAACAGCATTTGAGGAAATGTGATGTTTGTATTACAAATTATCCTTTGAAGTTCAATTAAGTGTACAGTTAATTTAAACATTACAGCAATGGTAGTAGATATTAGTATGGTGAGTATGTAGTCAGAAATAGCTGCAGCTTTCAAGCAGCTCAAGAGAAGGAGACAGAGGATAAGAAGCCAGTGTGGAAGATTATCATCTGTAGGTGAAATAATTCAAACTAGAAGTCACATTTAGAGATTAATTAAACTATTCAGATAAACACTAAGAGCTTCTACATTCACTTTCATTAATTGAAAAAACACTTGATGTCTAATGAGATACAGCTGATCTAAAGACACACATGTTCATAATTACAAATGTTTGTGTTCTTGAATTAATATCCACATTTTTATTAGTTTGTCACAAATCAGGAGAGTAAATGATTGGCAAAAATTAAATACAACATTTTTCAAAAGTGTGGATATTAAGAGGTTACATAGCAGCCAGTCTCTGGAGCATCTAACATTCCAAAAGACCTTTTGACAGTGCAATAAAAACAGCTTTGACTCTTGACGTCAAATCAAGGTCCTGCAAACACAGAGTTGCTATTTTTAATGCTCTGCTGAGTTTGAAGCATTCCTTAGCTAATAGAAACTGCTTTCTAGTAGCCACTCAAACTGGAGGTTTCATGGCTTTTTAATCAATACCCAATACTAGGACTAAAAGCAATACAAGACTATTGCATAAAGTAATATAAAACAGCATTTAATAATAAACTCATATTTAAAGGACTATTAATAAAAATCAGCATTTAATAAAAGTTTAACATGGCTATATCAAATAATCAAAGAACAAGACAGAAGGATTTTTATGTTTTCTATGTGTACAAAAAAAAGTTCTGTTTTTCACTCAAGCTGTCATTTGTATAGTACTGACTAGTAACATGTGCTGGAAAAGATTCCTGTTATTGATCACACAGTTTTGTATGTTTTTGCTTTCCTCTGTAGCTCGGGGCATGGCTCACCTCCTGGTGAATTCTCTGTATCTTAAAATCCTTAAATTATGATTTGAAGACCTTAATAACTCAGCCATAGGTTAGAGGTCTGTTGCTGGAGTGGGTGGGTGAGGTTTTGTGGCCTGTACTGATGATCATACTGGTTCCTTCTGACCTTTCAGTCTATTAGTGTATTATTCTTTTTCTATTTAAGGTTGTTAAATATCTGATTTTTTTCTGAGTTTTTTAATTAACTTTTACTTTTCATATGCAAACTTCACAATATTAAAAAAATGTAAACACAATATGTAACATACAATAAAGTGTTAGCATACATATAGAAAAAGATGCTTTTAATTATCTTAATATTATACTATAAAAACTGTACTGTGCATTGATTTTCTCGTGCACCTCCAGAAAATCATTTGCTTCATGACCATGATTGCCCTCAGAAACCATAAGTTCTTGCTGATAAATCACTGATAAATATTCCTACTTGTAATTTACAACCAATATTTGATTGATAATGTCCCAAATCCTTGTCATATATGTTGTGTTCAGACGAGAGTTTTATTTCAGAACAACAGCTGTTGTTTCAAAATAAAATTTCTTATGTCTACATGACGTTCCGTTATTTCGAAACAATGGGACCCATTTTTTCAAAACAACAGCTGTTATTTTGAAACAGTAAAACCTAGCTTGAAATCGAAATAGCTGTTGTTTCAAAATGGCTGTTTCTAAACAACGGCGTTCAAACAACTGTTTCAAAACATGTTCGAATGGCCTTATTTCAAAATAACCATTTTGAAATAACAGCCGTTTCGATAGCAGGCTTTTTCCCTTAATTTGAATTAACATTTTCTTAATTCAAATTAACTTATTTTGAAATAAGGACTTTATTTCAATATAGCTCATTTCAAAATAACTTATTTCGAAATAACAGTTTACGTGTGAACATTGACATAGTGACAACTCCTTTCCACAGATATTTACCGAAAGACATTCCAAAACACATGCAGAAGTGTGTTTTTAATCATTACCAAACTGTCAGCATGCACCCAAAGAGCTTTAATTTATGTAATTTTGAAGTGTCCAATACATTCTAAATATTTTTTGTTGATATAAATGTAAACAGTTCTATAGTAGCATGTTTTGCAATTCATAATACAACTGACCACTGGGAAACCTTTTTATTGCAGGTTTTAATAATATTTATGATACTCAGAGAATCTTTTTTCATCTAAAAGGAATACATAACTGGAATTTGGAGAGTTTATGGAGTGTTATTACTGTACTTTGTACTTCAGGGTTATCAGGGTCAAACTGATAGGTCAGTAAATGTTTTACCTGTGAATGTTGACATACCTAGTTGATCATACAAACTGTCATGGTAGTATCCCCACTATTGTGTGTTGCTCTCCATATGACTGGTTGGTTGCCAAACTGTAAAAACATAATTAGCCTAGATAGAGTTTTTCTTTTCCCCCATGCTGTTGGGGGTGAACATGGATTTGATGGCCAAAAACATCCATTCTCTCTGGTGGCCACTACAGTGAGCGTCCTACCTCTCAATAGAGGGAAGGAAGAGGTTCCCAAGAGCTTTGATATAAGGATGGGTTTCATTAATTCTCTTTTGTTCCCCACCCATATGGGGGTGCTATTGTTATGTGTTGAAACTAGAGAAAGAGGCCTAGGGAAATGATAGAAGAAACATAATAGTTTTGAAGGACCAAGAATCTGAAACCACATCTATCAATGTGAAGCTGAAGCTTCCTCTAAGATAACATGGGGCATTTTAATGGGCCCATATAAAAATCTTTATCATCTAATTAAG
This sequence comes from Podocnemis expansa, assembly GCA_007922195.1. Classification (NCBI taxonomy): domain Eukaryota; kingdom Metazoa; phylum Chordata; order Testudines; family Podocnemididae; genus Podocnemis; species Podocnemis expansa. The sequence continues at coordinate 2,357,949 of ML681979.1, forward strand.
TCTTTTAAACCATGCTGAGATGAGGACAGGTTTCCCACTCCAGTTGTACTATAATCTAGGTTAGACACTTACCCTAACACACGCCCCTTTGTTCCAAAGGAGTAGCCATGTAAGTCTGGTCAAGTAAAACAAACAAGGAGTGTGGTAGCACTTTTAAAGACTAACAGATTTATTTATCACCTGAGCTTTTCTGAGCGAGAATCCCTTTTTGTCAGATGCTTCAGGTGGAAAGTGGAATTTTCTTCCACGAAAGCTCATGTGATAAATAAATGTGTTAGTCTTTAAAAGTGCCACTAGACTCCTTGTTTGTTTTGCTGGACTAGACTAACATGGCTACTTCTTTGGAACTTGGATCCATTTTGCCTGTCTGTCCATATTCTCTGTGCTTTCTCACCTTTCTCCAGTAGATGGAGGAAAGGTTATAAGCTACATTTCAGGCAAGTGTGTTCATATGTTTTTGATCTGATAGGTTTTGATTTCATCAACTTTTAGTCTTGATTAAAAATTATATAAAAACAAGGCTTTTATGTAGAACAGGCAGCCTTAAAACCAATGCACTGAAATGGAGAAATCAAGTACATAAGTAATTCAAAGTGGTCAGACTTCTTGTAGGAGGCATTTTAAGCACCACAAATGCATCTGTTTGCAAAAAGTTGGCAAACCAGAATAGCATGTGCAATGGACAGCAGACCTTTTGCGAACAAATACATTCACTGTTATTAAAATGTTTCATAAGAGAAGCCTGACCACTCTGAATTACTTCTGTATTTGTTTTCTCCATTTTAGTGCATTGGTTTTAAAGTTGTCTGTTCTAAAAACAAAAAAAACAAAAAAACAAACAAAAAAAAACTTGTTTGTGTACTATTTTTATTATCCTAACTAGGCCGATTTTCCCACAGAAACTCAAAGGCTGCCTAGGCACCTTGTCAATTTCCAAAGGGATAGCCATGTTAGTCTAGTCCAGTAAAAAAACAACAAGCAGTTGTGTGGCACTTTAAGACTAACAAATTTATTTTTTGCATGAGCTTTCGTGGGAGAAGATCCCACTTCCTCAGATGCTTCGAAGATGGGTGAACTTACAGAAAGGAATGAAACTAAATGCAAGGGGGTGTAAAACATAGGATCAGGTCATAAAGAGCAGTTTACAGGTTCAAACCATGGGAAGCCTGAAGTCAAATTACCCTTTGTAATGGGAAAAGAATCCATAGTCTCGATTCAAACCAGCTTTCACAGAATTTAGCTTGCATATTAATTCGAGTTCAGCAGTCTCTCTTTGAAGTCTTGATGTCCCAGGTACAGCTCTAACGACAGTCGTTAACAAATCCATCATCGAGTGATTAGGAAGATGGAAGTGCTCAGCAACTGGTTTCTCTGTTCTTTGATTTCTGATATCAGCTCTGTGCTCATTCAGCCATTGTGCTAGATACTGAACAAACATAGAATCATAGAAAATTAAAGTTGGAAGGGACCTCTGGAGGTTATCTAGTCCATCCCCCTGCTCAAAGCAGGACCAACCCCAACTGAATCATCCCAGTCAAATTTTCCTCAAGCTGCTTAAAAAAAGCTTAAAAATTCAAGGATGGAGATTCTACCACTTTTCTAGGTAACATATTCCAGTTCTTCAACCTCCAAGTGAAAAAGCTTTTCCTAATATCCAACCTAGATCTCTCCTACTGCAATTGAGACCATTGTTCCTAGTTCTATCATCTGCCAATACTGAGAACAGCCTAGCTCCTTCCTTCCTTGAGCCCCTTTTTGGGTGGTTAAAGACTGCTATCAAATCTCCCCTCAGTCATATTTTCTGCAGATTAAACAAGTCTAGTTCCCTCAGCCTCTTCATAAATCAAGTTGCCAACTTCCAAAGGGGCAGCTGTGTTAGTCCAGTTCAGTAAAACAAACAAGGGCTATGTGTACACTTCCAAATTAGTCCATACTAAGGAAGCTTACTCTGGACTGATTTGTCCCATGGCCACACTAGGCTTCAGCTAGTCTGAACTAAGAAATTTCTTACCTTGGACTAGGCAAAGCTTAGTTCGAACTAATAAGACCCAGCAGTTACTTTGGACTCTCATGCTTAGTTTGAACTAAGCACGGGCAAGATTAGAAGTAATGGCTAATAAGAACTTAAAAAGTTTGAACTAAGCCATTAGTTTGAAGTAGCCGTGCATTCTAGTTTGAACTAAAAAGTTAATTCAAATTAGAACATGCAGCTAGTTTGAACTAAAATGCCATGGTTATTTCAAACTAGCCTGAGGATACATTGGACTAACCTCGGACTTTTTTAGTTCAGACTAGCAAGTCCAAACTAAAAAAGTAGACATAGCCAAGAGAGTAGACATAGCCAAGGATTCCTGTGGATCTTAAAGACTAACAAATTTTTTTATTGAATGAGCTTTGTTTTTTCCCGCAAAAGCTCATGCAATAAATAAATTTATTATTCTTTAAGTGCCACAGAACTCCTTGTTTGTTTTTACAAATTATGTGCTACAGCCCCTAATAATTTTTGTTGCCCTCTGCTGGACTTTTTCCAGTTTCTCCATATGCTTTCTGTAGTGGGGAGCCCAAAACTGGATACAGAACTCCAAATGTAGTTTCACCACTGCTCAATAGAGGGGAATAATCACTTCCCTCAGTCTGCTGCCAATGTTTCTACTAAAGCAGCCCAATATGCCATTAGCTTTCTTGCTCCCTCTCCCCCAAAAGAGAGTCGTTGCTTCCCAAAGACTTTACAATCTACAAAATCAGTGCATGGTCAGATTACTAATTGAGGACTTAGAAACAGATTGGGCCAGCTTCCTTGAAATTAGAAAAAGGTCAAATGTGTGAAATATTTTTATGGTCAGGGTGCAGGAGATGCATATAAGCTTTCTTTTGTATGAATTTTCCTCAACATTACACTGTTCCATGTCCTTTAGCATGGACTTCAGTGCTCTTTTGGTCCCAAATGTCTTACCTTTAGTAGGCGAAGATCTATGCATTATTGACTCTAGAACCTGATTAAAGTTGATGAATATGTTAATATTGCATGCAGCTCAGCAAGATGTCTATGAAAAGTCTCCGGGTTATCCATGTTGGTTAACAAGTATCCTTTCAGATCTGTTTACAGTAACACTGGGTATGATAAACCTATGTTGAGGATCTGAGCCAATGTCACTAACATTCACTTTAGGTTTCTGCAGAACAGCATAGACATTTGTATAGATTTAGGGTAGCAGGACATAAACTCTATTAACCCAAGTCCATTGCTATTTACAAGATTTTTCTACAGTTAAATGAGTCTTCACTAAACAAGCTATGGTGACTGGTCTCTTTCACCAAGGCACAAACTTTCTTACATTTAATAGGGGTATGATTTCCCCTGATTTTCCAAAATATTAGTTTGAAGTTTAATGCCATAGCAGCAAATCTTAGGCAGTTGCATCTTGAAGTTTTTAACAAAGAAAGGAGGAAGAGTTTAAATGAACTGTCTGCCATTGCTTGAACCATTCAAATGAAGTGGCAGTAGCGGCATAAGCAATCCTAGACCCCTAATGTACGTGGTTTTGTTACCCTGAAGAGATCTCACCACTGTCTAGACATCCAAGAAACTCATTTTATGAAAGGTGAGATGAGGAACTGACAAAGATGTACTTTTGCCTCATCTGTCAGGACTACATACTGTCAGCAGGACCAACACAGTCATCAGGTTATTAAGGTGCCACACTTTTATTAAGACAAAAAGGTGTCAGTGGATGGAGTAATCAGAAATAAAACACATCAAAAGTAGCTGATATTAATAGTATTCTTCACATCCAGAGAATTCTGGAAGGAATGGGTCACTTTGGCAGATTGTAGAGGACCCCTCCTGTAAGACAAGTTTACTTTGGCAATGTCTTGACCCTGCCAAAAACCAGACCCTGTTCCTTGCTAAATCTTGATAAGGCATTATTTTAGCAAAGGGACTGTCCAGGCAAAGGTTTTTTTGCTCCTTGCATTGGATACCCACACACTGTGGAACCCCACTGTTTTCCAGTAGGTAAGACTCCAGATGCAACCCAGTAGGTCTCTGGGGAAAAGACACTTACTCTTACCAATTCACAGCCTAGGACTCAAGAGTCACCTGCACTCAATTTGTAGGGCTCAGGGTGAAGCTAACATGGTTAATATAAGTAACCATCCCTTTCTTAAGTCTTAGGGCTCCAAGTATATACTATTGTAGATTTGTAGGAACTTTTGCCAGTGAGTGAGTCTTGCACAAAAATAAACTTGACTTCTATTTATTCCCAGTTAATGAACACAGTATGCATATTAATCATACACTGCTATGCTCACCAATCCTGATCAGCAGGAGGACTTTGCCGGTTGTCCTAGCAAGGTCATTTTCATCTGGATGTCATGATTGTACAGAGGATTCTAGCTTCTCTGATCTTCTTGGGTGGTGCCTTGGAGGGGAAATTCTTCTTCCTTCAGGTCTGTCTGTCTTCTTCTTTTTGTTCCACTTTTCTCCCACTGATATCCCTCGTGTACACCAGTAAAACTTGAGTCCTGCTTAGCTATACCTCACCTACTCATTTTATAAAATTAATTCTTTGACCAAATCCTAACATATTGCAAAAATAACACTTCACCCAATAACACCCACCACCTTAATTGATTGAAATCTTTCAAACCTAGATAGGAAAAAAATCAAAGAACCAGACGAAACTCATTCAGGTAACCAGTAGAGGATTGGATACCATAAAGACAAAACCATAGAAAGTATAGATTTTTACAGCCATGATTGAAATAAAAAGTGATTCCTTGCCAGATAGAATGTTATTAAACAAGGCTTTCTTTACATCTTTTAAGGTACATTTCTTTATCTGGTGATGGAAGGATACTATTAGACAGTTATAACTTCTTACCAGCACAATATTACATTGTCATTGTAATTTCAGGAATGTGACAATGGAACTGCATTCAACTTAGCTTATGGCTCCTCTCCCACCTAATATGGCTGATACAGCTTTGCCCAAGAACAAAGTCTAAGCTTAGCCAAAAATCAAGTCCTCAAACCTTACAATGCATATAGACTGGTTTCTCTGTTAGCTTACTTCTGGAATCTGATTATCAGTGCTTTGTATTTAGCCACAGGTAGCAGCCTGTGGACTTGGTCCATAGCAGCTATAAAGTCTTTGAACAGATCAAGTATTTCCGTATGATGTCTGGGGATAATGTTCAAAGGTTTCTCTCACAGACTGCATTGATGCCAAGACTTTCTGTGTGATCTGCCTTCCAGCTCAGCCAATTTAAATGTAATTAATTTTATATTCCTAAGGTGTTTCTCAGCTTTGGCAGCAATGTCCTGTATTTAATTCTTTACAGAATAAATTACAATGCTCTGCCCCTGACATCCTACTTAACAAAAATTGCAAGGAAGCTTCAGTAGCAGACACTATAGTTTGGAGGGTTTTGACCATAGTTTTATTGTGAAGGTGTCTGCAAACACCTGTATTGAGCAGTCAGCACACTCTTACCACCCTCAGCAGCTGACATCTTAACTGGGCCAGAATGTCTGCTCTCTTTTGGATTTGGGGCTCAAAGAAAAGATGTCATTGCTGCTGAGACCCCGCCCCTCAACTGGCACTCAGTACAGCTAAAGGCATATGTTTGGTTTGTGCAGGAGAAAAAGGTAGGGGGCTGGTGGTGGATGAGAAAGTAATTACCTGAACCACTAAGTACTGAAAAGTTTACTTTGCCATGTTGCACAGCCTGCTGGTGAATTAAGTACCAAAGATTTTTCAGAACATGCTTATCTGTAACTGTAATGAAGTAACCTCTGCTTAAAACCTGGTAAGGTTAGAATTGTACAGATCAGAGGACTTAGCAACAAACACTGCCAACTGAGAAAACTAGGTATCAAAGGGCCCCTTCAGACTAAACAAGTTCAAGTCAATTGACTGAGAAATTGGTTAATACTACCCTGGTTTGGGTGATCTATCTGAAATTTTCAGTTTTCCAGACACTGAGACACTGTTTTCTATATGTTCGTTACTCTCAAAGGCAGATTCAAGGGTAAGTGTTCACAGGGCAAATGAACTAGCTTCTCCCATACCCCCAACCCCAAAGATGGGTCTGGATACTTACAAAATATCTGCAGTGAAATAATGATGTATTGCCTCCATACTCCACATCTGCTCCCTTTTTTCTGCACTGGTCCATTCACTATAGTGCAGGTAAAGTTCACCTAACATTCTGAATATGTTACTCATATTCTTAAATCCTTCCATGGATTTTCTGTTTCTAATTCCTTAGCAAGTTTGAACTCATTAGTCTCATTTTCAACACTCAGTGTCATCCCTGCCTACATTTTGTTTCTCATCTTCCACTTCCTTTTTACACTTATGGATCTTGATTTAATTAAAATGTGCTCTGAGCTATCAATGTTCAGACTGCTTCTCAGAACCTTTCATCTCTGGACCTTTTTATGTTCAGAACAGCCTCCATCCTTCATTACACAAAGCACCCACATGCCTCTCCTTCAAATTTCTCCTGCAAATTCATCTTTTTGCTAGCATCTCATCAATAACTTCCGAGCCTCATACCTTCCTCTTCTAATTCTTTAATTCTGCTCATGTTAACAAATGGAAAATAACATCCCAGAACCTTTGGGATTAACAACACTTTAGACTAGCTCACCTTCACAGACACTATTTTAATACTTCATCACTCTCTTTGTTGTCAACGTCTGTCTAATATAAACATTCTTTTTATATATGTAAATCATCTAAAACACCAATGGTTCAATGCAAAGAATAAATAATAATAAAAAGCAATTTAGGAGGCCAAAAAATAATGATCCTTTAGCTACGTGCTGTGCTCTTCTGTATAGTGCAATTTTTTACTCTTCAACTCTTTGGCTATGTCTACACTTAGAAGGTTATTTCAAATTAACTTTATTCAAACTAATAATGATTAGTTCAAATTAAGTTAATTCAAATTAACATGACCACACCAGAAACCCTAATTTGAACGAGCATGTCCATGCACAGGACTTGCTAGGTTGCATTAGGAAGGGGGGGCGCTATTGCATAAGGAAACATCAAGCTGTGGCTAATTTGAACTAACAGTTTGAATTAACATAGTAACATTGGGTTAATTTGAACTCATGAGTTTGAATTAACCATCACTTCGAAGTTAAACTAGGTTTTATAACTTCGAAGTTAGCTTTCATCAGTTAGAACTAAGGCATTCCTTAGTTTGAACTAATGAAAGCCAGTGTGGCTGCGCATTTAATTCAAATTGACCCTCATTATTTCAAATTAAATTGTAAGTGTGGACATATCCTGTCTGTCTTTCTTTCTTTTCCATTTCTTCCATACTCTTGTGCCTCTACTTACATGTCACTATTTCAGCTCCATTCTTCTATTCCAATTTTTCTTCTCTTGCTTTGTTCTCTTCTTTGCTACACAGATCCCTTTGGACGTGTCTACACTGAAGGCAGCAAATTTGCTGCTTTCATTTCGCTTTTCTGGGTTTGATTAAGTGGCCTGTCAAGCCACAGTCAATCAGTCAGCAGCTCAATATTGTAACTCCACTCCCATAGCTGCAGTAGAGCTAAGTCAACTGCAAGGCAGTTCCAGTTGTCTTAGCGCAGTTTGTATAGGGAGGCAAGAGGGCATTAGTAAGGCGATGGGAGAGATGCAAAAAGTGTAGACTAATGGCTACTTTGCTCACTAGCGTTCCTTTCTACACCTGTATTGTTTCAGTAGGTATGAATTAGGAGCCCTGGTTTCTAGCCTTGATTTTGCCATTAAACTGCTGAAGAAGATTAGGCAAATCAGGTAGGTCCACACATACCTTTTAAACCAAAATAATGGCGGTTAGTTTGATTTAAAAAAAATATTAGGTCCACACGATATTCTTTTGAATTGAAATGATGAGCTCTGTCATTTCAATTCAAGAGACATTGAATCAAAATAGGTTAAAACCTACTTTAAAATGAAATGTCTGTTAAATCGAAATGGTTATTTCAAAGTAACGCTGTCCGGATGTATTATTTCAAAATAATTGTTATTTTGATTTAACACAATTTGCCCTTCTCCTTCCCAGGGTTCTGTCCTTTTTATATATATTGGGTGGGGGCATGGCCCTTCGGGGGGAGGGGGCATCTTGCTACACCTCCCACAGTGCCCGTCTCCTGAATCGAAATAGCAAGTCTTGTTTCTGGGCTTGCTATTTTAATTTGGATTTATTTATTTATTTATTTATTTATTTATTTGGTGTGGACCTGCTAAATCAATTTAACTTAAATCTATTTAATGATTTTTTTTATTTAGATTTTATTAAATCAATTTAAGTTAAATTGATTTAACCATGTATGTGTGGACATAGCCATCATTTCACCATCTGTGCTTCAGTTTTTTTCATCAAACCTTTATCTATCTTGTCTATTTAAACTGTAATCTCTGTGACTACGTCTTCACCTAAAACCTTGGCTCGGACTTGGTTAGTCCAAACTAAGTAGCTTGAAAGTTAGTTCAAACTAAGAGCATTTTGTTTTGTTTTGTTTTTATAGTTCAAACTAGCCACACTTTTTTAGTTCAAACTAACTTTTTAGTGTGAACTAAAAAAAGCTTGTCTAGTTCAAACTAAAAGTTAGTTCAAACTAAAAAAATAAAGCGCTTAGTTCAAACTAACTACTAGTTTGAATTTATTTAGTTTGAACTAGCATGTCTCCATTGGGCTAGTTTGAACTATAAAAATGCAAACTAGTTTGAACTCAGCAGTTAGTTCGGACTGATCAGCCAAACTAATTAGTTCAAACTAAACTTTACCTAGTTGAAGCTAAAAAAAAAAAATAATTCAAACTAGGCTATGCCTAGCATAGAAAGGGTTCAAATTTGTTCAGACTAAGCTTGCTTAGTCTGAATTAATTTACTGGTGTAGACATAGCCTATGAACCAGGCACCTCTCACACAATGTGTTTTTATAGTGCCCAGCACAATAGGGTACTGATCTCACTTGTGCTTTCTGAACACCACTGGAATATCAATCACAATTTTGTGCTGTTTTGGACTACCTAGAGTCATTGGGGTTGTCCTGGTGATAAATGGGAGGGTTGTTTAGGTGCTAGGGAAACCTGGCTGTTGGGTCCTCTCGCTCTCAGTTCTCTGTCAAGAAAGACTCCTTACACAGCTCTGAATATACTACCTCTCATTATTAAATTATAATTTCCCCTAAAACTCTACAAATTTCTTCCTCTCAGCAGAGCCCCATTTCCACCTCTCAGTCTCCCTAGTCCTTCCCTTGCCCTATCAACATGTTTTCTGTTAAGAATTTTCCTATCTTTCTTCTCTTCTCTCTACAGAGCCCCCAGTTCATTTAAATCTTCCTTTGAGATCTTTTACATACACAGGCCTAAATTTTATTTCTTTTCCATGACCCAGGAGTGTGATAATACCCATGCGGTACCATACAGCCTTGAGACCATGTGAATGATTAGGTGGGTGCACCTTCCATCCATATCATGCAGGGCTGGATTAAGTGGCCTGGGAGCCCCAGACTGCCTCCCACCATTGGCCCCCTGCCCGTGGACCCATGGCCCCAGAACAGGGCCCAGACCCCCCCCCATCATGGCAGCCTGCAGGGTGGGTGGTCCTGGGGCCAGAGGGCACTCCCACTTCAGCCCCACTCCAGCCAGTCTGCCATGGGAATGGGGCCGGCTGGCACATAATGTGGCTTCTGGTTCAGTCCCCCAGGGTCGCTGGCTCTGGAGGGCCATACCAGATTGAAGGCCCAGCCTCACACAAGCCAGCCTTACCACTGGGTGGAGGAAACAGACTCTGGCCTGCCAAGCTCCACCACTAGGGGCTAACCAGCCAGACCAGGGGTGGGCCAGGAACATGTAGCCCAGCCCAAAGGCCCTGCTCACCCCACCCAGTGTAGGCAGCCCAGGGGTTCTCCCATTGCCCCCCCCCCAATCCACCATCAATGATTAGACTTGGGGGGGCAGATCAGGTAGGGGTTTTAGGAACTGGAGTCCCCCTTAGGCTAGCTTCAGCGCCTATAACCCCTAAAATAATCTGGCACTGACATCGGGGTGGATACCATAAGATGGTTCTCTAGTGGTCCAATCTTAATACCTCTAGTATTTCTCCTGCAAATATGCTTTCTTTAATACTTCTGTTGCTGTTGTGTCTAGGCTCCCCTCTCTCCACGCAGGCATGTCAACTCAACTTTTGTCTGTTCCTCACTGTCACTGTCTGAGCTATCCTTTCTTTTGGTTCACATTACTTAACTTCTGCTCTCAAATCTGTTCCCAAACACCAGCACAATCTTAATATTCTGCCCTTCCTATGTCACCATCTTTCTCCACTTGCTGTCTGCTTTTGCCAGTTCTGTATTCCTTCTTGTTTGCTGCTGTGTGCTTTCTTGTCACTTTGTGGCCTCCCCTGGTCTCCTGACCTTCCCCCATCAGGCCTGCCCAGAAATAGGAGTATTCCTAAGTCGAACAGAGCAGAAAGCAGAAGTGATACTTCTAGCTAGCTCTTGAGAAGTGAGGTTTTCAAAGAGTCAGGGCAAGACTGTAGAGTCATAGGCTGCAGTCAGACAACAGTTTTATTTTAAAACAACACCCGTTGTTTTGAAATAAAAATTCTTGTGTCCACACAATGTACTGTTATTCCAAAACAGTAAAACCTAGTAGGAAATCAAAATAGCCGTTGTTTCGAAATGGTTGTTTCGAAACAACAGCGTTCAGACACTTTGTTTTGACACAACACCATTGTTTTGAAACAACTGTTTCGAAACAACATGTCCGAACAGCCTTATTTCAAAATAAACATTTTGAAATAACTTATTTCAAAATAACAGTTTACATGTGAACATAGGCATAGTGTGTTGTCACCTGACTACTACCTGATAGTGGTATAGAAAAGATAAGAAAACAGGTAGTTGCCTGAAAAAAAGGAAAGGAGAAGCAGGATTTTTAGCTAGCTGGGAGGCATCCCAGCTGGGAGTATCCGAAATGAAAGGGTTGCAGTTCTGATTCTGCAGCTGTTTGTTTACTTAAAGGGTGTGGCTCAGACAATAGTCACTGAACATTGATTGTTAGAGAAAAACTACAACTACTCTACGCAGCTCCCAATCTGTAACTTCTCCATCTTCAAGTGTCTGATGAAGTGGAATTTTTATTCCATAGACGTTCATTCAATAAAAAAAAGAAAAATCTGTTAAGCTATGTCTACACTTAGAATGTTAGTGTGAATTGACTGAAGTCAACCTAATCAAGTCAAACTAATAATAATTAGTTTGACTTCAGTCAAGTTGAACTAATATAGTCACACTAGGAAAACCAATTTGAACTAGCATGTCCATGAACAGGACTTGCAAGTTCGAATTGGAAGAGGGGCACCATGGGAGGTGTGGCAACATGGACCCCAAGAAGGGCCATACCACCACCCAGTCCCCTGCAGGCTCCAGCCCCCCCAACCAAACACAGGGAAAAGCATCCCCTGTCCAGCTTTAGGAGGGGTGCCACTAGAGATGGGCAGGGGATGCTTTCCCCTACACCGGGCTCAGAAGGCAGAAGCCTGGCAAGGGCTGTTTTTGCCTGGCAGGACTCCTTGGGCAGCGAACCCCCCCCCACAGCACAGCGGGGAGATGGCTAAAGGATCTCCCCCCCCTGCATTGTCAGCGCTGGGCTGGGGGAATCCCTTTTCCTTCCCTCCCTGCACTGTCAGCACTGGGCTGGGGGAATTCCCCTGGCCCAGCACTAATAGCACAGTGGGGGCGGGGGGACAGGGGACCCCTGTGTGCAGCTGGACCGCTGCTCACCGGTGCAGGGAAGGGATGCCACACGCGGGGGGGTCCTTTCCCTGCACATGGCCAGCGGGGTGCCAGCCGCGTGAGGAGGTCCCCTGTGTGCAGCCAATGGGGCTCCAGTTGCTTGAGGGGGTCCCCTCCTGCATGTGGCCAGTGGGGGCTGGAGCTGTGCTGGGCTTTGGGGTCCCCACAACTCCACTGCCCCAGCCAAGGAACCTGGCCCCATCGGCCTCCCACAATTTTGGAAGGGGGCGCCTTTCTTCCAGGGTGCGGAAGAAGGTCAAACTATGTTAATTTGAACTGCAGGTTGTTAGCATTAACATGGCTAGACATTGTCAATTCAAACTTAGCCAGTTTGAATTAGCAGTTGCTTCAAAGTTATATCAAGTTTTATAACTTTAAAGCCTCCTCTCTTCAATTTGACTCAAGGAAAGCCTTAGGCTGAATCAGCAAAACAGTGTCTAGACATGTTTTTTTTTTTTAATTTGACCTAATGTTTATTAGGTCTAATTAAACTCTGTGTGTAGACATACCCTCTGTCTGTAACAGTGCAACAAGATGCCAGCTATGTCTACACGGCTCTTTTATTTTGAAATAACACTTTTTATTTCGAAATAAAAGAAATTAGGTCTACACGACGTTTTCTTGTTTCAAAAGGATGGATCCTGTCCTTTCGAAATAAGAATTGTCATTTCAAAAAAGTAAAACCTGGCTCCCCCTCAAAACGGCCGTTATTTTGGAAGGGATATTTCGAAATAATGCCATTTAGACCTGTTCTTTCGAAACAACACTGTGTAGACCTGTTGTTTCAAAAGAACTGTTTCGCAACAACAGGTCCAAACGGCTTTATTTCAAAATAACCATTTCAAAATAACAGCCATTTGGATTGCAGGCTTTCCCTTCATTCGAATTAACATTTTGAAATAAGGATTTTATTTCGAAATAACTGATTTTGAAATCCTTATTTCGAAATAACAATGCATGTGTAGGCATAGCTGCTGTGTTTGTTTTGCTGAACTAGACTCATATGACTACCCCTTCGGAACTACTCTACTCATGAAACGCTTAGTATCTGCAATGGGGTTCTGCACATCGATCTACCACAGGATAGAACATCCTCTGTTTTTGATGGTATGTGCGTATTTATCCACTCATTCCTTAGCCCTGGTCTACCCCACAGGGCAATTTTTGCTTCAGTTGAAGATAACTTGCTTATTTTCAAATAACTTCCATATCTTCCTTTACTGCCTAATGGCTACTTACTGCAGAGTGTTCAATGTGCTGAGTCAAGAGGCAATGCACTCCTAGTGACTCAGCACTACACTACCTGAGGCGGTGGTTCTCAGGGAATAACTTCCTGATAGATGTGATGATGGCAAATTTGCCACCATAAGTGAAGACAAACCCATAAGCACTTCGCTTCTTTGGACAACTATAAGAAATTATTTTTCTCTTAGCTTCATGAGTGTAACCCTATGAGCTTAAATGGGGCTAGAGAAGCATAATTGAAGGTAGAATTTGACACAGGTTTAGGAACATACTGAGTGGTGCAGGGGCAAGATCAGCTTTTACCTTTATTGATAGCTAGGTCTTTGGTTGGTGTTCTTTGCATCCAAAAGCATAGGGTGACTGCATCTTTCCATTAAGTAGATTAAAATCAGTTTTGCAAATTCTTCTTTGAATTACAGTGTTGTCAATCCTGAGATACTCCACCAACTGCGGTGACATCAGAATGTAGGCCATTTGTTTATAGATTTATTATAAGAAAAACATGCCTTTTTTAAGGTCTTTGGCCTAGAAAATGTCAGGAAAGTTTTCATATTGGTTGCTATCAGTTATAAAAAAATAAGAAACACATATTTAGTTCAGAAATGATCATTTTGCAAATGCCTTGTCATGTAGAAGAGAAAACCCCCTTTTTTTTTTCTTCCAATCAAAGCCAGGAGTTTTCCTCTCCTTTCGAATGTAGCTCTTCAGGAAATAATTCAGATTTGTAATTCTGAGCATGGACACATCTCAAACAGTTCATTTTCTTCTGGATAATTGTTCCTGTTGACTGGAGGAGTACATTTTACAACCACTGGGGATGAGGGATGTCAAATATAGCCTTTCAAAATTCAAATTAAGATATTTGTAAATAAGCACTCATTCATAAGGGCCTCACGCTTTTCAACCAGGGCATGTTCAGCTCAGGGGTTAAAGTATAATTTGGCAGGCCCTAGAAACCTTCCAAAATTTCTGAGCCCCCTTCACAAAACCCAGCTACTGCCCCTGAAATGCCTACCCTGCATCAGACCCCTTTTTCCCCATGTCCCCACTATAATCCTCCTACCCCCCACCTAGCAGCTCCCCTGTTTTAACTTCACCTCCGTCAGCCTCCCCAAACCCCTCCCTAACCCACCATCCCGACCCCTTCTTCACCCCCCCGTAGCCTGAGATTTTTGCTATCTCTTTAGTATCACAGAAAAACCTTGATTAAATAAGGACACATATGGGTAGAAAATAGTGTAAGGCAATTTAATAGGAATTCTATGTTAAAATAAAACTAGAAACAGTATAATATGTAATAATCAGTGATAAAGAATTCATAAATAATCATTTATCAATGTTTAGAACAAAGTCGGTATTTAAAAGGCATTCAGCAACTGAAATGGAGAGATCATAGGTTTAGCAGATTCAATAGGTATATCTCTTTCAGCAGATATATCTTTTGGAAAAGGAGGTCAAGATGGAGGAAGATTTTGAACTTTTGAACTCACTCAGTCCCCCTTCCATCAAGGATTCTAAGATGTCCACCCCCCCCCATCAAAGGACCCATCAAAAGTATTGATTTTTGGTCAGGTGATAGGTGAAATCACCTTTTTTCCAATTGGGTGGAAATGAAATCACACCTTTGGGATTGGTCAAGGAGAAGATGGGAGTGACAGAAAAGTGAATAAAAGGTGATGCATGGAGCAGAGCTTTGGAGAGCTCTCCCACTCCTTACTGGGTTCCACTGGCCTCTGGCTATGTTCCCGCTGCACTAAGGAGTCTCACTCACACTCATCCCTAGTGAGAGTAACAACGTCTCTAGTGGAAGCCTGGAAGCTGGGTCTTTGGACTTAGTCTCTGAAAGGCACAGGACTTAGTCTTGGAGCGGTGACTCAGGACTTAGTCCTTGAGCTGGATCTCCAAACTTAGTCTCAGAAGGGCCTCCGATACAACTCACAAGCAGGCAGCCAACTCAGTCCTGCATACAGCTTGTGGGCAATGGCTTGATCCTCTCTCTCGTGCACTCACAAGCAGGCAGCCAACTCAGTCCTGCATATAGCTTGTGAGCAACAAACTGATACTTTGTAGCTCCAGTCTCAGAGCAACTGCACCTGCAAGCTTCGGGAACATTCTGAGCTGCTCCTAGTTCCAGTTTCCACAGCAACCAGACTAGAGCTGAGCAGAGACAGCAGAAGATCGTCAGCCTGCAGCTGCCAGCCACCATTTCAAGAAGAAGATCCACCAGCTCGCTGAGGGCGACTTTGTCTTTCCAACTTTGGGGTAAGAAAAGGTTCCCAAGGAGGGGAGGAACACTAGTAAAAAGCCCTAGGATCTTTAGACCATTTTAATACTGCTAGGGAGCCCAATCTTTACAAAGTAATTTTATGATGATAAGTAAACTACCTAGAAAGAGTGAGACAAGAAACCCAGATTAAAATCTAAAGGCATAATAGTATGAGTTGAGATCTCTCCATTCAGTAAGTGACTGGCCCTCACTCGCTGAATGTTCCTTTTGTGTACCTAAGTGTTGTTTTCATGTTGTAATTGTATAGAATAGTTTTAATGTGATATATTACTGTTGAGTTATCCATGAAGCAAACAAAAGTTCCTTATCAGTTTCAAAGACGGTATTGCAATAAATCTGATTTTTGTCTTTGACAAGTCATTGGCTCTAAGTCTTTTCTTGCTTCTGGTCTGTGTTTGATTGGCAGGCTGTAGCCGTAGCCTCCACTTGGGACATTTATCCCGGGCGCCAGTATTTGTCTGTTTGGGTGAAAAATGGTCCCACCCTCATTGCCCCAAAAGGTTTAAATCTGAAATTAGGATCTAGACCACTGGACAGTCTATAAATTGGCAAATTGATCGGCAACAGGGAATGTTCAGAATAACCGTGATAGATTTTTTGGGGTAACACCCCCTGCACCCTTCCCCTGGCTGCTCAACTATCCCCAAACACCTTCCCAGGCCTCCTTACTGGTGGGGGAGGGAAAGGGCCTGTGGGAACTTAGTTTCAGCTGTGGCACAGCCATATCATGCCAGCAGGCCAGAAAGGGGTGGTGTATGCCGCCCAGGCCCGGTAGAGACAGGGTCTCCCCAGGCACCAGGAAAGTAGGGAAAAGGAAGCCAAGCTTGCTCCAGCCTGCAGCCCCTTGAGCCAGCTCTGGAGGGAATGCACCAGAATGCTGCTTTCCGGCACATTCCTCTGTTTTTTAGGGGGCCCTGGAATGCTGCCTCCTAAAAACAGGGGTGCTCTGGGGCATTCCTCCTTACTTTAACCTAATGTTCAACTTTAATAAACTACAAAGAACAACATGTCCTTTCAGAATTTTTCCCTGGCTGGCTACTGATGCCTAGTAAAGATTCATATAAAAGTGTTCTTTGGACTTGGACCCTAAGGGAGGTAGTAAACATTGTCAGAGGCCAGCTTACCTTATTTAGAGTGAAACACCTAGATAAGGAATGGGCTCCAGCAACATCATACACCCAAACTCAGGTTGCTACACCAGGGAGTGAGGCATCTGGGAAGGATAGTCTTAAAGGCTCAGGTGCTGTAGTTCCAGAAGAAAATATAAAGTGGAAAGGGACCTAAAGTTGCTGTGGACAAGTATGTTGATTATGGCCCAGATTCTGCAGTGAATTGCAGGCAAAATAAGTGATCCATCCACACACAGCTCACTGCAAAATTAAAGTTTAGGTTGAATTTGACGGTATCATTTACCCTTCCTCTGCCTAAATCTGTGTTAGAAAATTCAGTCCCCAAATTTATTCCAATTTATAGGTAGCATTTCTTTAGGACTATCATAATTTGGCTAGCTCCTTCTATGGTCAAAAATAGAAACCTTGGTCTCTCCTCTACCATCTGAAACACTAGTGATGTGAAAACCTTATTACTATTTATGAAATATAATGAAAATGATCTTTAGTCCCATAACATTGGTATCAGCCACAACCAAAAACTCTGCTATTTCTAACTGCAAATGATTTGTTCTTTCAGATTTAGGTTCATGAATAAACATTTTTAAAAAAAATAGACTGTTTTCTGTTTTCAAAACCTTCATCGTGGTTTCAGAAGCATTCATTTTCATAGTGAGCTTTTTCTGCAGGTCAATAATCCTTTTATTAATGATGGTCTGATTATGAGTTTGTTTGTTTTTTTCATTTAAATATCATGATTTTGTGACAAATCTAAAGATTTGATGCTTTGAGACTAGAAGCACTGGAAAATCTGTTGAAAACATGCAGTTAAAGAATCTGTTTTAAAAGTCTTTGGCTGCTTATAGACGCTAAGGTCAGCAGGGACCAATATGGTCTTCTAGTGTGACGGCCTGCAGAATGCAGGCCAAAGAACCTCACCCATGCACTTCTGCAGTAAATCTCTAACCTATGAGTGAGTTCTTAAAGTTCTCAGATCATGATTTAAGGACTTTGTGGTACAGACAATCCACCAGCAACAGAAAAATCCACCAGCAACCTTGCTCCTTCCATTATCAACTGTGATCTCATGCAATGATTTGTAAGATTCCAATATTTGGTTTCCTGTTGATTTCTGGCATGTATAAAGTTCTCCTATCACAGAGAAAAGAGAAAAGCAAATATACCTGATGTTGCTCAAACCATTGTGTGAAATCTTATCTTTACTGATGTCAAAGTCAGTTTAGCCACTAATTTCAGTCGGTATTGGGTTTCATCCATAGTGTCTTAAGATTAATTAAAGGCTTACTATTCACCCAGAGCCCACAAGAATCAATGTGACTCCTTCTGTAGAACTTAATAGGCAATGGATTAAGCTCTTAGAATTTAGACATTAAAGACCCATACTGATATAGCAGGCTATTAGCTGTCAGTCAAATGCTGAGTGCTTCAACCTCAATTTTTTTTCTATAAAAAGAAGGTCAAGAATTCTAAATATCTAATGATAAAATACAGACATTTAAATAGTAATAGACACCTTGTATTTTTTTTTATAAAGAAAGAGATAAACACAAACAATAAAGAAAGTTATTTATTCAAAAACCTCTATACAAAAGTAATGTTCATGGAGATAGAGAATTTTGCCTCTCCCAAGTTCTTCTCTTACCTTGCTATAGTATTTGATTTGCTAATTTACACTGTACATTCACAATCAAAAAGAACATTGGCACATACTTATTGATTCATGATGGGTATTATTTTACTTGGTGGATTTTAAGAATAGTAACACAAATCACATACTGCCTTATAGAAATCACTTTTAAAGTAAAATGTGTACATGTACAAACAGTTCCTATTCATTTGAAAAGACAACATAGTGACAATAGCAAGAGTATCACTGGAAAGTGGAACTACAGTGTAATGCACTATAATACATTTGTTTGTTTGTTTGTTTTAAGAAAAGGTTGTTAAAAGTGCAAAATATGCACACTCTTCATTTATATGTCTTACTGGTTTTACCTGTACAGCTTATTGAACTGAAAAATATACTGTAGTTATTGTCTTCACACATGTATTATGACCATGCAGATGTTTAAAGGTCGCATTTCCAAAAATAGAAAGCAATAAACATATAAAAGTACTTTGCATTTCAGATACGCTTTTTCACTTACATCAACAGAAATTATTTTAAAATAGTAACAAAATCATATTGCCATTTCCATTTTACTGTGATATCTGAATTATCTACTGGACTCCTAAAAACTCATGCCACCTTTATTCTGAGCTAATGATGAGTTTAATGATTGTCTATAGGTATTTGCCTCTACAGCAAACTAGGATGACTATGAGATTAAAGCATTACCCTAATTATTATGTCTCTTTGTTGAATGAACAGTGGTTCATGAAACAGTTTTATGACTTCCAGTCTATTGTCCAAAACCCTGCAGTAGATGAACTTTTTTTCAAAAAAGAAATGTCAGTTAATTTCCTATGACCAAATGAAAGAATTTGAACAGCTCTAATGTGATGGTACAGAATATTAAACAGATACAGGTTTAGATATAAAGGGATATGCTTATAATTTTAAATATATGTTGAGCACAGAGAACAATAATCATGATGCAGGGATCTGTAAGAAAAGCATTTTACAAAATAAGGAAGTTATTTCTGTAAAATCATATTTCACAGTCAAGATCATGCAGTTATGTTTCTCTTTGTAAAATGACTTTGGTTATTTATACTGTATAAGCCTTTATTACTGAAAATCCTGCACTGATTTTTTTTTTTAATGGACAAATTGAAATTGCCTGAACAGTTTAAAACAAAAAGACACTTTTCCATCTAAACAGGTAGATGCAAGTGAAAAAGCATTAATTTAATGAAAAGGCTTTACATCTTGTCGCTTCTCAAGGGGCTTTGCAAATGTTGGCCATTAAGTGGAAATTGCTTTTTGCTTACCAAACAAGACTGTGTGATTAAAAAAGCACAAGACATTTGCATATTTCAGCCAGATTGGAAAGGATATATTTAGGACATGTTGTAAATGTTTACAATCATTGTGTGAAGTAAAAACTCAGTTTAGTGCATTGGGTACCATTACAAACTGGGTATCTGCCACCTGTTGTGGTTACATTTACTATAGTATATGAGATACAAAAATAGTCTATATACTATGGTAAAAATATCCTCTGGCTTGGTAAAAGCTAAATTTTACAGTACCAGGTATAATGAGTGTTTGCTTTTCAGTTCCAGAAGAATCACTTAATTTTCAGTGGTTTTAATTTGATGTTTTAAAAGGAACAACAATGTGCTCTTTCTATGTTACTACAACTGAGTAGAGAATATAGAGCCTATTAAATGTGCTTGATCTTGAAATCATGAGTTATGCATATTGTGGTTGGATTTACCAGCATTTCCTAACAGTCCTGTTTCTATTGCAGTTGAAGTTACAGATTTGGCATCTAATGGCCTTAGATTTTTTTTTAAACAGCCAAGCCAAGATTATTTAATAATACTCACTGTATGTATGACATCCATAACAAATATTAAATCTTTCTTTTTAAATGTTCTTATGAAAAAATACTAGGAAAAGTATAATATTTCTGAGAGATTCCTATACTTTTACAGGTATCAGGTGAAAATAAAATTGGAAAAGAATTAACAGTAGACTCTGTGAACCTGACATGGTATGACTAACAGCTAGTCAGAAAGCTCCAACTGTGTTTAGACTGGTTTTATTCCCAGTGGCCAAAAAGTTGACATACTCCAAAAAGTTGTGCTGGAAATACAAAGCAAATCTGCATATGACTATACAGCAGAACACTAAGGCTATGTCTACACATGCATTGTTATTTCGAAATAAGTCCTTTCAAAATGACTTATTTTGAAATAAAACCCTTATTTCAAAAGGGCTCGTTTCAAAATAAGCAAAACCCCGCAATTGAAACGGCCGTTATTTCGAAAGGGATATTCCGAAATAATGCCAATTGGCCTGTTGTTTCAAAAGTTCTTTTGAAACAACAGGTCTACACAGTGTTGTTTCGAAAGAACAGGTCTAAACGGTGTTATTTTGAAACATCCCTTTTGAAATAATGGCCATTTCGAAAACATCAAGGTTTTACTGTTTCGGAACAACAGTTCTTATTTCGAAAGGATGGGATCCATCCTTTTGAAATAGGAAAACATTGTGTAGACCTAATTTCTTTTATTTTGAAATAAGGAGTGTTATTTTGAAATAAAAGTGCCGTGTAGACATGCCCTAAGATGAGGAGGACAGAAGTGGATTATGCCATTGCCAAATATGAACAAATGAAAGATAAAGTGAAGGTTGCTAAAATGCAGCTAATAGTAGAACCACGATTCGTGGACAGTCATGTGCTGTTCCCCAGGCCATCAGTGCATGTAAATGATCAGTCTTTAGGGATACTGGAATATCATCCCAAATTCAGTGCAGGGAACAACCTCCCATATGATGGAATTCATTAGTCTATAATGAAGCAGAGTACATTTACACACCACCATGAAGTGCTTGTATCAGTAGTGAGGTTCATTAGCATCTATAAAGAAACAAAGCATTAACCTTCGCTAAGCATGCTCTAGCTGTTTGCTACAAATTGGGGTGCACATGTGAAGGGAAGCTCTAATATTCCCTCAGAGGTGAAAGACACAGAGATGGGCAACAAAAGTGGTTAAGGATATAGAGCAGCTTCCATATTAAGAGAGATTAAAAACAGTGGAAGTTTTCAGCTTGAAAAATATTTAACTAAGGGAGGCTATGATAGAGCTCTATAAATCCTGAATGACATGGAGAAAGTGACTACGGAAGTGTTATTTATTCCTTCTAATAACAGAAGAATGAAGGATTCCCCAATTAAATTAATAGGGGAACAGGTTTAAAACAAACAAAATGAGGTACTTCTTCACAAAACACATAGTCAACCAATAGAACTCATTGCCAAGAGATGTTGTGAAATACAGAACTATAACAAAAAAAAAAAAGCAAAGAGTCTTGTGGCACTTAAAGACTAACAGATTTATTTATTGCATGAGCTTTCATAGGAGAATATCCACTTTGTCATCCAATTCTGTAAGTTCTCCCTCTTCAAAGTGTCTGATGAAGCGGGATATTCTCCCACTTTTTTTTTTTTTTTTTTTTGCTTTACTAGAACTACAACAGGATTAAAAAAAAAAAAGAATTAGATAGGTTCTTGAAGGATATGGCCATCATTAGATATTAGGATGATCAGGGACACAACTTCATGCTCTAGGTATCCCTAGAGTCTGACCACAAGAAGCTGCAAGTGGATGACAGGAAATGGATCAGCCTATTCTGTTCATTCCCTTGAAGCACCTGACTTTGGACACTGTTGGAAAACAGGATATTGGATAGATGGACTGCTTATCTGTACCAGCATGGCCATTCTTAAATTCTTAACTAGTCACT
Source organism: Podocnemis expansa (assembly GCA_007922195.1). NCBI lineage: Eukaryota > Metazoa > Chordata > Testudines > Podocnemididae > Podocnemis > Podocnemis expansa. Next base: position 2,379,838 of record ML681979.1, read on the forward strand.
TCACTGAAATATACTGAAGTTAAGTGCACATATATTTGAAGTATTGAGACCTTTGTGCCAGAATCAGTGGCAAGCTGGAACATATATCCTGAAGCCCAGAATGCCTTTCCCAGACCTGAGGAAGTGCTTTGTGTGGCTTGAATGTGTGTGTCTTTCATCAACAGGAGTTGGTCCAATAAAAAATATTAACTCATCCACTTTTTCTCTCTCCCATATACTTGGACCAACAGGGCCATAACTGCATTGCATAAAGGAGATCATGGCAAGTGAGATTACTTTGCTAGTTTTATAAGGCATTTTTTTCCTCTAAACCTTAGAATTTCTGCTTAGAATTATTTTTTATCCTAATTTATGTAAGTGCATTTATGAAGCTGTGATAAAAATAAGCAATACCTCTTTAAGTTCCAATCACTATATCTTATACTATAAACTACCTTGCTGATCTTTGAATCTCAAAGTCCCAACATTCAGAGATCAGAATAATTACCTTAATATTTTCTCCTTTTATTTTTTATGGCACTGAACTGAATGTTCAAGTGTTTCTCCTAAAAAGCTAGTTTGATTAACAAAAGGATATGCCTTACACTGGTATTGGGTGCAAAAAAACTTAGATCCAAAAACTCCCCCCCTGCCCCCCACGAATCATTCACTTATTTCCCCCTAGAAATGGTTAAAAATCTTGTCCTTATTTCAGAATTTTGAAATACAGTTGTTTCCTCCCTTCCTTTCTCATCTCATATTCTCTGTCTATACTTCAGCTACCCATCATCTTATTTCATTTAATTACATTAGGAGACACCACCACTGAATGCATCATTTTACCTTTGCCACATCAATTGACTTGTTAATCACCTCTGTCTCCTCCTGTTCATCTCAGCCTTCCATTGTGTTCATTTATGCTGCCAGGCAACTGAATATGCCATTTACAGGTACTATAAATTTCATGAAACTTACCTGTTTCTCCACAGAATTTCTGTTGAATGATTTTTGCTGAAGCTGTTTGTTTTGTGACACAAAATGGGAGAGTGGGGAGGAGTCCGTTGAGCACAGCCAGTCAATGGTTCAGGAATAAAGCTTCAGTTTTCATTAAAGAATGACAAACTAAGTAAGCTGGTAGGGCTTTCCCCCATCCCTCTAAAATCAGTTTTTCCACAGGTTTTAACACTAATTTTCAAATTTGCAATCAGAACTGAAATTCAGTTTTGCTATTTCACATAGTTTAACCATAAAATATTTCCTTTATTCAGAAACACAAATAAGATGGAAAATATAGCTAAGAAATAGTGATTTATTAATAGAGCTGTGGGGATATTTGCTTTACAAATAATTTAATTCAAGTGCAAGATGCACCCCCAAAGATAGCAATGGGGATGCCAGCTGTGTATGTTTTAAAAAAGAAATTAGACATGCATTTAGCACAGGTGTAGCCAGACCTGCTTTTCTGGCTGGGCTTCTGAGTCACTATTATGGTCTCAGCCAGAAGCAAGAAGTTACAAAACTGCCTGATGACACTTTGTTTGCTAGGTAACAAGTGGATCTGGAACATTGCCAGCAGTTGCACTTTTGCTTGTTTTTTGGCTGGTTGAACCTCTGATGGCCAAAAAAAAAACAAGCAAGAGCTGCGGCTCCAAGACAGCCAGAAGAGCATCTGCTTTCACTTGGTTTTTTGGATGGGGGAAGTTTGACTTGCCAAAAAATAAGTGAAAGCAAAGCACAGCTGCTGCCACTGCTCTGGCTCCACTTGTTACCTAGAAACCGGAGCATTATCAGGCAGCTTTTTTTGGCTGGTCACTTACTGAACATCTGGCTTCTGTTCATGTGAGAAGCAGCATGATGTTCAGAAAAGCAATCAGCTGAAAGACACCCATGACGTTTGTGTTGTTAGGTGTAGTAAGTGGAGCAAATGAGATGGGGTGGGTTTTCTTTCAAAGTGGGTGGCCCACCCATAGTTGTGCCTCTAGCAGTTAGAGAAAAGAACATTCACTAGTTATGCAGATGAATGGACCTAGATGAGATCAGTTTACCAAAGATGGTAACTTTTCTAGACTGTTGGTACATTTTCCACTATAAACTATGGACAGGATAATGATACTTGGAAACAAAATGATATAACCCATGATATAACTGGCATTGTACTGTTTATACTAGGAACATCATTCAGTTTTTATCCTTTGCTCTTGGCCTTGATTTAGCTCTACCATCTGAATCTACGGAGAGGAGAGCTAACATACACGACACATTTCAAGTCAGGCTCCCACTGGCAGTTTCTGGTTGCTCAGAAGCTTTGAAAAATCAGGTCATTTGTTTCAGAACCTAATACATAATTGATTTAGGTGCCTAACTCCAGGGTCCAGTTATTTTGCCACTCCAAGATCTGCTCATTGAAGAGGAGGTCGTAGGTTATAGATCCCTAATTCAAACTTCTTGGATGTAAGAACAGTCTATGGACTGTTCTGAGCTACAAAAACTCACCAGAGTCACAAAGGGATCTCTACTCTTCCCTGTTCTCATTCATTTCCCATACTTGGCAAGACCTTTATATGGAGATGATGATGTCATAGGAACCAACTCCTCTGGCTTTCTGATAGTTGAAAATTTCACTCTGTCAGGGGTCTGAACTGCCCAAATTCAGCCAGATTATAAGTAGCACATATTTAATGGAATGGAGTTTTATACTCTGGCCCCAAGCACCAAACTTTGAATACCTTGGTGATGGTGCTTAGAAGTATGAGTTCAGTCTGGTGGGAATTGTTTTGGAAGATGTGCCTAATGTAGAAAAAGATGTTGCATTCAATTCCTTTTGGTATTGGATTAGGAGAAATATTTTAAATTACCCCAATAACTGGTAGTGCAAATGAGAGCTGTAATTTTTCTTTCATGCTATGCCATGCTCTTAGTAGTTTGAATCTGGTATATGTTGGTAAGTGCTAAAGTTGATAGAAATTGCTTCCAAACAGTTTTAATATTTACCAGTTATTTCATATTATAATTATAGGAAATATTACCCAAATTTGGTTGTAATTATAGCAAACTAATATGATATTTCAGATACCAATATGAGGTATTTATTTATAAACACTGTGTCTTTAAATGGTAATCTTTGTATTCTTCCTGGAACTATAGTGGATAAATAGCAATAGAAGTAAAATTCCAAAGCTTTTCTCCAGCCATTGGCCTTAGTCATATAATAGAGAATTAATGAAATCTGCAGTATGGTAACACAATATAACAATATTATTATTTTTGCTTAACTACCATGAAAAAAGACATGGAATGTTCGAAGCTAGAAAATCTTTGCATTTTCTTGAAGAAAACTAAATAAAGCTCACCAAAAAAAAATGTTTTTTGAAGAAAAAATAGGAAAAAAATCTCTTATGAAGAATTTCATGAAAAAAATCACAGTTTTTCTCAACAGGGGATAGGAATAATATATAAATGGCAATTTTGATTTTTTTGGTGTGCAAAAACAGGGAGTTCCTTTGTGCAAAGCTTCATGAACAACTTCCCCACTTTCAACCATTTTAAAAAATGTATACATAAATAGGTGAATAAAAGTTTTATAAACAATTTTATTATTTCTCAATAATTTCTTCCTAAAGCTAAGTAATTATTTTTTTATTAATTGAGCAAGGGAGTATCCGCCCAGCTTTTGTGCAACTATGCAAATTGCAAACCAATTATGCACTCTACCTATGGATTTTTTCAGGGTACATAAATTGGCAGCATTTAGGCTGAATTCTGCATATGAATTGAACAAAGTGCTTAAGACCCAGTAAAAGGTCTGAGTAACATCTACATTGTAGAGAGGCATGATATTCCAAGAGTCAAAATCTCCCTTTGATAATACAACCAGTATACCCTAATTTTGTTCGTCTAATTCTGCTTTCATTGTAGAAATGTTTTCTACTAGACACTTTGTAATAGACACTAACTTGAAAATTAGGCCAGTAAATTTTTTCTCTCCGACTTTTTCACCACACTGATAAAAAATAGAATTATGACTCACTCTTGCTCTTAATCACTATATTATCATTGCATTTCTTTCTCCATATTCCTCCACAATACCTCAAAGGTACCATTTTATCATAACTGTATTCAGTGTTGGACCTGATATACTATCAAGCATAAGGCTACATTCTTCACTATATATCTGTAGGATATTTGGAGTATCAATCACATTTAGAAAAAGTGTACATTTTCCCTACCCATGACACAAAAAGGAATATACCACTCTACACAATATCTTATGTGTGCGTTATAAAAATGTGAAAGAAAATACAGTTTTGCTTATCTGTTAATTTTTGTCCCCTTGTTCTGTGTGGCTAACAGTTCTAAAAAGTGCAGATCCCAATCTGGGGATCGTCAACTAGTCAGCCAATGAATGTCCAGCTAACTTCCTGCTAAGCAACTATCAGAACAGAGAACTTCCAAAGCTATAACAGTACTCAAAGCTTATCTCAGAAACGTTTACATTAAATGCTATCTGTAGATGGTCAGAACTGGGAAAATTACTCTTTTCATTACATTATAGGAGAGCATTTTATAATACAGTCTACAAAATATTAAGGATCAAGACATCTCACAGTGATAAATGTGATACGAATATGTGCCAAATTAAGTGGGATTGGATGGATTGTCAGACACACCAAACAGAAATTAGATTAAAATAAAATTCTTACCTTTTCATGTCTGACTGGCTTAAGATACAATATAAACAATAATAAAATAACTGTTGAATTTAATAGACAATCAAGGAGGCATACAGCAGGAATATAGCCTTCAAGATTATTCTCTTCCAAAGAATTGTGCCAGTGTAGATAAAAGTCTATTCTTTTAGTGTCTGGAAAGGTAGAGGAAGATGCCCAGGTGGCTGCCCAGCCTGTCATACTATATAAATCTGAGTGATGAGAGGATGGTTTCCACAATGTTTCAGCGGCATCTTAATGTATTAAACCTATACTTAACAATAATATTGTCTAAGGAGGTCTAACTCCTAATTCAGTAAGTATTAAAAAAAGGACAGTTTTCTCCTAGATCGGATGGTCTACTGAGGGGCAGAATGGTTCTGACAGTTTCCTAGAAGAGGCAGACCTGGTCATCTTCTGACCAGTGTGGTTTATCTCTAACCTATATAAAAAAGACTAGCCTACTCATTTGATTTCTGGGAGACTAAATCCATTATTGCATATGTCCTGGAGACGGACCTGCTTTGGGGCTGAGAAGAGGATCTCAGTCTGAACTTTGGCGTGTTTTGCTCAGGTATGGTTTAGCCTGCTCTGTAGATGTGCATTAGGCTGATCTGAAAACTTCAAGAATGGGGGAGAGATTTCAGATAGTGTTCCAGCTGAGGCATACTTCTGATATTTAGGATTATCACCTCACACTATACAGAATTTTTTTGTTGTTGTTTCAGTTAAGTAAAAGGAAAATGGAGATTCTCCTGTGGATAAAGATTTTACTGGGTAAAATACAAAATAATCTAGGGGGAAAAAACAGTTTAAAATTTATCAGCACAGATACAAAGTACCAGTTGGAAACAGAAATTTTATTTAATTCCAACAACACTTATACTCTAATATCACTGTTGCCATATCTTATTCTTTGTGGTCTAAAGCTAAGACAATGTCCTCACTATAAATTGTCCTTGGATTTTTATATGTTGTATCAGTCAGCCACAACAGAGTCTCATCCCTGAGTTATGATTCTGGTTTCCAACATTGCTACTGCTCTTAGGCCTGTTCAAAAAGTCCCATTGAAAATACTTTTAACATAAAATTAGATTTTTTTGACTAAGTGATTTCTTTTTGAATTGAAGGAGTGTCTTCTTTTTGTGGATTTTTTTTTTGTTTGTTGAAAAAGCAAATGCCCTAAAACTGAAATGTTTTCTGATTTAGAGTGAAAATTAAATTATTTCAGCTGGAAAAAAAAAATTCAACTTGTAGCTGCCACTGCCCTGCTTCATCGGAGATTTAATTTTCATTGCCTCATTTCCCCATACTCCTTTAGCTGGACTTCTCCCATTTCACACTGTAAAGTCTTTTTTTTTTTTTCCCTTCCTGGAGAACAGTCCTGTTTTCTCATTTGCTGGTTGTTCTGCTTCCTTTTGAAACTGAATAGTTTTCTTAATCTATGTTTCCCTGATCCTTTCCTCAGTCCCACATTCTTATCAGGACACCAAAAGTTGTTTAATTTCCTCCCTTACTTCCATCTTATTATCCAACTTTTGAAGTAATTTGTTGTTCCTAAAAGATAGAACAAATGAGGGCAATAGCAAGATAGCCTTTTTCCCCCTAATATATGCCCATAAATCAAAAGATAAATGGTGAAACTAGGAATGTTATTTAATAAACACAACTATGACATAGTTGACATCACAGTGACTTGGTGGGATAAT
>ML681979.1:2388731-2391961 GCA_007922195.1 Podocnemis expansa
AAATTACTTAGGCAAGTTAGGTGTCTTCAAGTTTCCTGGGGGTTAATGAATACCTCCTAGAATACTCAAGGAGCTGATTGAGTAGATAACTGAGTCATTAGGGGTTATCTTCTAAAAGTCATGGCAATCTAGAAAGGGAAAAATATGACAGTCTATAAAGAGGGGAATGAGGACAACTCAGAGAGTTACAGATCAGTTAGTTTAACTTCAGTAACCAAAAAGTATAATCAAACAATCAATTTGCAAACACAAAAAGATAATAAAGTAATAAGTAATAGCCAGCAAAGTTTTGCCATGATCATGGCAAACCAAAATAACAGCTTTATTTGACAAAGTAATAAACCTTGTGGCTAGAGAGAAAGTAGTAGATATGATATACCTTGAATTTAGTAAAGCTTTGGATATTTTCTTGTATGACCTCCTAGTAAGACATGTAACCTAGCTGGAGCTTTTATAAGGTAGATGCAAAACTGGTTGGAAGACTATTCCTGGAGAGTAGTTATCAGCGGTTCACAGTCAAGCTAGAGGTGTATATCAAGTGAGGTCCTGCAGGGATTAGTCTTTTATTTGTTTCTGGTCAATATTTTCATGAACAATTTAGATAATGGCACAGAGAGAGAAGATTTATAAAGTTTGCAGGTAACACCAGTGTTCGAGGGGCTGCAAATGCTTTGAAGAATAAGATTAAACTGTTAAATTGTCTAGACAAACTGGAGAAATTATATGAAGTAAAAAGGATGATATTTAATAAGGAAAAATGCAAAGTACTCCACTTAGGAAAGCACTATCAGTTATGCAGACACAAAACTGGAAATGATTGGGTAGGAAGGAGTGGAAAGGGATTTGGCAACACAGTATCTCATAAATTAAATATGACTCAACAGTGCACTGCTGCTGCAAAAAGCAAACATTCTGGGATGTAGTAGCAGCAGTGTTATAAGGAAGACACTAAAGTAATTCTTCCAGAGCACTCTGCACAAATATGACTTAAGCTGGATTATTTTGTCCAGTCCTTGGCAACACACTTCAGAATAGATGTGGACAAATTGGAGATGTCCAGAGAGAGCATCAAAAATTATTAAAGGTCTAGAAAACATGACCCATAAGGAAAGATTGAAAAACTTTTTTTTAAAAAACACTGGAAGAGAAAAGACTGGAGGAGACCACGATTACAGTTTTCAAGTATCTAAAAGGCTGTTGTGAAGAGGAGGGAGAAAATTATTCTTGTTAATCTCTGAGACTAGAACTAGAAGAGATGGTCTTAAACTGTAGCAAAGGAAGTTTAGGTTGGACGTTAGAAAAAAATTCCTAACTGTCAGCGTATTTAAATGCTGGAATAAATTGCTTAGAGAGGTTGTGGAATTTCCATCATTGCAGGTTTTAGAGAGTAGTTTAGACAGACAGATGCCAGGGATGGTTTAGATAATACTTATTCATGTCACAAATGCAGGGGACTGGACTAGAAGCCAGATTCAGGTCCCTTCAACTCCTGTGCTGCTATAATGTTTTGTTGGATTTCCCTTCCTTGAATTTTAAAATCATTAACCTTTTCTGGCATTCTACTGGTCCATACTCAGTTAAAAACCATCATGAAACAAGTCTTACTGCTGTGCTTCAGTATTTACTTCACTGAAGCAGAAATTCATACTTATTTCTTTTACATGTCCTACTTAGACCTTTTTCTGAGCTCTTAAGTGACACACAGAATGGAACACAGATCTGGCGCAACCCCTTTGAACAAGTGGAATTTCATCCTGAGGGTTTAAGTAGGCACACTCTGAAGTCAATTGCAAATATTCCTATGGAGCATGGTATGTTTTACATGTATTTTTTTTTAAATGTTTTTAAATGTACCATGTTGAGATTTTTCCAACAGAGGAAACTGGGGAGTCAGGTTTTGCATTCTTTTAATATCTTTTGGATCATTAACAGAACTAGAGGAGGAACTACAAGGGCTCCTGTCAGAGGTACTGCCTTGCAACATGGTTTTCTGAGCCAGCAGGGCTCCCCAGTCTGTGGAATCTCCCTTGCAAGCCACCACCCTAGTTCAAACTTTAACTTTGGAGTTTTTGAAAGCAAGAAGCGGATCAAAAGGTAACAATTTTAGATCCTACTATGAATTACTTTTTAAAACATCAGTTAAATAGAATTGCTTCTTTAAAAAATTCAATAGGAACTATACTGGAAATTAGAAGAACTTTCTTCTAATCTTCTAAGAGTGGATACTAAAATTTGCCAAATCAGTAGAAGAAAGTGCATCTCATGTGAAACACATCAACCCCTAACATTGGGATAAAAAGTAATGGAATTACTGGAAAATGAACTGAAGACTGTAGACTTGTGCAGGGGAAATAGCAAAAATATGTGTATCCACTTGTATATAATATATATATATATCTCATCCATGCATGGTTTGTTCCAGTAGCCCACTTATCATCAGATTGTCCTGGTTCCCCAACATCTGGCACGGACCTTGTTAATCCGGGCGACATCCGAGCCGGCATGACTCTCCTAGTTCGTGTCACTCTCATATTCGAGGTAGGCAAGTGAGGCATTAGGGGGTCTTTTGCCCAAGGACCCCTACTGGGAAGGTAGATAGGAACCCACCGGGATTTGAACCCCGGTCTCCCGTATCAAAGGGCGTCAGTATTAACCACTACGGCGCTCTTAACCACTACGCTATCCAGTCACCATATTAGGACATGGAGGCTGCCGATGTGAAGACCCGGAAGGTCCTCACAATGTACGGAGGTTTCCACCCCAAGTCCAACACCCAGAGACTGTACGCCAGCCGGAAAGAAGGTGGGCGGGGTTTGGTCAGTGTCAAAGCCACTGTCCTGGATGAAACCCAGAGCATCCAGGAGTACATCAGTAAGATGGCACCCAAAGATGAGCTGCTGAGAGAATGCCTGAGGCAGCAGCAGCAGACATGGGAGAAAGATCAAGCAGAAGAAGTGCCATGGCAAGACAAGACCCTGCATGGAATGTACCATCGACAGATAGCAGAGGTGGCTGACATTGGGAAATCCTACCAGTGGCTGGAAAGGGCTGGACTGAAAGACAGCACTGAGGCACTGATCATAGCAGCACAAGAACAGGCACTGAGCACCAGATCCATTGAAGCAGGGGTCTACCACACTAGACAGGACCCAAGGTGCAGACTGTGCAGAGAGGCCTCAGAGACAGTCCAACACATAGTGGCAGGATGTAAGATGCAGGCAGGAACAGCA
>ML681979.1:2391971-2600086 GCA_007922195.1 Podocnemis expansa
AGTGACAGCAACATCAGGAAGAAGGAGTATGAGAAGCTGGAGAAGTAGCAGGGCCTGAAAGAGGAACTAGAGAGGATGTGGAGAGTAAAGACCAAAGTGGTCCTGGTGGTGGTAGGAGCACTCAGGGCTGTGACTCCTCAGCTGGGAGAGTGGCTCCAACAGATCCCAGGAACAACATCAGAGCTCTCTGTCCAGAAGAGTGCAGTGCTAGGAACAGCTAAGATACTGCGCAGAACCCTCAAACTCCCAGGCCTCTGGTAGAGGACCCGAGGTTGAGGATGACACATACCACCCATAGGGGGTGAGAGAGGAATTTTTTTTTTTATGTACAAAATATATATTATTTTACACATACATAAACATACACACACATATATAATTCCCATGTATTTAGGGACTTGATTCTGCAACCATTTTTGGCACAATTAGTCCTTACTCGCCCAAGCCATCCTATTGAAGTCAATGGCTATACTTGTGAGTGAGCATTAGTTGCATAGAAATTGTTGGATCAAGGCCCAAGACAGCTGAAAATGAAGACATGTTTTCACATGAACTTCAATGATAAAGAAATGATCTTATATTTACATCATTTTTTTCATTTTAAACATGCCAATACTATTTATATAGTATTTTTATATATAAGGACCACTTCTCGTACCATGGAAGCTGAGTGGTACAACATAGCTATTGACAACTGAACAAAAAACATCCGTATTCAGTGGAAACTACAAAGAGAACTGTTGAGGCAGACCCCTTCATGGCTGTGAAACCCCTGACCATAAGGTGGAGAAAGATGAGGACACAGGAGGATATATTCAGTGAGACTCTGAAAGTCAGTGCTGAATTGGACCAAGAACAGAGAACCAGAAGAGTGCAAATTTCAGAAAGTATGGAGAAGGAAAGATTGGGCTGGAGAAGGCCCAGGAGTCCCAGCAGGGAAAGCAGAGGGAGAAGCACCAGGACGTAATGTGGCTTTTCCCGCAGCAAGCAAAGATAGTGCAGACCCTTGTTGACCTACATGGTCAACAATCACAGGCTCACCTTCTTTTACAGTCAATGAAGAACTCCAAATTAGCACCTCCCTGATCCCTGCTCATCCCATGCAGCTTCACAGTCTGCATCTATAAATGTACCATTCCATACTGGAGGCCAGAATGATGACCACAGCTCCACACACACTGACCTGAGAAAGCCAGTGTTGCTGTATGTGTAGCCAAAAGAAATTGAAATGGACATGAATGTTCTTTCCCCTTGTTAAACTCTGATCCATTAATTTATTTCAGAAGTTATCATTGTATACATTTTAATTTATTTTTATGCTGATTTTTGTATGCAATAAGGATCTATTTCTGGTAAAAAGATCATATTTATTGCTTCACAGAGGTGATGCAAAATGCACCCACTATTTTTTTTTTATTGTACAGGGCAACAGTCGTCATAGGGTCAGTGACAATGACAGTGTACTAATTATAAATGTACAACAAGCACTGCAAAATGAATAGGTGTATTAATAGTGTGTTGTATTCATATATGTGCATCAAGCACACAGTTCCTAACAGTCCCACAAAATTCAGGGCCAGGCAAAGCACAATCCACCACCTGACTATGTCTGATCATTACAGTTCTATTTCAAGGCCTTCCTCAGCAGCGTAACTGGGGATCATGAAGGGGGGCCTGGACCTGCGTGAAGGGGTCCCAGAAATTAAGGAGGGTTCCGGGGCCCACCAAATTATACCTGAACCCCTGGATGTATAACAACTATTGCCCTAATGCATTTAAGAAACCCCATCACTGCACATGCTCTGCTATGTCCCATACATTACTAAAAATCAGAGTCCTCTACAATAAGAGACAATTAATGACTCTGCATACCTATATGTTTAACATGGCTTTTCCAAGGCTAACATTTCCCACTCAGTGGTGGTGCTTCCACAGTGCTTGGCACACTGATCCAGGAAATGTGGCCTTTCCTACCAGAAAGTTCTGCAGTCACTGCCTATTGTGTCAGAACTGCATTATGATGCTACCATCCAATCACTGCTTGTTTCTCAGACCACAAATGGTACATCACCATCCACAGCTTCTCCATGAATGACACCAACAATCTTTAATTGGTTTTTGCCATATCCTATTGCAATCTAGCTTCCTGAAACCGTTCAAATATCCATTGATCATTCATCCTATTTTTACAGCACTCATGATAGGGCAGAGTTGTGCAGGCTCCTAGCTTCTGTCAGAGTTAGTGAATAGTGAGAAGAACCATGCAGTTTGTGAGATTTTTATAAAAGGTACAAAAATTATGGAGATGGAGAAAGTTTTCGGATGGGAATTTGATCTCTGACTCTCATGAATGACTCATTTCTACCCCATCATATATTGCATACATTTCCCAGAGGACAGTGTGCTAGCTAAATGATGGTGAGTTGCACTCTGGGATTCCTACCCATGTGCATTACACTGTGCACTGACACAAGCATTCCTGGTGAATACACAAAAAGCCAATGCAAAGAGCTAAGTATGCACATGCATGTGAAATACGCTAAGGACAGCAGCTTTTTGCTAACAATTTGCATCATGTAAGACTATAGTGTAGATATGGCCTTAGTCCTGGAGATTTACTCCTTTCCAAGAAGAAAATCAAGGACTAACCCAACTGCTAAAATTTAATGGACAATAAAATGAATCCATGGCTGGATGCCTACTTTTTATCCCTTTGGTGAGATGCATTGACCAGAAGCAGAATTCCCAAGACAAAGGAACACTGTGATGGATGTATCAGTATATGAATATCAGTCATTTAAACACATCATCTTCAGTCAGGTGGTAGCTCATTACCAACATAAGTCAGTGAGCACTTGATGGTGATATGCCTCATAGTCTGAAGGTGGCTACAGCTGCTTCATGGGTCATTAGAAAAACTCCATTTAATGAGATTGGTTGTAGAGTTTCCTGCCCTATTTGAAATTGATTCACAGATGACCACAGAGGAGGTGAAGAATGAATCAAAATTCATGTTGTTCTTCTTGTCAGTATCTGGCCTGAGTTGAGGAAGCTAATGATCCAACCAGTAGATTAAATTCAGTGATGAATCCTGGTATTTGCTGTTTGACTATAACCTCAGTGTATTGCTATCCTTCGACTTTCAAGCCACTGGAGAAGTGCTTCAAATCCTTCAGTTTAATGTTAAGGGCCTGTCAGCAGCTAAACATAGCATTATTAGTACAGTCGAAGTGGATAAAAGACTTCCTGTGAACTCAAAGGGAGAGATATTGAATTAGGGTGTGACTGAGACAGAGGCACCAGCTGAAAGAGATTCAATCTGTATTCCCCAGCTCCAATATTCGGTGATGCCTGGGACAACTGAGACCTACCTAAACTTCCAAGGAAGGGCTAAGGATTGGGTGAGATAATGTGTGTATAGGCATTTTGTTGATTTAAACCATTTCCTCTTTGTTGAATTTCATCTGACAAAGTACAACTTTGTTTTCTTTTACATTTTCTTTGTCACTCCATTTTCATACTGGTTGCTGCACTTGATGGGAGATGTATGAGCAGGATCAAAGGCCACCTGGCCCTGCTGAGAAGACAGTGTTGGTGAAAAGAGATGCTCTAATATGGAGATCCAGTGTAAAAGTGAAGGTTGCACAAGCAGAGAAGGATCATGGGCATAGCTTACCTTGAACCATGATAACAATAAAAATTAAAGGACAATTGTGAAAGAAGAGAGGGTATGTTCACATGCAGGTTTTAAATAGAAATAACACTGATTATTTTGATTTAAAAATGCTTAGGTCCACATGACGTTTCCTTATTTTAAAATAAGGAAAATCATTTTGATATAATAAAACCTAGCTTTATATTGAAATGAGGGTTATTGTGAAACTATGGTTTCAAAATAACCCCATGTGGCTCTGTTATATTGATATGATCCACATATTGATACAACAGTTGACTTTCAACCCAAGGATGCATGGCAGTTCCCCCACCCCCAGCACCATGGCCAGGGAGCTGTGAAAAGAAAACTACACTTGCAATGTGATCTGTAGCTATATGCTCCTGTGAAAGGCTCTGGAGGGAGACTGCATCCCTCTGCCGGAGCCTTTCACTACTGCCACAGCTGGTCAGGATGGTGTTGTAGAAAGGCTCAGGTAGCTGGGAGACAATGGGACACAGCACTGATGAAAAGTAGCAGTGTAGACAACTGAGATATTGCTTGGATGTGTAGTGAGTTAGTCAGGGTACATATACACAAAATTCAGGCGTGCCTTTTTGAACCTAGGCAGCCTGCAAGACTCATGAAGAGGGAAATGTATACAGTGCATATTTCTACAAGCAACCATAAAGATGCCACAGAACCACATCGCAGAATGCGTATCTCCCATCAACTAAGTTACTTTGACTTACCTCTGGGTCTTTACTTGTCTGTGTTGACTAGAAGGGCTCTCCTGTCAATGCAGCATTACTCCACTTTGAGGACTGGAGTTACTGAATCAACAGGAGAGCACTTCCAGGATTGATTGAGCATGTCTACACTGGCCACTCAATCGATTCTACTGCATTAATCTGTGGGGATTGATACCACATTTTCAGTATAGACATGGCCTAAGAAACAGTGGAACTCACTATAAACAGGAATTGTTTTGGGAAAGTCCTATGACTATGGTATGCAGGAGACCAGAGGAGAAAATCCCAGTGGCCCTTTCTGGCCTTAGGATATATGAATTACTTCACGTAAATCACATCAGTGGTTTCTGTTCTCGACAGAATCACAGGCAAGTTCTTGCCATTGCCTTCAAAACCATGCATGACTTTCTCCCCTCCTATACGACTATTTCACTGTTGCATGCATTGTATCTATAGCTAATTTGGTCTCAATATTAAAGAGAGAAAAGAGGGGTGAGATAGTATCTCTACACTCTCAAAGTAACTCACACAGAAAAATGATAAAAGACAAAACCACCATACCACTGTGGGTGACTACTTTTCACAGAATGGTCACTCTATATCCAATCTATCAGTCCCTATCCTCGAAAGAAATGTGTACACTTCCAAAGACATGACTGGGAGTTTAAATTCATTACCATGCTAGACACCAAAAATCATGGACTGAACAGACACTGTATTTATACTTACTACAGCAATTTTTAATCCACTAACCACCTCTTTTTGTCCTATGACTGCAGAGGTGTTCAGAAGCCACTCTACCTTGAATAGTCCCCTATAATAAGCACTAACTATATATGCTAAATGATTTCTATCAATTTGCTTTGATGCTGAGCATGGGTAGTGGGTAACCAAGGCTAGGGAAATCTAAACATCCTTGGCATAGCCTCCTCACCACTGAATGCATGGCCCATGGTGGTATGCTTCTTCCTCGCCCTCATGGGGGGTTATGCAGGAGCTGGCGTGCTGGCCCAGCTAGGACTGTTCCAGGGGCCAACAGGCAGACTAGGACTCAGAACTGTTCTGCTTACAACGGAGCTTGAAGGGAGGAAGAAAACAGCTGCTCTGCACTGCCTGGGGTCAGGGAGGCTGCTCTTCTTCAGCAGGGCACCAGCCAGGGCTAATTTGGTCCAGTCAGCTTGGTGGGGTGGGGGAGACTGATATGATCTAGCTATGATTCATGGGGGTGAGGGGTCTGCAAATGTCACAGCCAGCCAACGGTCCTTGAGTCAACCTAGAACATTGAGTTTAAACATCACTGCAGTGGAATTTGGATTTGAAATTGGTATTTGAATTCTGAGGCTGAAGAACTTGTCTAAAGTTAATAAGATAAAAAATATTGTGACTCATATAGTAGTTGCCATGTAACCAGTCCATATCTTATCACTACTTAATGTTTGATCCTGCACAATGAGGCACAATCTCATCTCACTGAAAAAACAGTGGATTTGACTGGAGTTATGTGCTCCCACCCTTGCAAGACTGAGCCCTTACTTAGGCACCAATAATATATATAAATAGTAGTTACATAATAGTTTTTTTTTTTTAATCAGTGAATCAGAAAAATCTACTTTTTGCTTAAAGATCTAATTTTGCCATATAACATCTTGAGAAAATATACTAAAGTATTTTATTCTCTCTCTCTCTCTCTCTCTCTCTCTCTCTCACACACACACACACACACACACACACACACACACACACACACCCTGTAAATATATTAAAATAGAATATTGCAACTGTTTTTTTCTATCCATTTGAAAAATCAGGGTTTTAAGGTGCTAGGCTTTTTACTGAATAACTACAATGAACAAAAGGCACATCAGAGACATCATCAGTCTGAATGAGTATACCACAATTTTTCAGAAAACATCTCAAGAACAGAATCACATACATAATGTAATAAATCTATGGCTACCTCAAGATTTTTATTTGTTGCACAGCTTGTAGAAAATATGAAAAAGACAGTACTTGACTTAGCTGTTCATTTTAAATATGCTCAGCATTGAATGGAAAAGTCCATTTGACATAAATTCAATTTCGTTTTCTTAAAAAAGAGAGGGAATATGTCAACTACCTTTGTCTCAATTTGTTTGGTGTCTAGATTCTGAAAAAGCAGCTTTACTCTTGTTTTCCCATCATCTGAAGACCCCTTGAGCTGAGAGAATTTAAACCTCCAGAGAACATTCTGTAAAGAAATAATGTTAGTTAGGACTCTCTGACATTATACTCTCACACCCAGAACTTTGCATTATTGAATGGGTTTAATAAGATATTAAGATGTTAAGTATAAGATAAAATAAATTATGGATTAACATACAGCCATACTCTTGCCCAAAATATAATAAATAAAGTTTAACAACTGTATTTCACATATAACAGCAGAAAGATACCATATTAGTACTTTTCCGTACTAGTACTATCCATCTAAGAGTGTCTAGAGATCAGGGTAAAATCTTGTGTCTATTGAAATGAATGGGTGCTTTGCCATTGACTTTACTGGGCCAAGATTTCATTCCAGACCTTAAATCTCTCAAACCTCACTTGGCTCATCTTGGTTCAATGAAGATAATAATACTTCCCTACCATATCAATATTGCAAGGCTTAATTCATTATTGTGTGTAAAATGGTTTAAATTCTGTAGAGGAAATGTGCTATAGAAATGCAAAGGACTATTGTGTGTGTTATTCTGTCATCTGTAAGCCAAAAAATAAGACTCCCAAAGTCTATGCCAGCATCAGGTCTCTTTTATAGCAACAAATGGAACCATGTAAAGGGAACATTGGGTTTACTGTGGTATTGAAAACAAACAAAAAATTCTGAGGAGAGACTTATTAAAACCATTCTTGGTAAATTAACTTAGTTAAAATCACTGTAATTTTCTGCTCTTCCCAAGATATTTTCCATAGCTCTTGATGTCAGAAATGTAAAACAAAACAAAAAACAAAAGCAAACAAAAACAACTAAAGAATCAGAGTTCCATTTTCCTTCTACATTTCTTTTATTTTGTTACCTTCCATAACACTATGGAAATTCCTATGCACACCATGGTGAAATTAGATCCCTGGGAACTGGTGGAGGAAACAATGCCATCCTGGTTGAATGCTTTGAAATCCATTTAAAATAAAATAAATGGCAGAAAAGCAGTTTACTTTTTTTTTTCTTTCAAATTTAAGTTTTCCTCTCATTTTCTTCACATGGACTAGCAATATGTCTCACCTGGAAATAGCAGACCTTCTGGGCTAAATATTGTTCAATATTTAGAACATAATATTGATTGGATTTAGACAAACATGACTGCCCTGTTGTTGCAGTTCCAACCAAAGTCCTTTTCATCTGAGATTATATTATTTTCACTCACCCAGAAGATGAATGTGCTGCGGATCTTTGAACTACCTGATGCAAACTGGACTCCTGCCCAATGAGGTTAGTAAAATCAAGATGGAGTGTGTTATTTCTTACTTAGGTTCTTTATGCTTGCTCATGAGAGAGCAGGGTCTCAACCACCCTCAAATTATTAATTAAAGAAATGACTGCTTGTTAATTACTGCAACAGAGTCTTCACGTTCCTGTGGTGGTGGTGATGAAGAGATGTTTATATTATTATAGTGCCCAAATGCTCTGATCAGTATTGGAGCTGTACTGTGGTGGGCACAGTAAAAACTTTAAAATAGACATAAGCCTGAAAGGCTTTTAATATAAAGGGAAAATAGGCAGAGGGTAGGGAATGAGAATACCACACACAAGGAAATAAACTTGGTGAAGAATTTACATGACTTTCTCAGTTACATGAACTGTATTTTTTTTTTCCACCAGAGGAAGGAAGGAATAGGAAAAGTGTTGAGCTGAGCTTTTGGTTCTGGTGTTGGGTATGCACTGGTCAGTCTTGGTCAAATGAGTACCTATTGATGGAGAAATATTAACTTTCAAGTTGAAAAAAGGTCAGCTGAAAAAGGTATGCCTCAGTTATCTCTTTGGAGGAATCTGGTGGCTTTCACAAGGATCTCAATGGTCTTTGCTTGTGTAAAATGCCTTGCATAAATGCTGGTGACCTTCTTAGCGACTGAGACACACTTGGGAAAGCTGAAATGCCTTGCTGTCAGCTTTCCTGTACATCTCCTGGGGACCAGGACTTATGGAGCCAACTTCCAGGAGCACAGCAGTGAGTTCAGACTCGCTGCTAAGTGCTTCCAGAATGCCAGGCTGACAGAGGCAATTTTGCCGCTGTCAGTACAAACATATCCTAACAAATCTGTTGGCAGCTCGTGTTTGCTGTTCCCTACTGCAGATAGCTCCCAGGAACAGCCCAGGCAGCAGTGCCACAAGACGGATAAGTGCCTTTTGTGGGCCGGTCTGGCCAGCAGGCCATGAATCTGAAACCCCTGGTTTAGACAATTTAAATGTCTTTGAGCCTGATAAAATACCTCCTTGATTACTCAAGGAGCTGATTAAGGAGATATCTGAGCCATTAATGATTATCTTCAAAAAGTCATGGAAGATGGGAGACTGGGAAAGGACAAAGAGAGAGTCAATCTATAAAAAAAAGCAAAATAAGTATAATCCAGTATAATAATAGACTAGCCACCTTAACATATATACCCAGATAGATAATAGGACACATAATTAGGCAGTCAGTTTGGAAACACCTAGATGATGGAGTGATATGTAATAGTCAACATATATTTGTGAAGCACAAATCATGTCAAGCCAGCCTGCTAGCACTCTTTGATAGTGTAATAAGCTTTATGTCTGGTGGCAAGGAGGGGGGGTTAGATGTAGCATATCATGACTTTAATAAAGAATGACCTCTTAAACAATCTATGGAAATAAAAAAATAGGTGAAGCTACTATAAGGTGGGTATGTAACAATTGGAAAACCATTCCCAGAGAGTAGTTATCAGTGAGTCACAATGTATCTGAAAGGATATATTGAGTTGGATCCCACAGGCATCATTTCAGGATCCAGTTCTATTCAATATCTTCATCACTGATTTAGACAATAATATTGAGTACACACTTATACAGTTCACAGATAATACCAAGCTCTGAGGATTTGCAAGTGTTCTGGAAGCCATGATTAAAATTCAAAATGATCTGAACAAACTGAAGAAATGGTCTGAAGTAAGTAGGATGAAATTCAATTAAAAGAAAATGCAAATATTCCAGGTATAAAGAAACAATCAACTGCACACATATGAAAAGAGAAATGACTACCTGGGAAAGAGACCTGAGGATCATAGTGGATCACAAGCTAAATCATAATTGCAGGGACTGAACTAGATGACCTCTTGAGGACCTCCCTTCTGGTCCTATGATTCTCTGTAGAACCACCTGACAATCCCACTGAAGGGGACCTCAGGGTCCTTAGCAACCTTCAACTACTTGAAGGGATGCTCCGAGGAGGATGAAGCTCAGCTGTTCTCAGTAGTAACAAAGGACAGAACAAGGAGCAATGGTTTCAAGTTGCAGCTCGGGAGGTTGAGGTTGGATATTAGGAAGAAACTTTCTTACTAGAAGGGTGGTGAAGCTTTGGAATGGGCTACAAGATGGATGTATTTAAGGCTTGGTTAGACAAAACCCTGGCTGGGATGATTTAGTGAGAGTGGTCCTGCTTTTTTTGACAGGGGGTTGGACTAGATGACCTCATGAGGTCCCTTCTAACCCTATGATTCTATGAAGCAGAGTTGGGCTCATCAGATAGATCTCTCTGAAGGCAAGAAAGGATGTAGAGTAAAGGGGACACAGTTTGAGGGAGAAGAATGACTATGCAAAAGGTATTAGTATGTGTATGCAGAATATTCATGGTCAGTGTTCAAAGCTGATTAATGTCATATATGAACAGAACGAAGACTCAATTTAAGAGTCTTGTGCTTTCTGCTAGTGTGTCAACGTGAAGTTACTATGGAGGTTCAGCACTTTTCTGCAGTTTTTTGTCCCTCCACAAAAAATTGAGTGAATTAGGGCAGCATGATATTAAGTAATATTTTAAATCTTATAATCAGGTATTCTGCCCTGACAATAAATAGATTATAACAACATGCATATAATCACTTTCCTTTTCTGCTCCTGAAAATGCATGGGATAATTTGATATCAGGTAGGGAAACCAGATGTCCCAATTTTATAGTCTAGTTCCAATATTTGGGGCTTTTACTTATATAGGCACATATTTTCCACTCACCTGTCCTGATTTTTTTATACTTGCTATCTGATCATCCCATTATTAGGTTGTCCCTTTTTCTGTATCAAATGTGCAGCTCTGTATTCCAAATTAATTTATTTTAAAAAGTCTTTCTGTAATCTCTGGATAGTTTTTCATTGAGTGTACAAACCATTATTTTAGATTTTTTTTCCACACTCCCTTGTCCTGTTAGTCAGTGAAACAGGAGAGAGTTATACCAAAACTCATTGAAACTAACCAGGAAAATATGGTCATGTGATATAACTCCCTCAAGTGATGAGTTGCTGTTTGTAATGTGTGGGTTAGCATTCTTCAAAGATGTATTTATTTTTCATTTTTATACTAGTATTCTGTTTCAGAATATGGGAGAGGAATACAAGGACTAAGATTCTTATTTTTAAATAACTATAAAAATATATTTTATATTATTCATCCAAAGGATTCCAAAACATACTACAAATTTTAAATTTCCAGAAATCACCTGATTTCTGACAAAATTGCATCCAACTGTGGAGAAGAATGCAGAATCTGTTTGTCATAATATACTTTCAATATGACAACATTTAGCATAAAACATGAAACTGCCAAAGTAAATAAAATAGGCAGAACGTATTTGTGAAGGCCAGCACAATGTAAATAATATCAATACTCTTGCAAGAAAGAAAGAATGATGTGAATTTATAACTCTTAAAAATTTACCCTAGTAAAGAATATGCTGCACACGCAATGGCATTATTCCAGATTTACAGCAGTGTCACTGACAGGAGATCCTACTCATAAAGTCTTTAAACAAAGCTACTCTCAGATTTTCCAATATGTGTGTGTGGGGGGGTGGAACTTCTGTTTGTGTTTGTAAGAAGATATTATTTGCTTTTCTTCCACCTAAATCCAAAATGATTAGCCCAACTTCCTTCACAAATGTCAATTAATATACCCATGATCTGAGATTAAGCACTCCCCATTCCTCATGTTAAGGCTAAAAGGTGGTTTGTTTATTTATTTATTTATTGCTAAAGTTCCAGTGGTGCTAAAAACAGATCCTAAAATGGTGTAATTCAGCATAGCTTCATTAAAGTAAAAAGAGTTACATCAATTTATCTAAGCTTAGGAGTTTGCTCAAAATCAGTTATAAGGCTCACATTAGATTTTAATTGAACTGGAATATTTTAATGACATTGCAGTTGTAGAGTTTGCCTGCCTCCTCACTACTGAAGGTGTAGTAGACAGGGCATGGCACTGCTATCTCCTTTCTCATACACTTTAGGAAATATAGCACTGACATAAGTGCTGGCCTCGCAGGGTCTTTGGATGCAGTAGAACACAAGGAACAGGTTCTTCTGGGCCTTGGAAAAATAGAAGACAAAGGAAGGGTTCTTAAGTCCTCTCCTTGGCTATGGCTACATTAGAGATCTATTTTAAGTTGACTTCACAAGGTTGACTTTAAGTCAACCTTGTGAAGTCAACTGGGGGTATGTCTACATTTATAGACATACCCCAGCCTGGGCTCAGTCCCAGACCCCTACCCCACTCTGGGGTATGATTCAGCTACAGGGCCCTGATCTGGCTCCTTTGACATGTGGTGAGGAGCTGGGAGCTGGATCTGTCTCCCAGCCCTTCTCCATGGGAAGCAGAGGCTTGCAGCTGATTTGTGCCCTGGCCACTTGCAAGTTGCTAGGGGCACATGGAGTCAGCTCCTGCACTGAGCAGGGACATGCAGAGTTGGCTTCTGCCCTGGCCACTTGCAAGCCACCAGGGCAGGGATCAGCTGCCAGCCGCCACTGCCTGCGGAGAGGGGCTGGGACCCAGTTGGGCTCCAGCCTCTCTCTGCAGGTGGCAGGAACCAGCTGCCAGCCCCCACTGCTGGTGGCAAGGGGCTGGGAGCCAGATGCAGCCCCCAGCTCCTCACTGCACAGCAGGAGCTGGATCTGGGCCCCAGGGCTGGATTGGGGGCCTAGAACCTGACCATGTCCTGGGCTGGGGAAGAGGGTGGGCCCTCCCCTGTAAAGTCAACTTAAATTCTTAAATCCACTTAAAAGGCAGGAGTTAAGTGAACTTAAGTGATTGCTTAAGTTGACTTAATACATTCTAAATACAGCTTGGGAGTTGTTTAAGTCAACTTCAGGTAGTTTAAGTTGATTTAAGCCCCTAATATAGATATATCCCTTGATTCTTGCAGCCTCACTGAGAACTAAGCCCAGTTCAGTCCTTTAGTCTTAAGGCAGAGGGGCAGTTTACTGGAATTCTAAACAGGAACATCGCTGCCCCGGGGCCCAGGCCCAGGCCCTGCCCCCTGGCCACAGGCCCTGACCCCACAGCCTCAATTCTCCACCTGGGCCTGATCCAGCCTCGAGTGCCTGCCACCACCAGCCTGGCCCCAAATCCCTGGCCGGGGAAGGGGATGGGGACGGGGACAGGAGAGGTGGGTGCTGCCACAGGGACCTGGCCTGAATTCCCAGCTGGGGACCAGCCTGGGAGCGAGAGGTAGAGTCATGGGCAGTCCAGGCTGGGACAGGGCCAGGAAAGGCAGGGGTTGCCTCAGACATTCAGGGCACTGGTACTGGGACTCAGGGTACATGTGCCAGGCACCAGCAACGCCACTGATCCCAAACATACAAGTTCAAATCTGATGAGGACCACACACAACTTAATTTTCTTCAAAATCAGTAAACTGCTGTCCATATTGTGGTTTTTTTGAGTCAAATCAGGCTGGGGTAAATATCCAATGGTATTTCTTTTATTTGTTTCATATAAAACTGGTGATTTGTCTTGGTGTACTTGACCAAAATGCCACTATTCACACTATGACACAAGTGGGCTATGCTTTTCCAAATGCCAAGTGGCACTTATTGAACAGGGTTTTTAACGTTCTTTGTGATTTAGGGCTCTATATAAATGCAAAATATTATTATTAAAACCAAGCTCAGTAACAGTAAAATAGAATAGATTATGGTTTAAGATAATTTTTCCTCTTACCTTTGTTTTACTGTCAAAACAGGTAAATCCCAAAGCAAAGTCAACTGTGAAACACAGGGGAACTCCTTGCCAGCTGCACATATATGTTTTAGACTGGAAAAATATTAATGTTAAGAATACAGTTTTATTACCATTATTTTTTAAATCCAATAACAGTAACATTTGAAATCTTACTTTTTGTTTGTGACAAAGCACCAAGCCAGTAACACTAGGAGAGATTTATAGATGTCTATTGATAAAAACAATAAATTCTCTAAAACTAATATCTATATTTATATATACACAACATAATATAAGATATCTGGTCACATAGGCAGGGCTTTCCTCCCACCTTCGAATATACAGCTATTTAGAACATTGCCAGATCTGACACGCAGAATCAAACCAACAAACAATCTAAACAAGCAAACAAAACCTTTGTAAAAGCTTAGCTTTTGCCAGGCTACTTAGAACTTATTTGACAATCTATTATATAATAATTGGTGCTTTCATTTTTACATGATTTCTAACAAGCCTTGTGCACATAATCAAGCCTAAATGCTCACTGGTGACTGTCTGTCTATGAGACTAGTATCTGTTTCCAATCACCTTTTTTTTTTTCTTTTAATCTTTGCAAATAATCTGTTTGATTCAGCAAAATTTCTTTGAAGCCTCGTGAAAGCATGGTAATGTACCACTGCAGTATCGGTGATTGCTACTAAACAAATCAATTAGCACTACCATCTTGTCAGGCATGTTAATTTTGACCTCTTAATGGTTAAAAAGAAAGTTTCATTTTAAAATATATAAAAACTTTTCAATTAAGTCTATCCAAATTTAAATTTACCTCTATATACATTTCTAAGACCGTCAGTATCACAGTTACTGATTAAAATACACGGTGCACATAAAACATATATTTATGTCTTCCAGTGAACTGGATTCAGAATATAAAGAGCGAAGGTCTCCAGCACATCTGGCTATACATTTTAAAAGGGCTTGAACAAGGTATTCACATATCAATCATAAAAATTCCACAAACTTGTGTGTCTACTCGGGCCACTTTTCATGATTCCCACATCCCTGATTAACAAAGCATTTTTTCAACATCTTTTAATGTAGCCAGTTGATTTACTAAAAGTGTGAGTTTTTCAAGGGAGCAATATCTTGTTTTCATATTTATATCTCATAAGCAGCAACTTCACCTCATCTTTAGAGATTTGATTTATTTAAATTTTCTTATTTGGATAATCTTTTTTGAAATACCAGACCTCAGAAAAGAGGCTTGAACAAATAAATAGTTGATAAGAAACTGGTAAATTATTATAAAACTTTATTTGGAAAGGTGATCCTTTTTGCATTACAGGTAGTCCTCACTTAGTGACCGGGTTCCGTTCCTGAAACCCGGTTGATAAACGAATTGGTCGCTAAACAAGGAGCAGCCCTTACCAGTATTTCAGACATAATGTACTTTACTGGTAGTGGGTTTTTCAACCATCTGTAGATAGTTTTAATGTCACCTTTGCATCATTTATAACATTTTTAATATATATTTTAAATGTTTTAAGCTCTGATGTGCTGAACTTAGTTTGCATAGTGTACTGTAAATACAGGTAATCGTTTTTAATATTCTGAATAGTACTGTAAAGAAAAGGCCTAAAATACACTCCATCATGATAACTTTGTTTTATTGGCATAACTCCTTACATACTGTATTACAGAACATAAAAATGCAATCAGCAAAAATTATAAAAATGATGTACCAAAGAAATATGAAAATAAACAGATTACATTGACATTTTTACTCATCAAATCCTTCAAAGTGTGGTTCAGCAGCAGGGGGGTCATCAATGTCATCATCGGAGAGATCAGCAGGGTTATCAGGAGCTGTAGAAGGCCCTGGTAAGGGAGATGATGGCAAGGAAATGGAAGGACTTGTAAGGGTAGGGGTACTGGATGGAACTTTAGAGAAGTATCTCGTTAGTGTGGTCTGCGTTGTAATTTTCTTTTTTTCTTCATAAATTTCATGATAGCATCGTAAAATTTCATTCGTCGTTCCACTTTCGTGAACCATTCAACATTCGGGTCCATACTCTCTAGTTCTAACATTGCTGCATTCACTTTGGAGAAGACATCAGCTAACCCTTTTACAGTGAACTTCTTTTGTACTTCTTCCACTCTTTCCTCTTCTTCTTCCTCCTCCTCTTTCAAGTGCTGCTGAGCTTCCAACTCTATTAAATCTTCGTTAATTAGCTCTCCCTCGACGTATTCCACTAATTCTTCAATATCTTCCACTTCAACATCTAAATTAAGCACATTAGCAAGTTCCACAATTTTTTTATTTATGACATCAATATCTTCGTCTTTCTCAAACCCTTCGAAATTATTTACAAAACGTTTCAGGCATTTTTTCCATATGCCTTGCATGCACTTTTCTGTCACTCCTGCCCAAGCTGATTCAATGTTCTTTATGCAGTGTAAAATATTATATGATTTCCAAAAATCGCACAGGGTTACTTCACCATTTTCTGTTGCTGCTATCGCTTTGGAAAACGTTGCGCGCAAATATAGCGCTTTAAACGTAGAGATAGCCCCCTGGTCCATTGGTTGTAACACAGCAGTTGTGTTTTTAGGCAGATACATGACCTTTACATCAGGGTGTAGATCATCAGGATGCTGGGGGTGGCCTGGGGCGTTATCAAGTAGGAGGATAATTTTAAAGGGAACACCGTTTTCCAGACAGTAATGCGTGACCGAGGGTATGAAGCAGTTCATGAACCAGTCCTCAAATAAAGATTGCATCATCCATGCTTTGTTATTTGAACAATAGTAAACGGGCAGCGTGTGCTTACTAACCTGCTTCAGTGCACGTGGGTTTGCAGAACGATAGATGAGAAAAGGTTTTAACTGAAATCCAGCGACATTTCCTCCCAACAACAACGTGACCCTGTCCTTAAAAGCCTTAAAACCGGGCATTGCTTTAGCCTCTTTGTGTATGTAGGATCTTTCGGGTATTTTTTCCGAAATAGTCCGGTTTCGTCCGCATTAAAGATCTGTTCCAGACGATACCCGCCTTTCTCGATCATTTCGTCAAATTCATCCACAAATCTTTCTGATGCTTCTATGCCCACGCTTGCCGCCTCACCACTGATACTTCGATTATGAAGGCTGAATCTCCGACAAAAACGTTGAAACCATCCATGACTTGCCGTAAATGTTTCCGTTGACTCTTCATTTTCGCGCGCTTTCAACGTTTCAAAGATACTGCTTGCCTTTGCTTGAATTATTAAAAGGCTCATTGGCATTCTTTTTTGTATCTGGTCATCAAACCATATCGCCAGTAATTTTTCCATTTCATGAATGAGGCCTTTCTGCTGCCTAGTTATTATGGCTTTATATCCTTTTGATGATTTCACTGCTTCTTTCACTCGATCTTTATCCTTCAAGATCGCTGATACAGTTGAATGCACCAGCTCCAAGTCACGTGCTATCACTTTAACTTTCTTACCAGCTTCATATTCGTTTATCATCTTCATTTTTGTCTCAAGACCGATAGCCTTCCTTTGTTTCTTGGCGCTTTCTCCGGGTGAAGTCATGCTCTTCCTTTTCACCGACATCTTGTACTTTGGGGTGCACAATAAAGTAAAAATACATATATGAAAAACGCTAGTTCTGACTGCGGGAACAAGATGAATTTGAGAGAGTTGATGCGAGTTCTCGTACATCGCCATAATACCAACTCGTCAGAGAGCTGGTCATAACTCCGAGGGGTCACTAAACGAGGAGGTCACTAAGTGAGGACTAACTGTATTAAAAAAAGAGTAGTAGTAAAGCTTGAAATATCAAAACAGACTTTTTTTTACATTCTAGATCTTTAGTATTTATTGGTTTTGAAAGTTCTCATTCCAAAATCTTACTGTTATGATTAAATATTTGATTAGACTTAGTGATATTCTAACATAAAAGGAACTTCAGTTGAGTTACAACACTGACATTTTATACAATTACATTTTTAATGTTGGCACAATTGCTGAAATTCATCTATCTCAATAAAAAAACAGATTTGTGAATAAGCAGTTTGATTTTGATTTGCTGCTGTTTGTGGATCATACAATTGACAAGACTATTCCAGTGGCTGTCATTAGATTATTAATATCTACAGAATCACACATATTTGTTATAACTGCCTTTAAGAACTGGTAGAGAAACAGAGGTCATGTGACAGCTGCCTTTGAAGAAGGAAAGGAGACCCAGTGAAGAGGTTGAAGTAGTAAACAGCAGCACCACAACCAAGCTGCTAGGGAGAGCCACTGGGAAGAGCAAAAGGTTGATGACGAGAACTGGCCAGAGCTGGGGAACCAGTTAAAGGAGACCTCAAATTCCAGCGCCAGTGCCCCAAGGCTGGTAGGGGCCACCTCTCCTGGTCTCTGGCCCAATCAGGCCAGGGATCAGCCACCTGCAGCCATGGAGGCCACTCCTGGCCCCATCACCAGCCAGGGGCCATGGCCTGGGCCAGTGCCCCGGGTGCTTCCCTAGGTCAGCAACGCCCCTGCTGATGGGTGAATTCCAGGAAGAGATAGGATTCATATGCAGGGAAGGCTGGCTGAGTGGGAGACCAGACTTGGGGTTAAGAGAAGAGTCTCACAGGAGAGAAGCATGTCTTGAAACTCTCAATTAAAAGCCCTGGAGAGTAGGTCCCTAGAACAGGAACTCATGAATCTGGGAATGAATGATTAATGACATTAGTTGGTTATTTGGAAATGGTCACCTTTAAAAGAGTGTTGCAGGGCAGGCTCCCCCTAGTGCCCCCTGCCAGTGTTTTTAACACCAAGTATCCTCACTAACACCCTATCTTTAAATAGACACAGGTTATACATAGGCCTCAGTTCAAGGCAGCATGGCTTAGTAGCCACAGATTCTCAACATACAGTCTGTACATAGCCCTCATTTCAGGGTAGCACAGCTTAGTAGCTACAGAGTCTTTATTCAGAGTCCAAACACAGCCCTTGTCTCAGGGCAGCATGGCCTAGTAGCCACAGTCTCTATTCAGAAAAAACAAGGAATCTTGTGGCACTTAAAGACTAACAGATTTATCAGTTTTATGAGCATTAGAAATCATAACACACACACACACACACACACACACACACACACACACAAACAGTTGCTGAGCACTTCCATCTTCCTAATCACTCCATTGATGACTTGTTAACAATGGTCGTCAAGAAAATCAATGGGACATCAGGACTTCAAGGAGAAACAGCAGAAATTGAATTAATATGCCAATTAAATTGTGTGAAAGCAGGGCTGAATCATGACTATGAATTCTTTTCACATTATAATAGGTAATTTGACTTCACCCTCCCGCTGTATGCTGTTTCCTAAAGTTTGAATCCTTACAAATGCTCTGATTTGCTGCTGCAGTATGACCTGATCCCATGTCTTACACTCCTCTCCATTTATTTTCATCCCATTCTCTAATTTCTCCCTCTTCAAAGCATCTCATGAAGTGGGATATTCTCCCACAAAAGCTCATGCGATAAATAAATCTGTTACTCTTTAAGTGCCACAAGACTCCTTGCTTTTTGTGCTTTACTAGACTAACACAGCTGTCCCTTTGGAACTTGACTAGATGCAAGTCTCTATTTAGAGTCCAAACACATCCCTTGTCTCAGGGCAGCATGGCCCAGTAGCCACAAAGTCAATACAAAAATGTCATCTATGGGGTTTAGAACCCAGGTATGGGGGCCTAGGACCTCCCGCTCCACTGAGCCATAGCCCAGGGCCCTTTGGGAGCTGGGGTTATGGCACCCAGTCAGCAAGGATCCAGTCTGAAACACACTGACTGGTCCTGCCCTCAACTCACAGCTCAACCCTTCAAGGGCCCCTGAGCTACCTCCTACCTGGGCTGTTATCAGGAGTTCCCTGCAGATCCTCAGGGCAAGCTTGTTGTAGCTAATGCCTTGATATTAACTGTAGGATGCTTGTTGCAGGGCATATCCTCCTCCAGGCTCCTGCTGGAGTCAAAGTATCCTCCTGACAGTGGCTGATGCAGCTCCTGATCAGGAGCTTCCAGCGTACATCCTCTCCCTTCACTGGTCAGCCCAGACTGCACTGAGCTGCAGCCTTTTATGCCTGGGCAGCAGCCTGAGCATGCCCAGTAAGGCCTAAGGGGTGGGGCTTCCTCCTTCCCTAGTCTATAATGGGCTGCTCTAGTGCAGGGTGTATCTACCCCGTCACAAAGAGGTTGAAGAAATTGCAACATTCTAACCTTTTTCTTCCTTGGACACTTGAAAGAAATGGAGGGATCTATGGACTGTGATGCTTTATACATAAAAGAGTTTGAATGTGCTGCAGAGCACAATATTCCTTTCTTGGGGTGAATTCCAATGAGAAACCAAGGCAGGTGTTTATCATGTCCCAGTCTGCCTCAGTGTGAGGATGGATGCTCCAGGAAGGGCCACTTTACTTGGATTAAATAGGTTATGCAATCTCACTTGCCTATAACATGAACAGGATATGTTATTAACATCACCAAATTTAGTGCCTAGAGCCTGTGCTCATGAATTAGACATCACTGTTAGACACAGTACAAACACAGAAAAACATCCTTGCCCTGAAAAACCTCACAAGGTAAGTAGGGAGTTAACTAATAAAGGGTGAGGAAGAGGGCCAACAAATGGTCTACAAGTTCCTTTGTACATATAAACTGAAGCAGGTGCAGAGGGAGAATTAGTAGGATGATTAGAGGACTGGTGATCTTATCATGTGAGAAGAAAGAAAGAGCATGTCTTATTTAGACAACAAACAGAATACCTAGAGGGGATAAGATTAATCTCTATAAATACATTAGCAGGGAGGATGAAGAGCTATTTAAATTGAAGGATAACACTGGCACAGAAACAAATGGCTATAAACTGGCACTGAACAAATTCAGGTTGGAAATTAGAAGGTGGTTTCTAACTCTCAGAAAAGG
The DNA here is from genome assembly GCA_007922195.1 of Podocnemis expansa. Lineage (NCBI taxonomy): Eukaryota > Metazoa > Chordata > Testudines > Podocnemididae > Podocnemis > Podocnemis expansa. Next base: position 2,412,524 of record ML681979.1, read on the forward strand.
GAGACTCTGGGATAGCCTCCAGATATGGTTTGTGTGAGAAAATAACTTAAAATATAGTAAGACAGAGCTGGGCAAATTTATGATCGCAACTATATGATGGGGTTCCTTCTGATGGTAGGGGGCAGGACTCAGGAGTCCTGGGACTTGCTGCCAGGGTTATCTAGGTATTTCTCAGTTAATCCCTTGGCTCAGATTAGCCATGATCTTGGAGGCTTTTCACATTCCTTTGTGGCAGGTGAATGTAGGTCATTTGCCAGGATTATCTGAGTATGTCTCAATTAAATATTCCCTGGACACTGTAACTAGGTTTTGAAGGGGGAAGGTGAGAAAAACCCACAGGTAAGTCAAAAACAGTGAGACGTGAGGGAAGGGTTGGAACCTGGGGGGCTCCTGGGCTGTAAGAGCAGGGATAAAAGAGAAACTAGTAAGAATTGGGGTGAGCAGAGAATCGAATCAGTATATTAAGTGTCTGTATATTAATGCAAGATGTATGGGAAATATTCAGGAAGAACTCGAAATGTTAGTAGCCAACCAGAACTATGACACAGAATGAGAACATATCATGTCAAGCCAACCTGATAGCTTTCTATAACAGGGTAGCAAGGCTTGTGAATAGAGAAGAAATGGTAGAGGTGGTATATCCAGACTTTAGTAAGACTTTTGATACAGTCTTGGATTACCTTCTCTTTAACAAACTAGGGAAGTAAAATCAAGATAGAACTACTATAAGATGAGTGCATAACTGACTGGTTAACCGCTACCAGATCAAAGGTTCACAGTCATGAAGGAAGGGCATAATAAGCGGGGTACTGCAGGGATCAGTTCTGGGTCAGGTCTGTTCAATATTTTATCAATGATTCAGAAGCTGAATAGAGAGTACACTTATAAAAATTGAGGATGATACCAAAATGTGATGGATTGCAGGTGCTTTGGAGGACAGGATCACAATTCAAAATGATTTGGACAAACTGGTGAAATGGCTTGAGATTAATAGGATGAAATTCAGTAAAAACAAATGCAAAGTACTCTACTCAGAAAAGAATAATTAACTGCACACATACAAAATGAGCAATGACTGCCTAGGAAGGAGTACTGTGGAAAAGAGTCTGGCCATCATAGGGGGCAACAAGCTAAAGCAAACACCATTCTGTCATGTATTAATAGGAGTATTGTAAGTTAGACCAGTGGTTCCCAACCTTTTCTCTGCTCTGGCACAACTTGATACCTTCAGATTTTTCAAGGCACGCCACCATTAAAAAAAAACTCATGAGTATTCATATTCACTTACTTATGAATATTCATGAACCATGGCACAGTTTTTCAGAAATGCTGCTATGTGGAGTAGTAGGGGTGGCAGAGCAGGGGTAGCAAAACATGGGAGGTCAGGAGTCATGTGCAGTGGCAGAGTGAGTGTGGGGAGCACAGCAGGGCAGGGGTGCTAAAAGGGGACGAGGGCAGCCATATGGGGAACAACACACGGGTGGCAAGAGAGGAGAGAGGAAGGGAGAACAAGGGTGGCTTTGTGGGGCGGCAGGGAAGAACCTGGGGATTGGGAAGGTAGGGCAGGGGAGCATGGCACAGCACCCACTTCCTTCTCCACAGTGGCTCGCTGCCATCCAGGGCAAATCCTCACCCCACTGCTTTTCCCTGCCACCATAGTGGGTCCAGTCCTCCCCTCCCCCATCCCCCAGATTCCTGTGATGGACCCTCCCATCATTGCAGGGGCCAGAAATAGGCCTCCAGCCCCCAGTTACACCCCCTTCACAGCTACCCCACTCCCCAGCAACACACATCTCCAAAAAACAGCCACCCCACAACCCCAGCTACACATCCTCTGCTGCACATTCACTCCCACCCACCTCTGCTGCATACACACACCTGCCCCCACACGACCCCCAGCAGCCATCCCCCCCAAAGCCCTTACCTGGGCTGTTTGCAGGCTTGCTGAGACAAGCTGCTCTGCCCTGCGGGGGGGGGGGGGAGATTCACACACTCCCAGCCTCCTGCATCTCTCTGCTGGCTGGGCTTAAGGTAGAGTGGGGTTTAATGCGGAGCCACCGGAACTCTGAATTCCGGCTGCTCGTGCTATTTTTAGGGGAACCCCTAAAACTCCTTGTTCCAGTGCCTTCCTCTATTTTTATGGGGGCCGGAATGCTGCCTGCCTAAAAACAGGGGGCCCCAGAACTGTGTTCCGGTGCCGTCCCCCTTACTATAACCCCTGCCTATTTCCAGTTTTGCACAGCCCACGTGGCTGGGCTGAGCAGGGAGAGAACTTTAACTCCAACTCTCAGAGATGCTCGCAGCACACTTTGGATGTTGCCATGGCACACCAGTTGGGAACCACTGAGTTAGACACCAGAAGTAATTTTTCTGCTCTACTCTGCACTAATTAGGCCTCAACAGATTGTATCCAGTTCTGGGAACCTCATTTTCAGGAAAGATGTGGAGAAATTGGAGAAAGTCCAGAGAAGAGCAATAAGAATGATTAAAGGTCTGGAACACCTGACTTATGAGGGAAGACTGAAAGAACTGGGTTTGTTTAGTCTGGAAAACAGAAGACTGAGCAGTGACATGATAACCATTTTTAGTTACCTAAAATACTGTTGCAAGGAGGAGGGAGAAAAATTATTCTCCTTAACTGCTGATGATAGGAAAATAAACAATGGGCTTAAATTACAGTAAGAGAGATTTACGTTGGACATTAGAAAAAAATTCCTACCTGCCATGGGATATGTCTATATTGGAGCCTTAGGAACCTAACTTCCCTTAAGTCGATCTAAGGAACTCCACATCCACACTGGGCTTGTATTAAGTCAACTTAAGTGCTTGCTTAACTCAATTTAATAACACCTGCCCTGAAGGCTGACTTCAGCACTAAGTTGACCTATGCAGATGGTAGGAATGGGGGCCTGGGCTCTGCCTCCTGCCCTGCCCTGGGGTCCAATTTGGCTGTGGGGGCCCAATTTGGCCCTTGTCACTGCCAGCAAGCAGCTCAGAGCTGGATCCAGCCCCTGCCCTTGCCACAAGCAACAGGTGGCTTGGAGTAAGCTCCTGCCACCTGAGGCAAGGGTAGGGCCTGGATCTGGTTTCTAGCCACTTGCTCGCAGTGGCAGAGGCCAGCTTCAGCTCCAAGCCACTTGCCAGCAACAGCAGGGGCTGGATTGGGCCCATGAGCTGAATCAGGACCTGGGGTGGGGCAGTGGGGGGGGGCATGCTCCAGCTTCTGCCATCTACATAGGTTGACTTCAACCTTAAGATGACCTCAAAGGCAGGTGTTATTAAGTTGATTTACGCAAGTGTTTAAGTTGACTTAATATAAGCCCAGTGCGGACCTGGTAAGGGTGGGCCCTTGCTCATCAATGCTCTTGGGGTATGTTTACACTGTCTCCAGCATAGAGATACCATTATGTCTACTTAACAACGTTGACTTTAAGTCGACAAAGTCAATTTTGTTAAGTCGACTTAAAATAGCCCCCTCTGCATAGACATATCCACTCTGATTAACCACTGGACTAAGTTGCCTAGGGATGTTGTGGAAGCTCCATCAGTGCACATTTTTAAGAGCCAGTTAGATAAACAGCTGTCAGAGATGGTTTAAGATGGTAGTTGTTTCTGTCATAAGTGCAGGAAACTGGACTCAGTGACCTCTCATGGTCTCTTCCAGTTTCTATGACTGTATGCAAGGGCTGTAGTAATCCTTGGGGAGGAAGGGGTTAACACTCTGGTCAGTGAGTCCCAGGACAGCCAATAGGAATGAAGCACAGGTTTTGAATTGGAACAGCAGCCTGGCCTGTTCCTGTTTGGATGTAGCAGAGCTCCTGGAAGGATTAGGAGGAGGCCAGAGGGGCCTGAGGAAGAATCCAGCAACATCCTTACCAGAGATAAGTTAAGTTTGGTACTGAACAGGCGTGAGTAGAACAGGGAATGTTTATTTAGATGCAGTCAGGGTATTTTCTTTGTTTTTGGCTTGTTTTTTGGATTTCTCTGTGCTGAGCACATGTAAACCCCCCTCCCCCACTACCCTGTAACTACCTAAGTTAATGCCCAGAGAAGCAACTCTCTGTGTTTATTATTTGTTCTTTTTGATTAAAGAGTTTACCTTTTAAGTAAGTTCTGGTTCTGTGTCCTGGAAGGGCAAGAGGTTTGTGTGCACATGCCTTAGACTGCACAGGCAGCTACTAGAGGGAACCCTGTTCCAGTTCCAGCTCTTATGCAGCTGGGGTCCAGTCACTTTCCTGAGAGAGGAATAAACAGGATTGCAAGTACCTCACAGGGAGGAATTCCCAAGTGCACCTTCCTGGGTCTCAAGAGGATTTTTTGTATTTGGGTGGTGGCAGTGATACCATTCCAAGGCCAGGAATTGGAGGCCTTGGAGACTTTTAATAGCAGGCTTTAAGGCCAGTGGCTTTTAAGGCCGGTTGCAGGCCCCCACCTTCTGCACTCAGAGTGCCAGAGAGGGGAAAAAGCCTTGACAAGGGCTTCAGACACTGAGTCGCCTTGGTTCCTATAGAAAAGCACCTGGGGGTCATGGTGGATGGGAAGCTGGATATGAGTCAGCAGTGTGCTCTTGCGGGCAAAAAGGCCAATCGCATACTGGGCTGCATCAAAAGAAGTGTTACCAGCAGATCAAGGGATGTGATCATTCCCCTCTATTCTGCACTGGTGAGGCCACATCTAGAATACTATGTTCAGTTTTGGGCTCCCCACTACAAAAAGGACAGGGACATGCTAGAGAGAGTCCAGCAGAGGGCAACCAAAATGATTAAAGGCCTGGAGCACAAGCCCTATGAGGAAAGACTGAAAGCATTAGGCTTATTTAGTCTGCAGAAGAGAAGACTGAGGGGGGATTTGATAGCAACCTTCAACTACTTGAAGGGATGCTCCATGGAAGATGGAACTTGACTATTCTCGGTAGTAATGGAGGACAGAACGAGGAACAATGGTCTCAAGTTACAGTTACAGAGGTCGAGGCTGGATATTAGAAAAAAAAACTTTTTTACTAGGCAAGTGTTGAGGCACTGCAATGAGCTGTTTAGGGAGGTGGTGAAGTCTTCATCTTTGGAGGTGTTTCAGGCCTGGCTGGATAAAACCATGATTGGGATGGTTTAGTGGGAGTGGTCCTGCCTCTGACAGGAGGTTGGACTAGATGACCTATGAGGTCCCTTCCAACCCTATGATTCTATGATTCTATTTTCTTCCTGTGACTCACAATAGTCTAGTCTTTTGTGAACTTTAAGACTTTGGTTTACTTTTAGTTGTTGGGTGTAGTGGAGGAGTAATAGGTGATGTTGGTGGTCCATAATAAACAAGAGGTCAGAGTAGATGATCTGATGGTCCCTTCTGGCCTTAAATTCTGTGATTCAACATATACTTTCTTTTGGCAGGTTCGGACTCAGTGCAGCATTCTCATACTGCCAGGCCAGATCACCTTGTCTCCATTGTAAAAACCCATTAGGGTAGATTAGAAAGTGCAAATCAAAGAGCTCCTGACAGTTATCCAGAAAAACCTGCAGAAAAAACAGCCCAGTTGTCAGCCACTCTATGGATCTGTATATAGAGAAGGCAGGATAAAAGGGAAAGGAACTGAACTAGCAAAATTCAAATTAAAAGTATTTCAAAAGCTCTGGAGTGCTGTTAACAATGCAGTGCCAAAGATGGACTCCAGAAGACCCAGAAGTTGACAGATGCATTGGGAATCCTCACTAGCCTTCGGAGCCATGAACATTTATATAATTTGTTATATGGCAACATTTTTTTTATTCCAGGTTTTATCCAATCATATTTTTTTTTCCTTTCTGAATTATAAATAACTGGAACCAGTCCTTGACTGCACTGTTGAAAAAAGTTTCAGTGATTATGTAAGTATTAATTCCTGCAATGGTTTAACAGTATCTTTAGTGATGGCTAATCTCCATAGATAAAAACCATACAGCTTTTCAATGTAGCTTTTTGGGATTAAGAGTTTTTCTCAGCTTCCTTTCTGTTCAGCACCAGCAGATCCAGAATTTTTCACAAAACATTATTTTAAATGTAAACTTAATAATTATGTCCACTGAACTGGAAGTAGCATGCAGAATCACAGCTGAGCATGCAGGATTTAAAGTGAGGAAGAAAATGTCATTTTCAAGCAGTTCCAGATAGGTCAGAGAGTTCACTGAATTTTATACTCTTAAGATATTTTTCACAAAATAAAATCTCCCAGGAACAAAATGAGATTTAGCGACTCTGCCCATATAAGATGGAAAATACATTGAGAAAAGTACTACTGTATAGATTCATTTGATAGAGCTGACCTGCAGAATTCTATTTAGTGTTCCAGTTACTGACACCCTATCCAGCATGCTATTTCCACAAATCAGCTGAACACCAGGTTTGGTTTGGCTAATTCTTATACTTGCATGTGGAGGGGGAAAAGAACTACCTTCCGCTTATAACTACCACAACAATGTTTTTGTGGCATTGATTTAAATGCAGCATATTCATTCTCTCTGGGCATATCTTCATTCTATATAATTCAACAGCAGGCATCTTACTGTTTGGTGCTTTTGATCAGCCAAAATTACAGCTTAAAAATATTGCTCCTGCATTCATCATTTTGACTAATACAAATTTTATACCAACCATATTCTGAAAAGGTACTTTTTTAGAATAACCATTTAAAAGTGTACATTGTAATTCATAAAATAAAGTGAATTTACACCTGTTCTATGAAACATTTCCCACCGTTAATTCACCAAAAACTTATTTACTACTTTAAACTGGCTTGTGTCTGAAAGCCACAAATATTTTTGGACTCTAACATTCAGCATATTCATCTTTTGCTCAGTACTATACATATTTACGGTACTATATAAAAGTTTAACAGGAAGAATTGATGCATTGTTATTTAAAAGTGGAATGTTGCAAAAAAGATTTTCTTTTGAGTAGACATAGTTGGAACAAAAAAGCTTAATCTTAATACAAAGGTTTGTGTTTAAACCAAACTTATTTATATATAGTTTTTAAAACAATAACCACTAGTCTAATGAAGTTGAAGCTTTTTTTTTTTTTCCACAAGAGTAGTCATCCCCAATTAGATGCACAATCACTGAAAAACAAGGAAATATTTCATGATACAATTTCTATTTGCTCAGTGAAAGAAGCAGTATCTACTTCATACATGGTAAAATAGGCATTATAAAAGTTTTATGGTCAGTTATGTTTTCTAAAAATTAGTAACCTTTCCAAATCACAGAGAAAAAAACATCACTTACACTACAGTTCTGAAAAATTGTGCAACATTAACGGGGGGCCAAAAATGACTGCTATTAAAGTCAAAGGAAAACTCCCTTTGAACATTGCATGGTTTGTCTGGAACTTCTTTATGTCATCCCAAATGAATGTATTAGAAAAGCGGTTTTCAAGCCATGGGTGGGGACCCATTACTGCATAGCAGACCCTCAGGTAGTGTGTTACAGCATCCCCTACTGTTGCCATCTAGAAACTGGTGGATTGCTCAAGGATATAATTGTTTGGTTGCAGGCATAAATGATTTTTTTTTTCCCAACAGAGTCCCAAGGAAAAAGAAGAAAAGTTTGAAAACCACTGTATTAGAACTTACTGAAAAAATTAAAAAAAGAAAAAACGGAGGGAAGCTACCTTCCATTTATAACTACCACAATAATATTTTTGTGGCATTGATTTATATGCAGAACTTTCTCTCAAAAAGTATGTCCAATACAAGTCTAGCATATGCATGTTTTTGCAACAACATAACTAACAGAAGAGTTAAAGTGAAATAAGTTAAAGAAATAAATATATTATACTTTAGCTAAGGCTCAAATTTTGCAAAGATATCAACAAGTGGAGAACTTAATGAATGTGAGAAGTATGGTAGAATTCAGTGAGACTACTGTATGTGTGAAGTGACTCGTGACACTCTCACTTAATTTGATTAAATTGTAATTTTCTTTTAGGGGAATGAATTGCTTATCCCCATTCTGATCACAAGCGGTCAAGACTGACAGTTTAAATTGAGAATATTTGTGTACGGTATCGCTGCCATTTGGATATGTGCAGTTAATGAGACATCATGCCAATTTTAAAGCCCACTAATTAAGTCCCTTTTTATTCTTCTTAAAGGGAACTCATCTGAACAACAGAAAAAAATGGGAGTAAGGGTGGACAAACATTCCTAGTATAGGAATCCAGTTAGTGTTCTGTGCTAACAGTAAGGACCAAAGGAAAGAGATAAGAACTTAAAATGCAAGGGGGGGGAGAAAATATTTTTATTACTAGAAGAAGGTTCAGGCCACAGAGCCTTATCACTAGGGGAGTGCTGTAAGGAGATTGCATCCACAGGTCTTGCACTGATGCTGGTTAGCTTGGGGAAGCAGTTCTACGGGTCCCAGTGCACCCAGATGCTGCATCTCACCAGTGCTGGAACTAGGAATTTCAGCACCTGAGGCATACCCAGAGTGGAATGGGTCCTTAAAATGAGCAGCACCTGGAGCAAGTGATGTGGAATCTGCCTCTTGATCAAGCAGAGAAGTGGAACTGCTCCAGGCTGCCAGGGGCAAAGACCTGGTCACCCCGCCCTATTTACGGCCCTGCTTCTCACCCACAGTTATGTCTCTGCCTTAATAACCACATCTCTCCAAAGCCTGTGGCAACTACTTCATAACACAACCTTTGGTTGTGCCACAGTCTGTGATCTGACCTCATGCTGGGGAATTCTTCATCCCGATCTAGCGACTTCCTTCAGTGGCAGCTGCAGACTACTATCCTGCTCTTATCTCAGCATTCTCAGTTGCTCCTTCTACAGAGCCAGCAACAGCTCTGTTCAAAGGTGCTGAAAGTCTTCCCTCTTCAAGCTCTTTGAAGTCACTTCCTCCCCTTGCTTTGCTCTATAGCTCCCTTTGTAGAGGTCTCCTGGGCCCTGATTGGCTGTTACGCAGTTCCTTCTTACTGGCTACCTTTCTTGCAGTCTCTCAAATGACCTTCTTAATCCTTTCCAGGCCAATGAGGTGCAGGTGCCCCATGACAGGCACTGAAGTGTTTTTGCAGCATATGACTGGGGTGGTGGTGGTGGTGTAATCAGCCCTACACTGGTATAACAAGGGTTAAGGATTCATTTCAGGCTGAAGAAAACAAAATGCAAGGGACATTGGGGAAATTAAGATAAAATTTTAGCAACTCATTTTAGAAATACCTGCAAATAAATTATACAGTGCTGGTCTTCTCTGTCCTTAATCCTTTTCACCTCCTTGGGAGAGGCTGCTGTCAGGCTCCCATCCAGGTACTACACCTTGTGGAGGCCCTTCCACCCTCCCCTCACATGAGGACTAAGGAGGGGGAATTAAAAAACTATCTTTTTGCTGTATCAGATGCTTCAGTCCTAACCTACCTTTGTCAGCTTCCTTGGGGACCACCTTCCACAAAGTCCTCTTCCACTACTGGACAGTTGCCACTTGGTGTCCTTCTCTCTACTCTCAACTGGGCTTCCGGAAATTTAATTATTCCTTCCCAAGGAAAAATATAGCCAATCCTTACTTGGAAAGGTATTTCCTGTTGTTCAGTCTGAACTTGACCAAGGACCTGCCCAACTCTGACTCAGGTGATGGCCCTTTTTTAACCCAAATGAGTGGGAACAGTTAAAGGAGCCATGACCCTTTCTCTTCCCACAGGTCAGACAAAAAGCCCTGAAGTCAAGGTTGAGGGGAATATAATAGTTAAACACCTGTTGAATGAGGAACAGAGTTAAGGCCAATACTGTGTGTGTTCTTAAATCCCATATTTAGAGTATAAAGACTCTGAGGAGGATAAAGCAGAGATGAAGAGGCAAGTGCAATTTGATGTAAGGGACAAGATACTATATAACAGAGCACACTTGATATAATATTCTAGGAGGAATCCAGACCTAAAGTCCTTAGATTTGAAGAGACTACGGAATCTTGCTCAGTTTTGCATTTCTAGTGTATACTAAGTACCAAAGATGATTTTTAGGACAGCCTGAAGCCTACAAAAGCTAAAATACAAAGTACATATATTTTTGGCTTTAAATGAATCCTTTAGAATTTTTCTTATGTCAACCTTTCTATTTTTCTTATAATTTTGAATGAGTCTAACTCCTTGCTAAACACATATGAGTAAGTACTTTTTTCACCATCTCACAGACTCAACCAACTTAAACGTAAACCAAGGGAGTGCCCTAAGCACAGAGCTACAAAGTAATTTCCTGTACTCTGCCCTCTGTTTATCTATTTTAGTATTCATCCACAATGGAACAGCTTCAATAGGAGAGACAAAGAGGCCCATAACAGACAATCCAAAAGTTCAGGGGTTAGAACACTTTCCTGAATGGTGGAAGACGCTTGTTTAAATCATTTCTCTCACTATGTTAAAGGGAGAGGGAGATACTGAAACTGGGCCTCTCACATCCAAAGTAGCAAGTGCCCTAATGACTGTACTAAAAGTTATAGTTGGGCATTCCCTGTTTTGTGATGAGTGAGGCATCATCAAATCCACTTCAAGAAAGTGCATGAATTTTAAGAAAATTAAAGGCATCCATGTACTATAGTTCAGTACTATAGTTCAGCAGAAAGGAGATGTTCAGATTTTGACACCCCTCTAACTGATATGGATGTGGTGGCAAAATGAGGCCAGGCACACAACATTTACTCAACTTTTACACCAGTAAGGGGTGCTACCCACCCATAATCTATAATGTCCTACCATGTAGTTTTTCATTTCAGTGCAAAGGTTACAGCTCCTTTCCATACATGACGACATGTAAGTAGCTCTGATCTACCTAGGCTGCACAACTCAGTTCCTTCTGAGTCCTTGTACCCTTCATCCTGCAAGAGTGCAATAGGGAGGGATTTTTAACTTGTGAGGGCTACAAGGTCTCATCCTATCAAGGCCCTCCCTCCCAAAATCCCAGGTCTTGTACCTATGCAAAATGTTCATTTTAGTTTCTTAATTCCACAGATAACTAGCTACAAGTTGTGATGAATAAACCTGCCACCCCAGGACCTCAGTTAGGTTCCAAGTACAATCTTACTTAACTCATTGTGGTTTGAAGATGATGCATGGAAAGCAAAAAGCTTCCTGGTCCTCTGGCAATTGTCTCATTGGACAGAATATTTCTTCCCTATCCCTTGAATAGGCAACTGGCCAGACCTGCTGCACCTGCCAGGCTGGTTCCCATTTGTAATGGGGGGGGGGTCAGGTGGGCAGAGGCTCCACGGGGCCCCTGGACTAAGCTAAATCCTGGGAGCTGGGAACTGATGGCTTCTCAGAACTCCTCTCCCCCAGCTCACCAAGAGGTGCCAGAAACTTCTGGAGAAGGAGCTATCCATTGTTCCCTTAATAAGCATCTCACCCCTTGCTACAGGTAGCGTCCCCCTTCCATCAGCAGCCCCATCAATTTCTCCCATTCTATTGATGCATTAGATCTAGAAGTGACTATTGTGGCAAAGCTCTCTCTTTATATCAAATATGTCCGCAATGGCTGATTCGTTCATCTGAGTACTCAGAGTACCATAGGAAATACCAAACATTTCAGCATATAATTCCAAAGCCATGGCCATGGCACCCCTGTTTAGGCAGACTGGATATTGTTAAAGAAATGTGTTCATGAAGGTTGTTTCAATTTGTATTAAATAATTAAATATTCATTGGCACAGGAATTAGAATCCAGGTCTTCCCTCCCCATTGAGCAAAGCTCCAGATGGTACAAATCAATGTAATGTACCTCAGCTCAATGAAACTGTATCGATTTACAAAAGCTGAATATCTGACCCACTGTTATAGATGAATCTGGATTGCATCATAATGTCATATTATCAGCTATTTTATGAAGTAACATATGAGACAGACAGACTTTTTATTTACCTGTATTTATTCAGGAAGAAGCAAATGACAGAAAAAAATTAAGCATGAAACCCAGGACCTACTGTAGTCAGTAGAAATTTTGTCTTGATTTCAGTGTGATCAAGATTTCAACCCAGCTGCCAAGTTGCAATCTAACAGAAGCTGGACCACATTAGCTTTTCAAAAACTTTGTCCTTGTAGAATCTAAAGGCAGACTGGTCCTTAAACCTAAAGAACTGGAAATAAAAACATTTGGTGTGACAACATTTTATATGGATTGGACAAGCTTGGTGGTTGGACTAGATGACTTGTGAGGTCCCTGCCAACCCTCACATTCTGTGATTCTATGATTACAACAGATGGAAACACATATACACACACATGTTTAGAATCCTTGCATTTAGTTCACACATGACTATTTGGATCACCACAGACAAGTAATTCACACTACCAGTTAAGAGAGCACAATAGAAGAGAGCCCAGAGAATGTACACAAGGCATATGACAAATGTCTGAAGACTCACATGGAAATATTAACAAAACAAATAAGGAGTCCTGTGGAACTTTTAAAGACTAACAAATTTATTTAAAGCATGAGCTGTCATGGAAGAAGATGCTTGAAGATGGAGATCTTGCAGAATGGGAGGAAAAATAAATGAAAAGAAGTGTAAATGAAAATACCAGTGAAAGACTCATTTCCTCATTACACAGAATGATGCCTTTGCTGATTTTCTGGGGAAACTGGAAGCAGAGATTTTAACAAGAGATGATTCTCAGCCACAACTCTCAGTTCTGAATCTGTTATTTTACCGGCCCTCAAAAGGTGCTTGGATTAGGGATTTTTTCCACTCCCACTTCATATAGACCATTCCTAGAAAATACAGAATTGGCAACTTTTCCTTTAGACATTTTAAATCAGATAAAAAGAATTCTATGTTACATAAGGGATAAAATTCTCTATATATGCCTGGTAAGTTTTTAGAGTAACATCTACAAAAGCCTATTAGTTTCTTTCTTATTTAATTTCACAGAACTTTCCCATAACATAATAATGAAAATAAGCTTAGGCCACAAGGTTCAGATCTGGATTCAAAACTTTTCCAAATTTCATAAGTATTTCAATTTATGGTTTTGATTTGGGCCACCTAAGAGTCAAATAATTTGCTGGTATTGATAGAATTGCATTCTGGTTTTACTAGAACTGTTACTGTCCTTTCACAACACAGTAGTGTTTTGTATTTTTAATTGTGAGTTAAATGTAAAATAACATTTTCTACTTTATATGAAAAGAACAAAACGGATTATTTACATATATGCATACCTAAGTTACATCACAGTTCAGTAATATGTTATCACTAGTTTAACATCCTTTCCCTATAAAATCTTGTAGTCTTCTTTGCAGCTTAAAGAGGAACATAATCTGATGCACAACATATTACCGGCTGAACTATTCAATATTTTTGCAAATGTATTTACAATGAATCCATAGAGTCCTCAAGTTTTTGCTGCTGATGTTTGCACTTGATTCAAAATAAATCAGACTTCAATGGCATTTCTAAAAATGACCAAGTAAATTGGAATTATTGTTTTCATTCTGTATAGAAGCTTACTATCTAAAACGTAATTGTGTAATTAAATTGGTGCTTCTAGTAACAAATTGATAATTATCTTTTAATGACACTATAAATCTAACCTAATCTAATTGCTTTTTAATATCTCACCTGAATTTATAGTGGGTATTAGCTTTGTTTCTCAATGGAGAGCATGAACTAAATTTTCAAAGTAGTTTTACTTTGCCTGTTATTAAAGAGGATTCTATGCAGAATTCTGATTATGTAAAACTGCTTCAAATTCAACGATAATGATAATATTTGGGAACTTTACAGTACATTTCATTCAACCATACAGCCCTTGCATTTTAAAGATATTAATTAAACTTCACAATACATCTATATGTCAGGTATTCATTAATCCTATTTTTATTCATTTTCTTGATTTTTTTTCTCCCTACAGGGGTTCAAGTACAATTGATGATTCATAGACTGTAAAACCAAAGAAACCAGTGTGACAATTTAGTCAGATCTACTGCATGTTATGGGCCATAGGTCTTCCGTGAACTAATTTCTGTCTGAGCTACAGCATATTTTATAGAAAAATAGTCTAGTTTTGATTTTTAAAAAATTGCAAGTTGATGGAGAATCCATCCATCTTCAGTAAATAGCTGCAAATATTAATAACTATCACTGTTAAAAATTTGTGCCTTACACTTCTAGTATCTAATCTCTGGATTCTACTTCCAGTCATTGAAACTTGTTATATATTTGCTACACTAAGAGCCCTCTATTATCAAATTTCTCTTTCTCTAGTTCGTACACAGGACTAGATTCACAAGTGAATTTAGGCACTGAGAGGGACAGTTAGGCACCTAAATCTCAAATCTCATGTATAGGCACCCCTGGCATTCACAAAACCCCATTCAACTACTGCCAAAAGTCCTGGACACCTACATTTGTGCCAGCAAAGTTAATCATACACCTAAATTTCTGCCAGTGAGCATGTACCACACTGCCTAAATACTGGCACCACCAAGCTGCTCCACACCTAATTCACACTTAAGTCCCACTGAAATTCATAAACTAGGCACTCCCCTATTATCTTGCCTGTCGAGCTTGATCTAGTACTTGTTCCCTGAGCACATCTAATCCACAAGAAAAGATGAGTGTGATGGTCTTCTACCCAAGATTCCAGGGGCTGGAGCTTGGGATGTTGGAGATGCATGTTCAAACACCCACTCTGAGTATTCTGGGGCTAGTCTCTCAGTTCTTTCAAAAGCATTCCATTTGATATAAAATACATAAATAGTCACTGGTCCAATCAGAGGTTGACAATGCCTAGTTATCGGTACGTTCACCTTAAAGACCAGAGATCTAGTCCCTGTTCCACTTAATATTTAATTATTTTATACAAAATTGAGACCATAAGGTATGTTACTTCAATTTTGTGCTCTTTCAAACTCACGGGAAATGCCTAATAAATACAGATTGGAACAGAATTTGAGGAAGGGCAAGGAGACAGCATGGGAAAGTCAAATGATATGGTATCGCTAAGCCTGCCAAAAAAACAGAGAAGAGATGATAATTGATTGAATTGACGCCAGTCCTGGGCATTTAAATGATCAAGTTTTACTGGCACAATATTTATGGAAAACAAATTTCACGTAGCATGTAGGAATATGTCTAGAGACTGAAGTTTAAATTTGCATGCAGAAGTATTCCCACCACAAATGCTTTCACACTCATGCAGTCTGGGAACAAGCACAATTAACATGTAATTTATGTAGCCAGTCATAACTATACAGTCCAGTTCAAGTGTTGAAAATTAAAAATTAAATACTCACTGCAGAGAGCTGTTTATTAATAATCCATAGACTAAAAATATGTCCAGAAATAGTGAATAAAAAACAGGTAGGCATATACAAGGAAATAGAGGCATGCTAATAGGTACTCATCATCAGAAAGAGATGAATTCAACATATTTGTATGTTTTTCATTATTATGAAATTTGAAACCTCCCTCTAATAAATATTCACATAGTTATTTCCCTGAAATATAATACCACAAATTATTAAATGCATTACTGTTCAAAAATTAGGTGTTTTCTTTTTCTGTTAACTTATAATATACATCTCTGATAAGAGAGGAATCTTTTCTTTTCTTCTTGATGCTGGAAGATTCTGGAACATGCTTTTTAGTGCTGATATAGTTCCCCAAATTGACACACTGCACAAAAATACTGACATGAATAAATTAACAATAACTGTGGTCAGTAAATTAATAATTCTCTAATTGAATGGCGAAGTTAATTCCTCTGATCTTCTGACTTACAGTATTCTGTGACAACTGCCAATCTATTGAGTAGCATCAAGGAATAAAAATTGTCTTGGGAATTCTATCATTTTGATACTATGTCAACATTAACAATAATGCATCAGAGAACAGCTAAGTTTGTGACAGCCTTAATCAAGCTTTCGAGCTAGATAGATTCATGTAGCTAGAGGCCAACATCAGACCTGGCTTCCTATATGTAGTAACTTACACAAAATAACCTTTTTAACCACAGTCTAAATGATTTATTAAACAAAGCTATCCAACTGTACCAGTACTCAGGCAGCAGTTTTATTTGCTTCATGACTTTTTACTACAACACTCACTGCTATATTATTCATACTGTATTTTCAATAAGCTACTTCATTATTTTATGAAGTTACTGTAAAAAGCTAGAATAAGCATTTGTTGATGTAACTGAGATAGTCTTAGGAAGAAGCTAGCCTGAGAGAATGTGTCTACATAAAACAGAATGTTTGGTTCTCTACATGTCATTTTTCATACAAACTAAATGTTTTTAAGTTCCAGAAACATCCATTTTTCTCCCTCTCTCCTTGCATGCATATACACTATTGGTTCTTGAAGTATTTCATACAGAACTAGAATCAGGAAGTAAATGTCTTGTAATTGATATTCATCCCTAAAATTTTGTATTTGTGGGAGTTAAACTTCAAGTGTTAGTCAAATGTGAGAAAGACTATTTTCTCTTCCTTTTTCTTACACTGACTGTAACAGTATTATTTTTTTGGGAAACTCAGAATTTATGGGGTGCTGCACTTCTATCCTTCTGTTGCCCATTAACATGAAACAGCAAGTGCAAAGTACAACCCCAACCAATTCCAATTGAACAGTAATCCTTTTTTGGTTGAATTCTCATTGCCACTGTCTCCCAAACTGACAGTTTCCATCCATTCACTGAGATACACCACCCCTTTGGAACTTATAAAGATTTCTAGCCATCCTATTCTACACTCAACTGAGAATTAGACAATTCACTTTGAACAAAGTATGGGAAAGGGAAAAAACCTGAAGAAAAAAATACTAACAGAATAAAGGCTGCTGGTAGAACCATCCTGAAGGATCAGGAAAGCAATAACATGCTCTGGAAACAGCATGAAATTTAGAAACAAAACCAAATTTGGGGATTTTGTGTTCATTGTAGCCCCACTATCTATCTTCCTTCACCAGTAAAGAAACAATAAAGACACTGAGTAGCATTAATTTGAGTTTTGCCTCATTTACAATCTTGTAATTAGATCAGAAAGGGATTTGAAAACTCAAACCTCATTTTGAATTTTGAGTATTACATATATTAGTACTTAAGGGAACTCAAGAGCATTCACTGAATCCCTTGTTAAAATTCTGCCTGGAGTTCACTGCATCCCTCTATCTGGATAATATGATTTCTTCTTTCTCAAGGATGAATTCCTAGATTTTCTTAAGATAGTTTTGAAGAACAATTTTTTGTTTTTGTTTTTGTTTTTGGATTGCAAGTGACAGTCATTTCAAAAGACTCCAAGCAAAACTGGCCTTATTTCTCCTGAAAGGTCGAACTCCCCACCTATCCAAATTACCCTGTGCCCTACTACTGATAATTAAAGTATATTTTTCAGGAACAAAATGTAATCACCACCAGCAAAGTGAAGTTAACTGAATTTATTTTTGTCAAGCACCATTTCCTTCTTGGTTATGGTTATAGGAAAGTGACTGTGTTTTGCTGAGTTCATTGGATACCACAGTGCCCCATTCCCTCCTCTCTGCAAGCATATACACATTGGAACATAGCTGTCTGACACTTTAAGAGTGAACAGTTCTATGGGAGCCTTTAAAAGAAAATAGTAGCAACACACCTCTTATATTCATAAGAACCTGCATACTGAGGGAGACCAATGGCCAGGCTAATCCAGTATCCCATCTTCCAAGAGCAGCCAATGTCATGCATTTCAGAAGAAATGACCAAAACAAGTAATCATCAAGTGATACATCTGACAAACAGAGACTAGGGACACTTCAGAACACGGTCCCATCTCTGCCTATCATGGCTAATAACCATTGATGGACCTTTGCTTCATGAACTTATCTAATTTTTTGGTTTTTTTCAATCCCTCTGACAATTGTGGCCTTTACAATACTCTGTGGCAAGGAATTCCACTGGTTGACTGTGCATTGTACGAAGAAATACTGCTTTTTGTTCCTTTTAAACCTGCTCCTTTTAATTTAATTTGATGACCCCTAGTTTGTGTGTGATGATGAGTAAATAACATTTCCTTATTTACTTTTTCTAACAGTTATGAATTTATAGGCCTGATCACCCCTTTGTCTTCTCTTTTTCAAACTGAAAAGGCCCAAGCTTATTAATTTTCTTCACATGGAAGCTATTCCAAGCCCTAATAATTTTTGTTGCCCTTTCTGGTATCCTTTCCAATGTCAATGTATCTTTTTTTTGAGATGGGCCGATCAGTTCTGTATGCCACATTCATGATATGGATACACCATGAATTTATATAGAGGCAATACAATAATTTCTCTGTTATTATCTATCCCTTTCCTAATGATTCTCAGCATTTGTTAGATTTTTTGATTTCTGCTGCACGTGGAGTGAGAGTTTTCAGAGACTCATCCAGAATGATTCCAAGATCTGTCTTGAATTGTAATTGCTAATTTAAAGCCCATCATTTTATACAGATAGTTGGGATCACATTTTCTAACATGCTTTTAATTTGCATTTACCAATGCTGAATTTTGTCACCCTGCTTCTGAGCTCTTTTTGAAACTCTTGCCATTTGCTTTGGATATAACATCTCCAGATCCTTTTTTCCAAATCTTTTATGAATAAATTAAACAGTACTGAACCCAGTACAGACATCTGGAAAATACCAATATTTACCCCTCTTCATTCCGAAAATTGATCATTATTCCTATCTTTTGTTTCCTATCTTTTAACCATTTACTGATCCAAGAGAAGACTCTGCCTCTTATCCCATGAATGCTTACTTTGCTCAAAAGCCTTTGGTGAAGAATGTTGTCAAAGTCTACCCGAAAATCTATGTACACTATATCCACTGGATCACGTCTGTCTACATGCTTCTTGACATTCTCAAAGAAGTCTTGTAGATAGGTGAGGAATGATTTTTCTTTGAAAACAATATTGTCACTTCCCCAGCAAATTGTATTCAGCTACGTGTCTGTTAATTCTCTTTAGTACCCTTTCAACCAATTTTCCTGGTCTTGAAGTTAGGCTTACCAATCTGTAATTGACAGGATCGTCTCTGGAACCTTTTCTAAAAATTGTCAGCACATTAGCTGTCCTCTATTCATATGGTACAATAGCTGGTTTTAAAGATAGGTTACATATCACAGTTAGTAGTTCTGTAATTTCACATTTGCATTCCCTTAGAACTCTTCAGTGAATACTATCCTGTGCTGGTGATTTATTACTTATTAAATTATCAATTTGTTTCAAAACCTCCTCTAATGACGGCTAATTCTGTGAAAGTCTCTCAGATTTGTCATGAAAAAGAATGGTTCAGATCTGAATTCCTTTAGCATCTTGATCTCACAGGAGCCCCTCTCATTGTTTAGCAGGTTTCCTGCTTCTAATGCGCTCAGATTTTTTTTTTGCTGTTGCTCTGAAAATCTTTTATGGTCTGCCTAATACTTTTACATTTCACTTCTCATAGTTTATGCTTCTATTTTCCTAAGTAGGATTGAACTTCCAACTTTTTAAAGGATGCTTTTTGCCTCTAACAGCTTCTTTTAGAGTGGTTCTCTTTGCTCCACTTTCTGTATTCTGTTTTGTTTTGTTTTTAATTTGAGGTATACATTTAAACTGAACCTCCATTACAGTTTGTTCAAAAATATTCCATGTAGCTTGTGGGGATTTCACTTTTGCCAGTTAGCTGTTGTTATATATTTAACCAACTCTTCATTTCTGTGTAGTTCCTCTTGCTAAAATTAAATGCTACTGTGGTGGACTACTTTGATTTTTCCTCCCCCACCCTTGACAGGGATGTTACATTTCATTATATTATGTTCACTATTGCCCAGTGATTCCGGTATATCCACCTCTTGGACCAGATACTGTGCTCTGCAGATGACTAAATCAAGAATTGCCTCTCCTTTTGCACATTCCAGGACTAGTTGTACCAGGAAACAGCCTTTTATGATGTTAAGAGAGACTCTCTCTACATCCTGGGGTGACAGGTACCCAGTTAAAATCAGGATAGTTGAATTCCCCCATTATTACTGAGGGGTTTTTATTAATAAGCTTTATAGCCTCTCTAGTTTCCCTGAGCACATCACAGTCACCATCCTGCTCAGGTAGTTGGTAACATTACCCTACTGCTATATTATTCAAGCATGAAATTACTATCCATAGAGATTCAGTGGTAGAGTTTACTTCATTTAAGATACATATTTTATTTGATTCTATGCTTTTTTTCCACATACAGTCCTAATCCCTAACCAGTATGACCTATTCCTTCCTTCTACTATATTTTGTATCCTGGAATTATTGTGTCTCATTGACTATCCTCATTCCACCAAGTGTTTGTGATTCCTACATTTCAATATCCTCATTTAATAGGAGGCACTCAAGTTTATTCATCTGAGTATTCAGACATTCAGCATTTGTATAGCAGCACTTAATAGAATGTCACTTTTTTTTGCTGTCTGCTATTATGTAATGTAATTGAAAAGGAGTCTTCTTCATTTGACTGTTGCTTATCAGATCCTACCCATATTTTATCTTCTTCCACCCTGGCCTCATTACTAGGATACAGAGAATCTCCATTAATAGATCCTCCTCTAAGGGATGTCTCTGTCTGAATAACAACTCCCCCACACCTATGAGTTTTACCCCAGCCCTTAATTTAAAAATTACTCTATGACCTTTTCAATTTTATGTGCTAGCAATGAGAATCCACTTTTGTTTCAGTGCAGCCCACCTTTTCTGTATAGGCTGTAATGCTACGTTGGATATCAGTATAATGTTTTATACTGCCACCTTTTAATGGATAAGTCTTGCAGTCCTATGGTATGCCTTCACTGATGGCAGCAAAATCGTTGCCATCAGGCCAATGCTCTGGGTACAATTAGCAGCGAGTATGTACTTGCTGCTGCAGTCCCAGAAGTCGGTGCCAAAAGTCCTGGCTCCTACAAGGGGAAATCTGACTGCAAGCCATTTGTGGTCACTTTGCCTGAGTGGGTCCTGGTGGCTTAGAAAGTCAGGCAGTTACACAAGGCATTTTATGTGCCTTGCATATCTGCCAGTCAATTCCCCCAGAAAGCCCTGTAAGTGTAGACTAGGGCTGAGTCTTCCTTTAATCAGAGGTGCACTGGTCATGGGAGGGTTTTACTGTATTTAGGGGAGGCATAGCTTCCCAAAATCTTTCCCATAGCCACCCTGCAAATCTTTTCCTGTCTCCCTTCCTCCTGGGAAAGCATCTTTCTTTGCTCTCTCTGCCTTCCCCTTGCTTCAGAGGCAATAGCAAAGGTGCGATCTTCACAGCTTTTTAGATCTTGAAATAAAACCAAACATTAAGTTTGTGAATGCAAAAAAGCAAACTCATTGCAATCTGTGTTTAATCTGAAAATGTTACAGATTTCACCATCGTCTGCCCCTCACCTTCATATTGACATTTTAAAAAAGGAAGGAACAAGCTATCTGTAACACCAATAGGCAAAGAAAAATATTAGTCAGTATAACAAGCAGTGGAAAAATGCAAACAAAGAGGATGTGCATTATGCTCCTCTCATCCATTCCCTGGAATGGAGGGGCTGAGGTGCCGAGTGGGGGGAGGGAGGTGGTTTGAAGAAAGAAGTACAGACACTTAGAACTGTGATGGACAGTAAGTGTTGGGTGAGGGGATGAATGGTCTTGGCTGGGGGTAGGTGGGAGTGGTGCATGTGGAGGGGCCAAGGGTGGGGCCTGGGTCAGTCATGAAGCTGCCTTCCCCAAGGGAAACTCCAAAATCCACCTAAGGGTGTGGTGAGGTAAGTCCGGTGGTTTGGGTATCTCCTTTAGTAGAAGCAGGTTTAGGAGAACATGGATCTGTCCCTTCACTAGATTGCCACCCAAGACTCTAGGAGGATCTACCATGTCTGGCCCCCAAAGATACCCTCCCTTGGTCACTTCCTGCCACTGCTTTGTTCTTTCAGCTTCTGTTCCCAGATAAGATGAAAAGAAAAAGAAAAAGAAACCAGGCATGAGCACTGACTGGACTCAGCATACTGAGTCCAGTTTCTTTAGAGAGGCTTCTTTGGTGCTATTGTCAGGAGCCTTGATCCTATGTCCTCCCCCTCAGCCTTCCTTCTTTTGTGCACCATTGCACCTTTTTCAACTCTTTCACCACTTGGAGCATGCTTTGCAGAAGCGGAGGCTACCCGAGCCTAGTACTCTGTGTTAACCCTTCTGACCCAGTGTGTTCGTATACTCCATCACAATATAATGTATGTAAATTGTCAAGTTTTGTCATGATCCCCCTCCAGTTGCATTACATCAAAAGCTATTTGGCATTAAGCTGCATGGAAGAGTGAACCCAAGATGTGGAATGATCATGCAGTACAGATTTAAAAAAATCCAAACTAACTAGACTCAGAGATGGCTGAGGAGAACATCTTTTCCTAAGCAACCAGTCTGCCCATCTCAGAAAAGAAAACACCTGTGGGTTTGCTGCTGTTTGCTTGCTTCTTTAAGCAATCTTTTCTAGAAGACTACATTCTTCTTTTGGAGTTCAGGAGCCAGATTCCTTAACCCTGCAAAGTCCTCTTTTCCCAGTGCATTTCCAACAGCATAGCATATGTAGATGTGCTGGAGATATGGTGTGAGTTTTGTAAAATGGAATGTACTGTACTCTGGTAATCAACGGCTGCAGAATCACCATTAGGAAACAAGCACATACTACATTAAGCATGCAAATTTACATCAGCTGCTGAATCAGTTCCCAAGCAGCTCTGAAAATTTGGAATCAGGAGGAAGGAAAGCCATTTATGTCCCTCCTGCACCAGGGTGCACAAGAGCTGGTCCAGTGCACCTGGGGATACAGCTCTAGCTGATCAGCTTTTAATTTGCTTACTGTACATAGCAACATCATCTTATTAGCAAAATTTTAGAGGCCAGAGACTATGTGAATAAAATCAGTACTTTGAGCCAAATTCTGTCTTCATAACACCATTATAACTCCCATTCAAGAGAACTGTATTATTATATCTGGAAAAAAAAAATCAGGCTCTGATGGATTTTACCGTCCACATAATGGTGGCAATCTGTCAGCTCCTATTTTTTGATGCTTAGGATTCCTCAGTTAACTCAGCAGGGTTTGCTCATTACATTTTATACAGGTGTTGCTCTTTTGATGTCAACAGAGTCACTCCCAATTCACACTCTAATATGCGTATTATGATATGAAAATCTGACCCTGGTACCCTCTCTTTAAGTTAAAATATTATGCATAACAAGAAGACAAATTTTAAACAAAAGCATCACTGGCCCAGATAAAGACATAGGGCTCGAGCCGCGTAATCTCGCCTCCGCTGCGGGCGGCCTAGCTGCGGACCCTGGGCTTGGGCGCTAGGATGCGGGGCTCGAGCCCTGTAAGCCCAGCTCCAGCGACACCCCTGATTTTAATTGAACTGAATGGAAGGATAAAGTTTTAGGAGTTTCATAACTGGGTTTTCTCAAACAAACACCACAGGATAATGTTCTGATTTTCTATTTATTGTAATCAGGATAACTTCATTATAATACTCTAGCTGGAACATCTGTTCTCTGAGTTGTCACAGCACAAGCTAGTCTGTGCATGTTCTCATACATAAATCAACATTTACAAGATTACTAGACTTCCTTGTTCATGTATTCACTATAAGATTATTAAAAATATACAAATTGCTGTCCAAGTCAGAAACAAGAATTTCATTCCTCGTCTCATTAATTTAACCATCTGAATCAAAATCTGGTTAGAAAATAAATTGGAAACCATTATAACTACTGAAATCTTCAGGCTGACATGCAGTAGAGCTTTCTCTCCATGGATTTCCCATAGGCAAATTAATGCAATTGTGTAGCTATGTATAAAAATTTCAAGAATAGTAACTAGTGAAGAGAAATTTAGATCATGCTGTAGCCTTTGATTATATTTATATTGAGCTTGCATGCATATATTATTCTCTATCCATTTCATATAGATATATCTTTCTTTATAAGCTTAAGAAATCTGGGATCTATAGTATTTTACTTAGCATAAGTAAGTAGGTTGGCATTATTTTTTCCTAGAAGCTGGCAATGCAAGAATCCTGCAGGCTTTGTAAAAATAACAAGGTTTGCATGCATTGCTTTGCCATAGGAGGGGAACTGTGAAGTAGGTGAAAGGTGACTATGGGTTCAACAGACTCTGATGAAAAACATCAGATAAGCTATTTTGATCATACTATGTGGGCCAACAGCTGAATAACAACTCAAGGTCTAGATCCTTGATATTTTGGCTGAACACCACAAAACCCGCAAAAATTGTAAATAGGAAAACAGGAGAAAGGTAAAGGGGAATGTTCTGGTAGGAAAATATGTCTATCTCATGCACAAACCCCTGAACCAATAACCTAAAAACACCCCACCCCAACAATTTTCAGATCAATACCCATATTTAGGCCAGGAAGAATGAGATAATTCAGTTTATTTTTAGAGGGGTATAAATGTAAATCCTGTACGTAATGTGTAAAAAAAAAAAGGCCCTAAAATTGGAAGAGAATTTGAAGCTTCCATTGTTCTGAACCTGAGCTCAGCTATCTCAGGAGAAGATCTTCACAGAACCACTGACTAACTTTCTTTAGATAGGTTTTCTTGTTTTGCTTTAATTAAGTAGTATTAGGGTTGTTAGCTCTATACTTCAATAACATATATAACAATTATAACAATTAAATTATATATAGCAATTATATACTCCAGCTAGGAATAATGGAATATGACACCGGTTCTATTTTGTTGGTTTTTGGAACTGGGCCATGATTAAGAGGGACATCTGGGGGTATTCGTTTTGTGCCGCTAGAGGTGAAATTCTTAGACTCGCGCAAGATGAACCAAAGTGAAAGCATTTGCCAAGAATGGTTTCATTAATTAAGAACGAAAGTCAGAGGTTCGAAGATGATCAGATACCATCGTAGTTCCAACCATAAACAATTATAATTGAAGTATAACAACTATAATTAAGGTATAACAGGTATAACAATTATAATTGTGAGTTGTCTTATAGTTTATAGAAATCTTAACTTTTCATAGCTTATAACCTGCCACCTTCAGAGGAGTAATAGTACTTACAACTAAGACATTTGGTATATATCAGTTTGGTCCAGATGCCCTAGGACTGCCAAATACCCAGCAACTAGTGGAAATCTTTGAAATGCTTCTAAAACACCCCAGGTCCATGACCATTATGTATATTTTGCTAACAAAGAGGCATCTCACTAATCTGATGTTTGTGAAAGCATAGAAAAGTGAGTTATGATAGCCTTTAAAAGAATCCAAATGGCAGAGCATATTATGCAATATTAAAAATGATTTTATGGCTCTCAGGTTATGCTTGATACAACACAAGATTGTATTCAGAATGTACTGGACACCAAAGAAGTTGCATGAGATAAAGGTCTTATCCTTTGATGTTAGTTTGCACTGTAATAAAGAAAAACAAACCATGATGCATATGCTACAGGATTGTCCAATAGTTCGACAGCTCAAAAAAAAAAATAGTTGGACTCAAGAGTTAAGAGTGCTCAGTTTTAGGAGTCAAACTTTGCCTGAAAAGTAATTGGGCTTTTCTATATATTGGGTTTAACTTTGCAAAAGACTTCAGTACTTGAGGGCTGAAGTAGTCACCAAGTGCATGATATTACACCAGTAGAATTGTAGACTTATGTCCAGTGGTGTTCCAATGTATCTGAATTAGCAGCCAAAGAAAGAATAGCTTATTGTTGCACACTGTAATTATATTAATCTGAATAAACTTGGATCCTGTTTGTATACAAAAATTTTGAGATGTCTTGAAAAGTACCAGACCTCCATTGCACAAAACTTCTTTTCTCCCATTCCTCAGTCCTGACTTTCCTCCTGTTCCTATCCATGTATATCTTCTCCTGTTTGATAGTCTATATTGTATAGTACGGTCTGGTCTTGTTTTTATGAGAAGTCCCAAAATTGCATAGTTTTATAATTCTATTGGCAAGCCAATGAAGCGTGAAGTATTTGGAAACATACAAAAGCTGTAATTCATTTATACACACACAGAGAGAGAGAGAGAGAGAGAGAGAGAGAGAGAGAGATCATTGTCTAAAGGTCTAAGTTATATTTAGCAATACAATGGCTGTAGTAATGAAGTCATGTATGACTTACTCCGGTTCTTTGAACTTCCAAAAAAATTGCTCTTTGAAAAGATTTTTCCCATGCAGCCAGCTCACTGCCCAGTTCTACGTTGAAATAATGACTCTTGCCATGTCCAGCCATGACACTGAAGCAATATGGCCTCTGGTCTTCAAGTTCATAATCCTGATGAATACCCAAATACAAGTTTGCTTGCAGCCAGCAATCATCAGCAAGCCAGAGCTGAAAGACATGTTTGGTAGATGATCTTTCAATTATCAAGAAACAAATTAAGGCATCAGTGTCTTATGTCTCCAGCAAGTGATTTTGAATTAGAATAACTGTTCTCAGGTCTGTTACCTGAGTCACTGCCAATTCAAACCCACCTGTAAAACTGGTATGTTAATACCTAACCTTCTTGAGCATAGTGTAATGAGACTTAATTAATGTTTTGAAGATTACTGCTCTGAGACCTCTCATTCACTAGGACACAACAGAGTAGGTCACCTCTATTTCTGTCACCAAAGCTAATCCAGGTATTTACAACACACCAATGTAAGCTATGTACTCTCAGTTATTAAATGCAATTATATTTTAAAAGGAATTAATATTTTCATGTTGAGATAGATGGAGGAGAAGGGGGCTGAGGAGACCAAAGACTTCCTGAAAGTTTAGGGATGTATTTCAGAGAGGCTCCATGGATACTAGAATTAGATGGGATGCCAGAATGTGAAGGTGGGTCAAACCTTCAAATAAAGGCTCCAATAGAGAGCTGGTGACTGCCACTGGCTTTCTCTAGAGACACAAAATTGTGGAAGACAGTGAATTTAAGATCTGGGACTCCAAGCTGGAGAGAGACAGAGATACCTATTAGCAGCAATGTTGGGATGGAGATTTTTTTTTTAGAGGTTCATGGACGTCTATCTGAAAGCAAACTAAATATTTATACTTCCTTTTACTTTATAAATATGCATTTGAATTCATATTTACCTTAATAATGTGAACAAATTGTCCTTTCATGTTAATATATTTCTGACATATAAGGCTTATAAGCCATGCTCAGTTGGTGTGGCCCTCTGCCACCTCCTCATGGTTGCTAGGCCACCTAGAGAGTGATGAATCCTATATAACAATGGCTGAGAGAGCTAGGCCTTTCAGGTCAGACACTGCATTAAGATTCAGAGGTTCCCTGGTTTGATTCCTGCTGGTGACAACCTAACTGGGGCATCACCAAGACAAACACTGACGCATAGGGTGAACTGAAGTGAGAAACCTCTGAAACAGAATGAGCTTCCCTGGCAAAGAACACAATTAAAAAAAAAAAAAAAAAGGAGGCCTGTGACACTTTTAAAGACTAACGTATTTGTTTATTACATGAGATTTCATGAGGGAAAATCCCACTTTCTCAGATGCTTTGAAGATGTGGGATTTTTCTCTTATAAAAGCTTACATGATAAACAAAGCTGTTAGTCTTTAAAAGTGTCACAGGACTCCTTGTTTGTACTGCTGAATTAGACTAACACAGATACCACTTTGGAACTTGGCAACATAATAGAATCAGAGAATCATAAAGTTGAAAGGGATCCCACGAGGTCATCTTGTTCAACCCCCTTCTAAAGGCAGAACCACTCCCACTAAGTCATCCCAGCCAGGGTTTTGCGTAACCAGGCCTTAAATGTTTCCAAAGATGGAGATTCCACCACCTCCTTAGATAACCCATTCCAATGCTTCAACACAATTCTAGTGAGAAACTTTTTCCTAATATCCTGCCTTGACCTCCCTAGCTGCAACTTGAAACCATTGCTCCTGTTCTGCCCTTTATTGTTATCAAAAACAACCTAGCTCTCTCCTCTTTGAAGCACCCCTTTGAGTAGTTGAAGGCTCCTATCAAATCCCCCCTCAATCTTCTCTTCTGCAGATTAAATAAGACTAGTTCCTTCAGTCTCTCCTTGTAAGGCATGTGCCTAAAGCCTCTAATCATTTTTGGTGCCCTCCACTGGACTCTGTCTAATTTGTCCCCATCCTTTCTGTAGTGTGAGCCCAAAACTGGGCACGATTCCAGATGCGGCCTCACCAGCGCCAAATAGAAGGGAATAATCACATCTTGGTCTGGTGGCACCACTCCTAGTGATGCAGCCCAATATGCCATTGGCTTTTTTGGCAACAAGAGCACATTTTTGGCTCATATCCAGCTTCTTATCCACCATAATCCTAAGGTCGTTTTCTACAGAGCTGCTACTTGGATCGGTCCCCAGCCTGTAGTACATGGGATATTTCTGTCCTAAGTGCAATTGAACCTCATGAGATTTCATTTGGCTCAATGCTCCAATCTGTAGATCTCCCTGAATCCTATCACTTTGCTCCAGCGTGTTTACCATTCCCCCCAGCTGGGTGTCATTTGCAAATTTACTGAGTGTCCAATCTATCCCATCATCCAGATTATTAATGAACATGTTGAACAGAATTGGCCCTAGCACCAAACCCTAGAGCACTCCACTAGTTACTGCCATTGATCCCTACCCACAGAGCCCAATGATCTAGCCAGCTTTCTATCCACCTTACAGTCCATTCATCCAAACTATACTACCTTAATTGGTTGACAAGAATGCTGTGGGAAACCGAATCACAAGCTTTGCTAAAGTTGAGCTATATTACATTGATGGCTATTCCCACATCCATGTATCCAGTCATCTCATCATTAAAGGCAATCAGGTTGGTGAGGCATGATTTTGCCCTTAGTGAATCTGTGCTGACTGTTCCTCATCAACCTGTTTTCCTCCAAGTGTTTCAGAATAGATTCTTTGAGGACCTGCTCCATGATTTTTCCAGGGATTGAGGTGAATCTGATTGGTCTGTAATCCCTTGGGTTCTCCTTTTCCCCTTTCTTGAAGATAGGTACTGTACTTACCATTTTCCTATTATCCAGGACCTTCCCCATTCACCATGAATAATATACAAATTCCAAAAGGGTAGCTATGTTAGTCTAGTTCAGCATAACATACAAGGAGTACTGTCGCACTCTTAAAGACTAAAAAAATTATCAATCACTTGAGATTTTGTGGAAGAAAATCTCACTTCATCCCTGCTTGCTGTAGCACTCTAGGGGTGGTTAGGTAAATGAGGGATTTTTGAGCTTGCTAGAAAATTGATCAAGGGAAAAACTATTTCAGCTAAGACAGCAAGACACTCCTTTGTCAATACCAAAAGACTCAAGTGAGCTGCAGGGGCAAAAATTCTAGCTGGTTTCAGAGCTGAGCTTAATAAATTTATGGAGAGGATGATATGATGGGACAGTCTACTTTGGCAACTGAATGATCTTTGACTATTGGTGGTGAATATTTCAGTGGCCTGAAATAGGATATTAGATGGAATGGGCTCTGAGTTCTTACAGGGAATTCTTTCTTGGGTTTCTGACATGTGAGTCTTGTCTACATGCTCAGGGTTTAACTGTAGTGCTTAAAGTATGATTTGGTGGGCCCTAGAACCCTCCTAATCAATGGCCCCCCCTCCTCATGTGCAGACCCCAGCCCAGAAAGGATGAGGGCATGGGATGTGGAGAAATGGAGCAGGGGCAGGAGGTGGGGTGAAAGGGTGGCTGGGAGCAGGGGCAGGAGATGGGGTTAGCGAAGGGGAGGGTGGGAGTCAAGAAGTGTCAGGGTGGTGAAGGGGGGCATGGGCAGGAGATGGGACAATGAAAGGGTGAAAGGTGGCAAGAGGTGGGAGCAGGTGCGGGAGATGAGGGTGGTGAAGGGGGATAGGGCAGTGGCACAAGATGAGGCAGAGAACGGGTGGGTGGTGGCAGGAGATGGAGGGCTGCGTGGTGACTGGATTTGAGGCAGAGAAGGGTTGGATCAGGGAAGTTGGGGCTATATGGGAAGGGGAGACCGGCCCACTTGACCAGCCAGCTCCCCTCTGCGGCCATGGGGAGCTGGGGACCCTGATCAGGGCCAGCCTGGCAGGAAAGAGTCTGCTGCACTATTCCTTGCATCAGACCCAGCCCTGGCCCACCTCGCCGCCCTGGGGCCTGCACTGCAGAGCTGCAGCAGACTTGGTCCTGTGCTCCAGGCTCCTGCTCCTCCTCTGGCCCAGGCTCAGCCCCAAGGCCCATTACCTGGCCGCTGGAGTAGAGTGGCCACACCATAGGCTGCTCCTTCCACCCTGAGCAAGTTCTGACTGAGCATGCTCAGAGGGTTTGAGCATGGTCAGTCAGATTATGCTTAAGGCAGAATTTTAAAAGCTCCCAGCCTGGGGAAGTTCTCTGCTGTCCGGAAGATCTTCTGGCTGGCAGAGAACTTCCTCCAGGCTGAGAGCTTTTAAAACTTTGCAGGGGTAGTGAGGTGGAATGCTGCCTTCCATCCACAGATTCTATGTTTAGGGGCCCCAGAACGCTGTGTTCCTGTGTGCTCCTTTGGTTTTGGGGACCCTGGAATGCCAGCCCCCCAAAAATGGGGGGCCCTGGAATGGCATTCCAGTGCATTCGGCCTTACTTTAACCCCTGTTTAACTGACCACCATTATTTGGAGACAGGAAAGAATTTTCCCCCAGAGCAGATTGATAAAGGTTCTGGGCTTTTTTTTTTTTTTTCTTCCTTTGCCGTCCTCTGTAGCATGGGGCACCTCTCACTTGCTGGTGGATTCTCTGTATCTTAAAGTCTTATTAAATCATGATTTGAGGACTTCAATATCTCAGTCAGAGGTTAGAGGTTTATTACAGGAGTGGGTGGTTGAAGCTTTGTGGCCTACACTGTGCAGGTGGTTAGACTAGATGATCATATTGGTCCCTTCTGACCTTAGAGTCAATGAGATCTGAAAATAGTCAGCTGGTATAGATCCATTAAAGTTAGTGGAGCTTTAAAAGAGATAAATGTAAGATGATTATAGTTTAATTTTTAAGTCACATGGTTTATCTATACACCAACTGATGAAACTTATTTGTTAGAGAAATGTTATACACTTACAATTTTGAACAGTTTAAAAAGTGAAACAAAAAAGTATACAACAACAAAAACCCTCTACAAATGAAAATACTTTCTGAAACACACTTAAATGAATTCTGTCTTTCTTAACCTCTATCTTGCAGACATTTTACCCTGATCTGAAGAATGGAAATGCTTAAAACAGAAAAATCAAATGAGCTTTCCTTTTGCAATTCAAGTTCAGTCATGTAGTACTGAAAGGTGATATACAGTAGAAGTTCATTATAATGAACTCAGCTATACCTGCACCTATATTTACAGTGAAATGAAGGAAGATTCCTGAAACATTTAAATGCATTTCAACTGACTTATGCCTCTTTTAACAGTGAAGCTTCACTACTTATAAGATTTCTTTCCATTATGATTGGGTTTCACTCTGCTAAACTCATGGGAATGCAGCAATTTATCATGGGCTAATGCTAGAAATGATTATATGATGTTGCAAAGCTGTCCAGAGTGTCCAGTACTGTTCTGAAACTGGAGGGAGTGAAGAGAGACCCTGTCATCAGGCCAGGCATGAACAGGTTTTCCTTACAATGAAGATTCTAGTGAACTAAAATGCTTCTTTATATAAAGTTTTCAAATACTTCAGTTGATTTTTTTAATATAAATATAGCGAGAAAAGCAAAACCATATTGGAAGGCTATTATTAATGCCTATTTTCATCCTTTAAAATGTAAAAGGACTTTTTATAACTAAATCTTCAAATGGCAAATTTAAAAATAAAATTATTTACCAATTTGATTTCGTATTAATGTTCGTGATTTCTAAGTTTATTCAAAGCCTTTCTTTGTGTCTGTTTCTAAGTCATGGAAGGTGAGAAAAGTAGACAGGTATTTGCAGTCAAGATCTCATTTGTTCTGCTATGATCTTGGCTTGGAATAAAAGAATTGTATTTCCATTGCTACCCTTCCAAGATTAGGGTAGAGGAGAAGATCTAACTTCCAGCAAGTTCTGGACAGGGAGAAGTCCAAAAATGGAAATACCAGTTACGATAGCCTACGATTTCACATCTCTCATAATTTAAAGAAAATCTATTTTATAAATTTTTTAGAGATTCTTAATTTTCTTTAATTTCTAATATTTGCATTCTCCTACATGTAATGGCAGCTTTTTTAGTTATGAGTAACTGTATAAAATTCAAAAGGAGAGACAAGTTAGGCAAGATTTGGGTTTAAAAGACTACTACAAATCGGGCTCCTTCTCTAATGGTGTTACTGAAGTTGTAGTGTATACATGTGAAAAAAAAACAACCAACTAATGGGAATTAGACTTCAACATCTAAACGCACACATACAACTAGAAACAAACTTCAAAACATCCTAAAATAGCCTCACTATACAAGAAAATGTAAGCTTTAAAGTCTGGATCTCAGGATCATCCAGTTATAGAAGCACATGTTATGTGTCTTGTGGGACACCAGAAATTGCCTCTTTTTAATAACAAAAAGCACCAAACTCCATCCTCTGCATACTTCTCTTATGGTCCAGAAAGTATATAGGGTTGCTCTAAATAAGGCAGATAGGAATTTTCCATGAATTAGAGAATCATTAGCTAGCATGAAGCTGAAATAAGTTAGCACTGTGCAATCTGCTTTTGACAACTCCTGCGGTAGTGGACATTCTAGAGGCATGGGAAGGCACAACCACTGTGCTTTAGTGATTCTGGGAGTAGAAAAGCCCAGGAGGCCATTCTAGCTATAAAAACAGAGTTCTGAAGCTGCTGAGACTGACTTATTTTTTATTTTGATTCTATTTATGTTTTCATTTTGGGAATCCATGGGCAGAGAGAGGTAATTTCATATCTAATGGGACAGAACAAAACATTTAATCTAGAGAAGAGAAGGCTGAGGAGGAACTTGATATCAATCTTCAAATATGTTAAGGGCTCTTATAAAGATGACAGGGATCTGTTGAGGGTAAGACAAATAGTAATCAGCTTCATTTGCAGCAATGGAGAATTAGAAAGTTTTTTTTTTGTTCCCCCCCTAATGTCCAGCCTATCTACAAAGATAGTTAAGGACTGGAACAGGAGACTGTGGAATGCCCATAATTGTTGGTTTTTAACAAATTAGAAAAAACAACTGTTGGGGGTGGTCTAGTTTTCCTTCATCCTGAGTTAGTGTAGGAGGATGAAATTGATGATTTTTCAAGGTCCCTTCCACTCTAAAATTTCTACAAAATTTCATGGTGGGTTGAATTTTAAACAGTGCTTATTTGATGCTGATATTTAGTTGTACGGATTTTCAGGAGTAAGAAAAGTGCAAGAAAAGAAACACCTAGGTTAAGTGAAGTAAATCACATTTATTCACATGATTATCATCAGTCATAAGCTATATGATTGTGTGCATCCAAATGTAGGTAATGCATGCACAGCACAGATATGTACACTAACTTATACACATACCATACCATACCCTGTAGAAAAATAGACTTTCCAAAGACTCATTTAACTTCTGGAATTTGATGTGAGATTTAAAATTCAGCAAGCACCCTATATATCTAGACGAATGGTCTTTAATAACTATTTACTAACTTACATTCTACCTATAGATACAGCACTACATTGCCGTTTCCAACTAGCTTCTGAAATCTTTGAAAAAGAATCATACCTAACTTAATATTTCTATAGTGCAGCCTGAACCTTAGAGCCTGTAAAGGAGAAACTTTAATCTATTCCAGAAATTAAGGTTCTCCCTCCCCCGCCATTTTAATTGCTTTGCTCTAAATTTCTATCATTATCATTTATACTGAAGTGTCAACAGAAAAGAGGTTAAAGTGTTGCAGTTGAGCTTTTGTGTTTTAACTAATGTATTCCCCAAGCCTGACAATCAAGCATTCATTTATTAAAATATCAAGAACATAAAAAAGTCAACTCTAAGGTAGTTCATTTCCAACATTTTTTTTCTTTTTAAATGAAAAAGAATTTGCTCTAAGGATGAATTGTTCTTGAAAATAACCTTGCCAGAACAGGAAAGGAAAGCCTGAATATCAAATCAGAAATGGTAATATTCTGATAAGAACAAAGACATCCCTTTTTAAGGGTACCAGGAGTATCTCCAAGATTGTCCAACCTTTCTAGCCTGAGATCTGAACATGGTGTTTCAGAAAAGGTCAGGAAGGCAGAATCAATACCAAGGAGCAGATTCTCGGCCCTATTTTGCTACCTGTGTTCTGTTTAGATGGTGCAAAGGAAAGACTGTTGCATTAAGGAAGCACAGAGCCCTAGATACAATCCCAATGTGGCTGTATTCCTGCACTACCTACCCAACACCATTCCCAAATTGTAATCCTGTTCATTACTTGGAGTGAAGGTGACTGGAAACCACGCCTCCTTTCCCACAGTGGTTGGGGCAGCAGCATGGTGTGCATCTCCCTATCAAGGGTAGCAGTAGTTGTTCTCTTTCAGTGTTAGACAGA
This sequence comes from Podocnemis expansa, assembly GCA_007922195.1. Classification (NCBI taxonomy): domain Eukaryota; kingdom Metazoa; phylum Chordata; order Testudines; family Podocnemididae; genus Podocnemis; species Podocnemis expansa. Next base: position 2,447,000 of record ML681979.1, read on the forward strand.
CAAGTTGAAAAGAAGGGGCTCTTCTGGGCTTAACACAGCCGTGAACTGGGACTTTTAGCCTTTGGCCATATACAGAATACTCTGCTGGGGGTGGGGGAGGGCATCAGCCAAGCCCTCAGACCACTAGGACTGGGAGTTGACACCCAAACTCCAATGCATGGAACATTTCACACCTCAGAGCTATTGCTTCAGGTTGTCTATTGACTCAGTCTGTTAATGCTTTTTCCCCCCCTTAACCATGAGGACTAGAATCCCCCCCCCCAAAAAAAAACCCCTGAGATCCTTATGCAACCACAGGATGTAAAGAGGTAAGATCCTAGGAACAGACCCGTAGTGCCTGTTCTTTAATCCATTCCCAGATGTGTCTCCAGTGGGCGCAGAAGCTATTGTGTCTCCCTACTCACAGCTGTTAGGGCAGAGGACACATGAGTGATGGAAAGGGGAATCATGGGCAGGGAGTTTAGTTCCTCAGAGTAAATGAGAAGAACATGATGTTCCTTGGCGAGCCCCAAATGTCACATGGGCTTTGGAGACTAAAGCCGAACTAGTATAAATTAGAACAGCCTCCATGCTGCTTTAAACTGGCCTGGGACAGTTAAAATGGTTGTCGGAGCTCAGATTATCTTAATTCTCCCTTCTCCTAGACTGCCTGGGTGACTGCACAGGGAAGAGAAGCCATCCTTTCATAAGCACTCCTGTACACTACCCAGATTTAGTTGAGCTCCTCATCTGATGCCTCCACATTTGCCTTCAGAAGGTGAGCAGACTCCATGATGTGGCTGGTAGGGAAATCTTTAGCAATTACAGAGCACATGCAGCTAACATCAGAGCTATTCCAAGAGCTGCAGGGGAAGTGACCCCTCTGTCAACCACCCTATATTGACTGATTCAGGAACTTCCATTTAAAAACTGCAGGGCATGGCTCAGAGAAATGCATATTCAATATCAGATATGAATTCTCTTCTTAACACAGTCATGTTGGTGGCCCACATCGTGGACACCAGTGATCCACAGGATTGAAGAGTATAAGATAACATCTCTCTGGCTACCCAGCCATTCCTGATGTACCCAGCCCTCATTTAACCAAAGGGTTTTAAAAGGGAAAGCATTTAAAAAGAAAACTGCTGTTTTAGAAAAACACGACAGCCCCACTTAGTTTGCCTGATGCAAAAATAAATGTATAATATTGAAAAAGAGAAGTTACATAATGCAGGAATGAATAGTGTTGCTCTTTGTAAAGTTAAGACTTAAAATACATTTTGATCTACAGTGACTATATATTACTTATAATCCAGGGCATCACTAATTTGTAGAAATGAACTGAATTTTAAGTTCATTGCTCACAAATTACATCCAAAACACAGATTTAGATTAGTTTATACACAAGCTATTCCAAGCCACATGTTAATATCACTGTTTTAATTAGAGGTACGTAATTGTCTTTAAAAAAAACTGACCATCAAATAGGTTTTCCCCACTAAAATGTTACAAAATATAGGCTTCATTATGGAGAGTTATTTAATTTACTCTTTATATAACAGGATTTAATACTGATTATTTCTTCAGCTTGGAAATACTTTAGAAATTTGCTCACTACAGACAATCAAGCTTCAGAGATACAGAATATTTATGCAGGAAACTGTAGTAGTTACTGATTAAGAATTGGTTTTATAACAATAGATTAATTATTTGTAGCTGCTTCCTGCTAAATCAGGTTGAGTGGAATTCATCATTAATATTGTTACATGTTAGGAGACTGTAAGCTACTTAAATCATATAGTCTGTAATTCACAGAAGACCTACCTTGTGAACTTTAAATAGAACCTCACAGAGGTGATAGATTTTTTCAGCTCGTACCCAGTCTAGTGTGCTTACCTGTAATGCCAAAAACATAAAACAAAAGCTCACCATTAAAAGGACATGTTTTTCTTTTACTTCAAGGATTCAAAACATTTAAAGAGATTTCATTAATGATTGCACTGTTGAATGGTTTAATCAAATGCCAAACAGTTTCAATTAGTGTATTAATCTAATATCCAATATTAGGGAAAGAACTCCTAATCACATCCTCCTTAAAGCATCTGCAGTTTTCTTACAATTAAAATGTTTTAGTGTTAATGATTTGTTGTATTCTTCCTTTAGCATGAAGGAGACTCTTTAATCTCTGTTGTGAGGAAAAATCAGCATTTTTTTTATTTTTAAGAATCTGCTAAACCAAGCAAATGTCTCAGGCCCTGATTCATAAAGGTACAGGTGTACGTCAAAGTAAATCTCATTGAAATCAGTGGAATCAGTCAAGTTCTCATAGACAGGCATGTACATAATGCTTTACTGAAGCATAACAAACAAGGAGTCCTGTGACACACACGTATATTTATTGCATGAGCTTTCAAAGTGGTATTTTCTTCCATGGAAACCTCATACGATACATTTGTTAGTCTTTAAACGTGCCAGAAGACTCCTTGTTTGTTTCACTGAATTAGACTAACATAGCTGCCCCTTTGGAACTTACTGAAGCTGCAAAGCATGGTTTAATTTTCAAGTTAGACTCTGAAAATCAAAACTAAGATTTTTAAAATAGCTATAGTTGAAAGGAAACCCAATCATGTGAATGTTTCTGATGGCTTGTTTACATGCCCGTGCAGTGGGAATTACAGAAGTGCAAACTAAAGTGCTGTACTATAACTGCCCCATGCAAGCTCAGCTAGAACAGGTACCTAGCTTGTGTTGGTGTAGTCCTGTTTCCGAAAGGACTATGTTATCATGACCTAGATGCCTGTTAATTCATGCTAGCAGGATCTATATGGGACCAATGCAGCACAATGTTTCAGGCCATGTAGATAATCCCTTGGGAGTAGTAACATATGTTGAGCTGGAGTTCTATGTCTTTTGGTTTTGACCTTGTGTTCTGCTGACACTGTAAGGCACTAAAAATCACCAGCTTGCAATGGCATTTGGTGAGCATTTATAAACCCCAGCTCCTGGAGTCTACATGAGAAATTCTGCTTTCATTTTTTTAAAAAGAGAGTAAGGGTCTATCTAGTCTGCATAGAAGAAGGCAAAAGTTAGACCTTTTAGACCTCTTACACACATGGCAAATAAAATATCCAAAATGTTTTTTTTTTTAAATCGTGCATTTTTTAAAGGCCTATTTCTCAGCATGACTGACTGCCAGAAGTGCATCACAATTGGAATTAACAAGCATTACTGTTGTCTGTCTCAAAACAGGACCTGAGAAGTGAATTACACTGTTGTTCCTATAAGGAAGATTTCTGCTCCAAGATAAAGGAATATTGGAAGGGAATCTTGTATTGCTACTATCCATATATCTGTATGTAGAAGGACTCATCTTCTAGGCTCTCTAGTTGACACTTTTTACAATTTAAATATTAATTAAAAATAACATCTACCATGCACAGAAGTGCACTGCCTACATATTCATTCCATACCCATTTTTGCAGCAGTTCTTTGAGCACAATAAAGCTAAAGGAAAATTACTTAATATTTAATTGTCATTTTGAAATCTAGTGGAAGTACCTTTAAACAAAATGAATTAAAAGAAATTGTTTGTATTATCTCTGTTTTCGAGTCTCTCTATAAAGTGCAAATTCATTTAGAAACTCACTTTCTTAATTTTAAAACAACTAAAAGTCTCTTATTTCATCTTCACCAAATAGTAACTTTTAGTTTTGTGTTCACTACCATTAAAAGCCAACAATAACATAGAAAAAGAAGTGACCTGAAGTGAAGGCTTGAAGCTGATTGTGGACGTAATATTACATAGTCAGAACCTACTCTTAGTGAACCAAATACTACATGACTTTCCTGAGTCCTTATTTATAGAGAAATCCCATCATCTTTGATGGAGGTTTGAATTGAATAACGAGTGACTGAAGACTATAGGATTTGACCCAACATAATTGCCTTCATTAGGAGACTATTGTACTTTTCTAGGAAGAGATCCCTAAACCATACACTAATGGTTGACTCATTATTTCACACAAAGTTACAGAAAGGAAAATCTTCTGAAAAATCAGAACTAAGAGAATCCTTAGTTCTTTTTAGTTAAGAGATAAAAATAAGGAGGAGAATCTACTTATAGATTTAAGTGGACTTGCACTAATTGCCTCAAACTTTTACCTAGCAGCTTCTCAGAGGCAGTTGCATCTGCCCATGTCTTTTACTTTGATTCTTAAAATTAAACATTTATGGAAAAAAAACTTGTCACAGAACAAAAGTTATGCACACAACGTTAAGGAGATTACACCTCCGATACTGTATTACAGCCTGATCCTGATCCACAGCCCAGAAAAATCAATGGAAATACTCATTAACCTCAACAACCTTTGTATTGGATTCAGAAAACATCCATTACTAGAAAAAGACTGACAAATTAGAGTGTATTCAGAAAAAAAAAAATCCACGCTGATAAGGGAACTTGTGGAACAGATTTAGAAGGCAAAAGTATGTGGTTATAATATGTTATGCAGAAGATCTACTAATGTGACAACTAAGCAGAAGCACTTATAGCTATTAGACACAAAAGATGAATTCCTGACCCTACTGATGTCAATGGCATACTGTCACATTGATTCAGTGGGTGTACAATTTTGTTGGAAGGAGGAGTAGAATTACATTGCGTTTCAACCACACATAATGGGATGAAATTAGAAGGTAAAAAAATAAAATAATCTTTACATCAATTAACATTGCTGCTGAGAGATGTTCTAAAATGTGATAAGGAAGTGGTAGAAACATCACAATGCTGCTGAGAGATGTTCTAAAATGTGGTAAGGAAGTGGTAGAAACATCACAACTTGGGAGATTTAAAACTAGACCTGGCACACATACACACACAAAAAGTACAGTAGGGAACAGTTTGGCGCTAGCAGGCAGAAGAGTAAAACTAATAAGTACTCATGGTCAAGCTTGTGCCCTAAAACCGTGTCTCTTTCTTTCCAGTATATCAGTTTGGTTCCTGTGTATAATGATAACTGCTAATATTTAGCACTGAATAATGCTTTTCATATTGAATTCACTGCACCTTCACTAATTAAATTATGCAAATTTTTCTTCATTTTAATCTTTTTGCAAAGTGGAACACAGATAAATTACAGTATATTGGCTTTTTATTGTTTCTTTCACTTCCACAGTAGTGTTGAACTTATTTTTCAGTTAAAGGAAATATGAATAAAATAGACCAGTTAGGCAGTTGCAGTTTTACAGAGATTTCAGTGCTATGTTCTTAATCATACTGAAGAGATATATAATTATGGGGATGTCCTGGTAGCTCCAAAATTAAAGTTGCATTAAGAATTGCACTTGCAACAGGGATAAAACTATGTTTGATCTCTCTTTGTAACTAAATAAATACAAGGAACAGTATTTACTTCCCAAATGTATAGTGCTTAGTCTGAGAACAGACTACTGTACATTTTTTACTATGAGTATAGCATCTAACAAACTTATGCTGTATCAGGAACTTTTAATGAAGAATGAGTCGGACAAGTTTTGTTGTTGCTGTTGTTGTTTTGCAGGTCAAGCCACCTAAGGCAGAGCTGACAAAGGAAGAATTCTTTATCAAAAGGACTTCTGTACAACTCCGACAGGTATGTGATTTAACTAGGGATTCACAAAATGAATTATAAGCAAGGAACTGTTCCCATAGGTTGCCTCCTAGATCTCTGAAAGTTCTCAGAAGAGAATCTGCTCTCCTGTAAGAGAAGCAAGGAGTTCTGTGGTGCTTAAAGACTAACAAATGTGTCACATGAGCTTTCATGGGAGAAAATTCCACTTTTTCAGATGCTTCTCCTGTAGAAGTCCTAATGTTTGCAGAAGAAGAATAAAATTTTTCTGAATCTTTGAAGGTGTTTATGAGAGTAATCCTGACTTGGCCTTGCTAGAGTCTTTTGACAGCTCCTTTCCCTACTGATCATCAATCTAATGTCCCCTCAACTTTCACCAGTGCTGCTCCTTTTATATTGTCCCCGTCTAATTTCAGTTCATAAACTATGAACACATTATGTCTGTGTTTTGCAAGAATGGCTTGCTTACCATAAAATCAAATAATTGCTGAGGCAGCACATAGATTGGACCTCTAGGACACACCTTTGGGATAAGGTTAGACACCTGTCTCCTCCCAGACTTCCCTCTATGGTTATCGGTGTCACTATGTACACATTTGGAGTGTAGCCAGAAGGCCATACACTGCTAGTTTTAGAGAGGCAGCTCCCTTCTTCTGGGTGTGACCACACTCCAAAACAAAGACAAAACAAACAAAATAATCCTGCAATCCAGAGAATAGGCAATGCGGTCTCCAGAGTTCTTGACGATGGCAAAGGGAAATAATATCTGCCAAGGTGGAGGAGGGTTCCTACACCCCCAGTGTATGTTACACTGTTGCTGTTTTGTCAGTATCTTCAGTTGGGCCAGGATTTCACCATCATCTTTGCTTTGCTTTTCATTGGCGGTCAGGACACAGACTGGACTGAGATCCAATGAAAAGCAAAGCAAAGATGATCTCACTACTTATCCAGAAGGTCCAGATGGCAGAGGCATTTCAGCAGCTTTATGGGTAAGCAGTGCCTGCTCTCCAGAACTGGGAACTCTATTCTCCAGGTCTGTTTCTCTCTGATTGCCTGCTTTATTTCAATCATCTCTTTTCAGGAGCTGCCTCTCTCCAGAAGCATCAGGCCTCACAGGTGCACTGGCCTCAGGTTGACAGTGCCTAGAGGAGCTCTATCCCTTTCCTAACTGAGATGTAAAATTGTCCCACCACTGCTAGTGATAATGGGACAGTAAATGAGAGACAAAAGGTGCCTGCCTAAAGAGGTGGAACTTCTCTCAATCCTGGGAGAGACAGGTGGTGAAGTAAGCTGGAGAAACTAGGAGGATGGGAAAACAGTTGTGCTCACTCAGTTGAAAATTTTAGACTCTTGACAAAGAAATGTAACTGTTGCTTTAGCCTCTTCCCCCAGTGCTGAAGTATTTTGGTCTACCATGCTCAAGCTACTTTCCATGAAAAGTTTTAAGTGGCATGCAGATGAAGTTGGAGTGTTAGTTAAAGACATCTGTACTGGGAATGCAAAGTTTTACAGAGAGAAAAACTGATTATCTGGCCTCTCTGCAGTACTACTGCTCAGCAAGTCTCTCTCTGTAGCCCTGAGCCATCAACCTCCATATTTACATCCATATTTTTAAACTGTTACAAAAAAAAAAGAAAAGACCCACTACCTAGGGAATAATAAATTAAAAGCCTTTGTTAACTTAGAGAGTTAAGGTAGCTCAAGAGTATTTCCTCACAATTCAAATAACAAAGTCACATGTTAATTCACATCCAATTTGAAGCTGGCCTCTAGGTATGAGCTCTCTACCAGCCTGAACACACACAACCTGCCAAAATGTTAATATTGTCTCCAAAACAATCTCTATCAGTTCACCAATTTTGTCAATTTCCATGTGGACATACAAAGAACTGAAAATCGCAAGCACAGAGAGTATGGGGGTTATATCATGTGGGTTTATATAACCTAAGTCAGGTTCTCCCATGTATTAGAATAATGCAAATCCACAGACATACTTTTTGTTTTCTACAGACTTTTATAAGTGGTAATGAGAGGAGAAATTTTGGTTTTCAGCAATTTTTATAGAGATAAGCTACCAGTTATCATTAAATACAAAATTGAAATCCTCGTTACAGTAAAATCTGTTGCTGTTTTGTCACGAGCTTCATTTTGGCAGGGGTTTCAGCATGGAGATGAATTCTGGAAGATTTAATGATATGACAATTGTTGCAATATTTGTAGATGATGAACAGCAGGCTTATTTTTCTTGTTGATGATCTAAGCATCATTTGCAGAAGCTATTTCTTGTTGCATTTTTGTCTTTCAATTTAAAGTCTCTGCTTTCTAAACCTATAATTTTCTTTCAACACAGACTAACAGAATGTTTGTTTACATTAAGAATTTTTAACTTTCTATTTTCTTTGCTCAGTGCTCATAAGCTTCTCAGTCACAGTAAAGGGTTTCAAAAGATTGCTGCTTATAGATGAGTTGTGCTTGCCACAATTCATTACCACTTATATCATATTGGAAACCTGGAAAGTAAACTAACAAAGTCTTAAAGGTACTGCTACTATCTGATAAATGTAAAAATTAATGCAAAATCGCTAGAGGATTAAATATTATTCAGATAATTTTTAGCAACACTAGACTATTTTCAGTACAAAACCAGCCCATTTATCATCTTTCAAATATTTGATTGTATGATTAGATTTTTCAAAAGAATCTATCATTAATAAGCTGTCAGTTGGATTAAGATTCATAAGTGGAAGGAAAATCATTAAATACTTTAATAAGAAGTAACATTGCTAATCACTAATACAATGCAAAACTAGTGCCAAAACAGATAAGCACTACTGATGTGTAAGGATGGACATGTCTGGCTCCAAAGATAATAATGAACAGTAATGAACATACTGTGGTATTACTCAGATCTTAGATTATGTTTCCTGTACCCCATACCTTTTCCGGACATTAAATATTATGGACAATTTCAGAGTTATGGGAAGTTACCTAGACTAAACCACTTTGATGTTAATTATAAAATTCAAAGGGTTTCAATCCAGCCTCTGTTTGTGCTTAGGCACCTTTGTGTTTAGAGATGGTTAAGTATGCTCTTCATAAACACATTTAGATGATTGATTTTGTCTCTTCTGTGGACACGTGTTTGGCTTTGCATGTGTAAATTCTCTCTCATGTCTGTGCAAGAGGAAAAATCCAGCAGCAGCAGGTGATGGTGCTTGAAACACAAAAGAGAAAGGAGCATATGAACAAATGCAAGGTACTTTCTGAAAATGTGATTCTGAGGATCAACCAAGTGCAAGTACATACGATTTTTAAAGTCTAAGAGAAATCCATCAATACTATCTGAAGTATTAAGAACAAGGATAGAAGATGCATGCTGGAAAATCTATGACAATGATCACTCAGCCCTTGTTTATACTCCAGGAAGCAGAATTCCTATGGTCTGTACTAGATAATGTATTGCATATAACTTATTTTCTAGTGATACTGCTGTAAGCAAGTCTGTTTATTTTAGATATTGAGTTTTATGTCTAATCCTTTTTTTTTTTTTTGCAAAATGTTATGTTGACCATGTAATGACAATATCTGATAACATACATATTGACATTACCATAGCAACATTGTAGCACTCCCAAATGATTAATAATCAAAGCAAGTACAAGTAGACTGATAAAAGCTTTCATTTAGGTAGGTATCATTACTAATCAAGGAATAGAGCTTCCCCTTTCCATGGAATTTTTTACCCTGTTTAATCCATCTAGACAGACAGTGCAATTCAACTTTCATTAACATGTTGATTTTCATAAAGAAAAGTTCCTGACATTTATTTGCAAAAATGATGATCTAAGCATCATTCGCAGAAACTATTTCAGCAGAGTGTAGCTCCACAGTGAGTCTCCTTTCATTTGGCAAAACCTGCTAGACCTGAACCTTTATTAAGTATTTTCTTTGAGTTTTGCCCACAGCTAGTGTATAAATGGCTTTATTTTCATGAAAAGATGCTAGCTATGTTCAAATCCAAATATGAATGATTAGCATCTACACAAAGGACTAGAATGAGAGTAGAAACTGCAGTGGACATTTCTTATATAAATTGGCTGTAAAGCTGAGAACAGGATTTTTAAGATTTAATATAACCATTGAGCTGATAACACAACTAATTTGTATGTTTAAATCAAAATACACACTGCACCATAATTTGAATTATCAAATGCCTTTCCTGCTGATGTTCTTGTGATGCTGCACAGCATAACAGCAAAATGATTAAAACAGAACATGATAACTACCTCTGTAAAATTCAAGCAAACCAATCAAATTAATTTGTTTGTGGTACAGTTCACTGCTAATCTTAGTGTTATGCCTAGGATTTTCCCTTTACATAGGGCATAAACAATATGAATAATAGTATGATAGTTAATGACAATAGAATGTATTAGAATTTTTTTAGAAAAATGTTGGAGTTGAGCCCATGGATCAAAGTGGGGGTCCAGAATTGGGATGCCACAGAGTTGCCCATATTTAGACGCAAGCTCTGAAATCTGGATCTGGATCCAGGTTGAAAATCTAAATATAGCTTGATCCCAGCCCAATGGATGGATGGCAGAGGCACACTTTCACAGAACATGACATTTGTGACATGATAAAGTTAAAACTGCTTACTGAGTTTTAAAATTTACTTATATAGTCACTTGTATCATAAATAGTTCTACAGTATCTGATCAATATGTATGAACATGACATTACTACAAGGTGACACATTAGAGATCTTGTTTATTGTTCTCAAAGAACAATACTGCTACAAACGATCAGTAGTGAAACATGTAGGGAAGTAGATATGTCAAGATAATGTGAGCAACATAATTCAGAACAGTTGTTCTCATTTGTCTGATATGACCAGAGAGCTGAAATTTTGATAAATTAACTAGTATATCCTCAATTTGTAAAACTGAGATAAATAGTAGAAACTATATCAAAAACTCCCCCTCCATAATAGGTCTGAAAGCTATAATTAAGATTCATAAAGACTATCTTTTTAGTTGAATGTTTTCTTTCTGCTTTATTTTTTGTTATTTAACCAGAAACAGATATATTAGAGTTAATTGGTTTAAACATTAGTCCCTGAACAGAAGTGATTTAGTTTACTTGCATTCAAGATATGAGGATTTAATTTCACATTGAGTTCTTCACATCTAGTTGTTGTTAACTTCAGATTAAGAAAAAGATTGGCAGTTGGCCATTTTTGACCTCTGAGGGTAATAACTTAGTATCATTTGGCTTCGAACTGTAAGATAGTGCAACTGGACTGTGCTATTGATTGCTATCATCAAAGGTTCATAAATTATAGTTTATACTTCTCACTTTACTCTTGGGCTTGTCCCTATTTCAGCTGAAAGTAATGGAAGTCATACTACTGGCTTCAGAAGAGGAATAAATAGGCAGAGTTTCTGCAATTATTTTTAAATTTTCCTTTCTGTTCTTCACATTTTCTTCTTTTGAAAGTAATAGCTCTATTGTATAAGGTGGAAGAAAAAGAACAGGTGAACATTAAGACTCTAAAACAAAGTATGCTGTCATGAAATAAGAGGAAAGGACCTCTCCTGCATCAGTAACTGGTTAAAAGATAGGAAACAAAGAATAGGAATAAATAGCCAGTTTTCAGAACGAAGAGAGGAAAATAGTGATGCCTCAAAGTAGTCTGTATTGAAATCCAAGCAGACAGCAAAGAGTTACAAAGAGGTGTCAAAAAACTGGTTGAGGGGGCAAAAAAAAAAAAAAGGCAGATGAAATGCAATGTAAGGCACATTGGAAAACATAATCCCAGCTATACATATAAAATCGTGGGGTCTAAATTAGCTGCTACTGTTCAAGAAAGAGGTCTTGGAATACCTTTGGATGGTTCTCTGGAAACACCCAGTCAGTTTGCAGTGGTAGTCAGAAAAGCTAACAGAATATTGGGATCATTAAGAAAAGTAAAGATAGTAAGACAGAAAATATTATATTTCCTCTTTATAAATCCACAGCACTCCCAAAACTTGAATACTGGGAACTGTGTGCAGATCTGGCTGTCCCATCTTAAAAAAGGACTGGACAACATACAGAAAAGGGTAACAAAAATGATAAGGGATGTGGAGACATTAAAACTGGAACTTTTCAGCTTGGAAATGTGATGACTAAAGGGAGATATATGACAGAGATCTTTGAAATCATGTCTGGTGTGGAAAAGAATAAGTAAGGGTTATTTACTCTGTCTCATTGTGCAAGTAGAGGTCATCAAATGAAATTAATAGGCAGCAGGTTTAAAATGAACAAAAGAAAGTATTTCTTCACACAGTGCATAGTCAACCTATGGAACTCCTTGCCAGAGGATTCTGTGAAGGCAAAAACTACTACAGGATTCAAAACAAAGAACTAGATGAGGTCCTGAAAGCTAGTTTCATCAGTGGCTATTAGCCAGTATAGGCAGGGATTTCTGTCTTCCAGAAGTTGAGAACGGCTAACAGAATGGATTACCTGTTCTATTCATTCTGTTTTGAGGCCCTGGCATTGGCCCCTGTTGGAAGACAGGACACTGGGCTAAATGAACTATTTGTTTGTATAATCCATTCTAAACCAGTATGTCACTTTTGTCATTCTTATTTTCTCATACTCTTATTTTTATTCAGTTTCTTTCAGAGAAGTTTTAGCAGTCCTGAAAGGTGTGTGATTTGTCAGCTCTGGACATTGAGTTTCTCCATTTTGCCTATAGAAAAAGTATAACTCTGATATTAGCAGTGCAACTGGTCCTACACTACACCACCAGTATGCTGTATCCTTTTGGGAGTGTCCCATGTCTAGGTTGGTGTTAGGATAGCTCCATCTCTGTGACAATTCAAATCTTGGCCTTTTTGCAAGGATCAACACTGTTTAGTGCTAATTGTGGTATAGACAGTTATCTGAAAGAAGCTAGAGTAAATACCAGCACATTCCACATACTGGTGGACTTCAAAATAAATGTAAGCATAAATTTTAGTCACAAACAACCTGAGAAGAATTTAAATGAGTGCCTTCAGCTCCATATCCCATTAACAGTCCCGTTTCCCAAGAACTTTATGGAATGGATTATCAGAAGAGCCTCAGGGAGCCAGATGTTTAAAGCACACCGCAAATCAGTAGGATTTGAGTGCCTAACTCCCTTATGCTTATTTGAACATCTCAGCCCAGAGCTTTATGTAATAGGGAAAATAATCATTTCCAGTGCTAGCAAAAGGATTGCACGAGTAATCAAAACCTTACAGAAAGTAAATTGGTTTCTTACCGGTGGAGTGCTAAAAATGTAAAAGGATGAACCCTTCAGTGCCAGGAACTTGTATTTGTAGAGTTGAGATGAGTCAGGTCCCTCAAGTCTTTCATTCACCCAGCCCATGTGAATAACCTGCAGAGTAAAACCTTCAAAAAATTAAAATTCAAGCTTCAATAGCACCATAATGCACCTTTACACAGCAGTTGACGCTATCTATAGAACAGCACACTATTAATGAATAGCAGTGTCGTTAGATTTGAAACTCATTGCCCCATCTTTCCTTCTGTCTTTCTCAACCTCCTCCTACATGATCCATATTGCACAGGCTCTCCAAATCCTATCTGCCCCCTGAATCAGAACCACATTGATATCTGGTGTGCTGAGGGTGTTCCACAGCTACGGGAGAAAGTGGGTAGGATTGGACCCATAAAGATTAGTGCTAGAAAAACATATCCTGGGTTGGAGGGGGAAGCTGTCCAGTTCTTTCCCCATATATCCTCCTAGTCATTTTGGGAGATTCCAAAAAACGTCACTTGTTGAACATTCTACGTACTGCAGTTTTTCTGGTTTTGGCCAGGACCTAAAGTAGCCCTACTGAAATATTACAAAAAGGCTGCCACCATAATATTTGTTGCCCAGTGAAAACCTGGCAGTACCTGTAATTCTGTGAGATGTGATTCCAAATAATAGACATCTGGATAAGTCCTTAGGGTTATCTGAAACCAAGGGGTTTGCTACATGATGAAGTTTGCCCATCACTAATGAATTGCATAATCACATTTGTGTTTGTTTACACTTGCATACATCTAATCAGATGAGAATTGCAGCTGTTTCTGTGCTGGGAGAGTCAAATTCTTAGGGTTTTTTTCACCTCACATACAATTTTTATTTTCTTTAAAGTTAATACAAACACATTTATAATTATTTTATAATTTTGAATGTTGTTTTTAATGTATTTTTTAGTAACCTTGCGATATTATCTCCTTCTGAGGTAGACGGAAACTCAAGAATCACATTTTAGCATGGTACTAGTACACAACCTGGCATGCTTCATTTCACAACACCATAATGAATGTATCACTTATAGTATGCCTGGAAATATCTATCTGTCTTTAATTATAGCAGTCTGCAAATCTTCAACAGTAAATGGACAATCCTGTGGCTCTTGCTGATATTTGGACTCAGTATGGAATTTCCAAAGTGCCTAAATAAATGGGAAGAACAAGTTTCACAGCACTACTAAAAAAAAAAAAAAAAAACTCACCCTCAACCCTCAGAACAAGACCAAACCTTACTTGAAACCAGTGGGAATTTAGCCTGGAGAAAGGATGCATTAAAATGAATAGGAACTCAGGATTTATCCTGGTTTTGATTCAAAAGAAGCAGTGACTCATTTTTACTATAAACTTAAAACAAACTTTTCAATGTGACCAGAGCATTGAACTAAAACAATGTATAGTAAGAGCACAGGTTGAACACAGAAACATACTGCTATATAGTCACATTTTTATGTTAGTATGATGTATACATTGTTGCCTAGTTTTGTTATTTAAAGCATAATTATGTCTGCTATCAGTTAACTTATTTAAAAATAACTGTACTAATGTAGTGATCCAGATATTGCTTCTCTACACAGTTCTGCTGAACTATAACTTCATTAAAATGTTAATACTGTAGGAAACAGTGCAATAAATACAGTATATCTTCCAATTCTCACTTTGCTATTGTGTAAACTCAATAATTCTCACCAAAATATTGCTTCACCACTCATCACTACAGCTTTAATAACTGAATGCTCAAACATTTCATTACTTCAACAAAATATACCACAGCGCTGCTCAGACTCTCCTACAAATTATAGCATAGATTGTTTTTACCAGGATGTTGCTATCATAATAAATAAAGAACAATGTCCAAAACAAAGAAATAAAATACATTTTGTGATGCAAGAGCCTTGATATTTTTACAGGATTGTTTTTTGCTTACCTGTTGATGTGCAAAACTCATTAACCCGGATTGGGTTTCCCAGATATTTTGAGAAAATAAATTAGATCGTATTACAGAGTCAAAGATACAGAGTACTGTACATGCTGATAATTTGTAGTTTCAATGACCATACCCCTTCTCCAACCTAAAGATCTCAAAGATCTCAAAAATCTTCACAATAATAGGTAGGGATATTGGGAAATGGTCAGATAACGTAACTTGCTCAGATCATACATCTAACTAAATATGGCATTCTAGTGTTCTATTTCTAGTCCTCGGCATAGCTTATTTGTGATCTGGACTAAGATGCAACTTCTTTATTGCTGTGTCTTCACTGAAAAAAAAAACAGGAGTGTGTTTACATCGAGGAAGCTATCATGATGTAAAATCCTACTAGAGACAAGGCACTAGTTTAGACTTCAGTATAGTTTGCAAAGGCAAATCCCAGATAGGGGTTTAGTATTGACCTCAGCTAGCTGTGTCTAGCTGGGGTTAAAAACTACCTCACCTTTATCTCTAGCAGGATTTTACACCAAGATAGTTATCTTAGTCTGCCTATCCCAGTATAGAATCACACATTTTGCAGTGAACATATGGTTTGTGGCAGTGTCCTAGATGTAAAATCAGGAACATACTACTGACCTGTCTCATAGGGTTGTTGTGAGAACTGATCTTTAATATTCGTAAAGTATTCTTGAGACAATTAAATAGAAGATGTTATAGAAGTACAAAACATTCAATAGAAGGTACTTAGTATGTTATAGAAGTGCAATTTCCAAAGAGATAGCTGTGTTAGTCTAGTCCAGCAAAAACCAAACAAACAAAAAGAACAAGGAGTCATGTGTCACTTTAAGACTAACAGACTGATTTTTCGCATGAGCTTTCGTGGGAGAAAATCCCACTTCGTCTGATGCTTCGAAGTTGGGTGAACTTACAGAATGGAATGAAAATAAATGCAAGAGGGTGTAAAACTCACCAGCAACTACAGATCTAACAACAGAAATATTGAAGCAGGCACACACCCCTGCAACAAACCACGCTGCCAAGTCTGCCCACATATCTGCACAAAAGATACCATCATAGGTCCTAATCAAGCCTGCTACTCCATCAAAGGCTCATTTACCTGCTCATCTACTAATGCGATCTATGCCATCATGTGCAAGAAATGTCCCAACACCATATATATTGAACAGACAGGACAATAGCTGCGCAAAAGGATAAATGAACACAGAGCTGATATCAGAAATCACAGAACAAAGAAACCAGTTGCCGAGCACTTCCATCTTTCTAATCACTCGATAAATTATTTGTTAATAACTGTCGTCAGAGATGTGGCTGGGACATCAAGACTGCAAAGAGAAACAGCTGAACTCAAATTAATATGCAAGCTAAATTCTGTGAAAGCAGGACTTAATCAAGACTATGGGTTCTTTCCCCATTACAAAAGGTAATTTGACTTCAGGCTTCCCATGGTTGAACCTAACAAATGCTCTGATTTGCTGTTACTGTATGACCTGATCCTATGTTTTACACCCCCTTGCATTTATTTTCATTCCATTCTGTAAGTTCACCCATCTTCGAAGCATCTGAGGACGTGGAATTTTCTCCCTCGAAAGCTCATGCGAAAAATAAATCTGTTGGTCTTAAAGTGCCATACGACTCCTTGGTTTTTTGTTTAGGTTTTTTTCTGATAGAAGTGCAAAACAGTTAATCTGATCTAGCACTAAAGTAATTCCATTCTTATTTGGCAAAACAGTTTAAGCATATATCTTAATTTTAAGAAACAGCTTAACAATCACTGTGCTTTGCAAAAGACGCAATGACTTAGGCATGTACTTAAGTCATTTGCTGAATAGAGATCTTTATTATTAATCCATACTACTGAGCCTTGATGCCTAATATCAAAAGATCTGATTTGAATACATTTTTCCATGCCATATCCAGACTTTCAAGCATTTGCAAACTGTGGGTTGAAATGGTACAATGATCACTCCAATTTTAACCACATATGCAGCACAGTGAAGTAGCTATGTTACCTCAGAACTTTAGCTGTGGGATATTAAACTGCCTGAAAGCAATAGATAATATTTGGTTGCCTTCAACCCAGACTGGTTCTGAGATTGAGGGTGGGATCAGTGCTGCCTAAATGGGTAAAACCCCTAGAAGAAATACAGCTACCACCCACCAATCAAGAACAGACTCAGAGCAATGAAGAGACCCAGAGCAAGAAGTTCTTTTAAAACAAGGATTGCCATTTATTTAAAGACCTTAAAAACAGGTGTTATAGAGATTCAAAGACTGACAATATGTATTTAAATCAATAGTATGTATCACAGCACCAGTACAGAATGACAGTTTATAATGGAATGTGGCTTTTCTGGGTTGCACTTCTTGAAATTAGAGACATATGATTACAGACTTAACAATAAAACAAAACACATTAAAGCATCACAAACTAATACCTAAACACTTAAACTATAACATTCAGCAAGTGGTGATCAGTCACTTGCAGAAGGGGGAGATCTCCAGTCTTAAATTTACTTCCCTCTTTCAACACAAAGTGGTTCTTCTCAGCTCAAATTGGTTTACCTAGTGCCACAGGCTATTTAGTAAGGATTGGGCCCCTGTCAGCAGTTAATGCTTATGAGCAGTTTGTGGCTTTTGATCTAGGACCTTAACTTATGATTTCCTACCCCTCCTGGAATCTTTTTTTTTTTTCTTTTTAACCACAGTCAGATGGAGATTGGTTTAGAACAGAAGAGAACCGAACCATAGGATTGGAAGGGACCTCATGAGATCATCAAGTCCAACCCCCTGGGTCTTGAACCCAGGCCCTTCTGCATGTTAAGCAGAGGGGCTAGCCACTACACTCAAACTCAAATCAATCCTGTCTGGCAGTCTGGTTCTGTGTCATTCTCTCAGCACTTCCACTTAGCAGCAGTTCTCCTCACTCAGAGACTAGGTCCAGAGGTGCTTTTCTGAGACTAAGTCTGGAGACCTAGCTCAGAGACTATGTCCTGAGTCCCCGCTCAGTGACTAAGTCTGGAGATGCCCATCTGAGACTAAGTCCCGTAACTTAGCTCATAGAATTCCACCACAGACATTGTTACTTTCTCTGGGGATGAGTGAGAGTGTGACTCCTAGTGCAGCGGGAACATAGCCAGAGGTCAGTGGAACCCAATAAGGAGTGGGAGAGATCTCCAAAGTTCAGCTGAAGATGCTGCTTCTTATACATCTTAACTGCCCACTCATATCTCCTTAACCAATCATACAACATAGTGATTATCTCCTTTGCCCTTATTTGGAGTGGTGACTCATTACCTGGATGGCCGCTTTTACTTAGTTCCAATTGGTTTTGGGCCAGTTTTGGTCAGTTAGCTGTGAGGGGGAGTGAGAGAGGTCAAAAGTTTAATTTCTTCCACCATCTTGACCTAATTTCTCTTCCCTTGATATGTCTTTTCACTTTTGTGCACTGCTCTATTCCTTCTAATGCACAGATCTGTTAGGCACCATAATGTCCATTTTGAACATTGCATCTCTACTTTAATTTAATCTATTCTATATATTACCTTACCTTAATATATCTTAGCTGTAATCTCTTGTCAATGGGAGTTTTCTGCTAGATTGCCTTACCCTTATTTTCACTAGGTTTTTCTTATTCACTAATTAAAGCTAATTATGCTGCAATATCTCAGGCTACACCTAGAGTAACATGAAAAGAAAAAAATACTGAAATAATAGTTACTGGACTTTGAATCTCCAAAAACAGTTTGATCTGGTTCTGTTCAAATTTCCAGTTCAGTTTTGCATCTATGATAATTTTTCATTCAAATGTTGGCACCCAACTAGAAGCCCATTTGTTACATTTTAGTTGAAAAGGCGAGGGAAGGCCTATTTAAATTAAATACCCTGAAAATGCACTCAGAATTCGAACCAAACCTGAACTTCAATGGGACCACTCTCCGAAAACTATGCCTATGCTGAAATTTTTTCCCTGGAAAGGGCCATAGAGGACAGGCTGAGGTGCTTTTGAAAATGTGGTCCTTTTATTAGCCAAATTATTCTGAATTCTAATGTCATCCATTAATTTATAATAGAAGCAAAACAGATGGATTATAAGAAGGTGTACTAATGATTCTACTCCATCAAAGTCTATAGAAAAACCAAACAATCAAACAGCAATTGCTCAAATTACATTTTAAATACACCAGGTTGCAGGAACATTCCATAGTGTCTGGTTTGGTGACTGAAACATACAGTTTTCTCTGTATAACAATTATGTATAAACCAGATATTACAGAGCTACAGCTTTCCAGAACAAAAACAACACTATCAAGCAGAAAGCCAAGTAGGCTAGTACTACAAAAATAAATAGTGACAGCATCTTTAAAATGTAGCTGAAAATTGAAGGGAAAAAAAGTGCTAGCTGCCTGTGCTTGATGATAGTTTGATAGTTCCCTTGACATGCCAGAAAATGATGAAGTGTCTTTCAACTTTCAAAAACAAAACCAGAAGTTATTTAACTTCATTTTGTCAACAGTTCCTGGAATCAAAAAAGAAAAAAAAATATTTTCCACAATACAAGTGAAAATATTGCTTTGCAATGCAAAAATTTATCCTATAAGTCCAGAGGTGAGTTTTAGACCTGTATAAATTAAAACACTTCAAATGACTACAAAGTTCTTCAGTTGTGGCCTGTGACTGAAATACCATCATCCACTTAACCACAGTGACTTAGTTAGGTACGTAAAGAACAGTCAAGAGCATAGTCAGCATGCAAAATACTTGCCCACTCCCACTATATCTGTACTGAATAGGAGTTTCCAGGATTTTTTTTTTTAACAATTGGTTAAGTCACAACTGACACCACAATGGCCTGTCACATGGCGCACGTCACATCACACGCACAACACAAATTAGGAGAGTTGATATGTTCTGTGAAGCAAGACATTTCTGTCTCAATCAAAAAAAAAGAAAAAGGCTTGCAGAAAAACGTCAGAAGGATTAAAAATTCAGATCACAGATGGGTTATTTGAATGATTAAAGAGTTGTGTGACATTTCAAACAATAAATAGTTTTAGAATAAAAATGTTCTTTAGGTAAGAATTAGTAATAGAATATCCAGCATTGGCAGTTTAAATTGGCAGTTGAAGAGATAGGCCCATAGGAATGCATTTATTCCATTGACTTGCATTAATGTATCTTGACAGAAAACGTACATAGCTCCTTCCACCTGTCCATAATTTGAACTAGCCAAAGGCTAGTATAGACATGGACCAGATTAGTCTGGACTAAGCCTCCTTAGTCCAGACTAATTTGGCAGTGTAGATATAGCCATGGAAAATAGTTCCAAATGGGAAGCCGTGTTAGTATAGTTCAGTAAAACAAACAAGGAGTCCTGTGGCACTTAAAGACTAATAAATTTATTTATTGCATGAGCTTTCATGGGAGAAAATCCCACTTTGTCAGGTGCTTGGAAGATGAAGGGGGATTTTCTCCCATGAAAGCTCATGCAGTAGTAAAATTGTTAGTCTTTAAGTGCCGTAGGACTCCTTGTTTGTTTTACTGATGGAGAATGAATCCAATTAGTTTAAAGATGCTTTATGCTAGAGGAAGGGTGCAAAACATTTAGAGAGTGGTTTCAAATCATGGTCAGTCAGTACAACAGAATAATCTGACAGAAATACTGCTGTATTTTAATGTAGTTAAACTTTTCCTGTGAAATCTTATTTTCTCCTGTCACTGTTTAGTGAAAATTTCCTTGTGCATCCAATGACTGGATGTCTTCTTTCCCCAGCTTTCATGGGTAGGAAATTCTATCATATTCGGGAGATCATGTTGGTTAGACAGCAGCAAAACAAGATTCAGATTCTCAGAATCTTTATGTATTTTTCTTTTTTCCAACCCCTTTCTGTTCAGTTCAGTCTACAGAAAATATTTTTGAAATAAATCATACATAGTCTTTGTTTTCGCAAAGACTGAAGTGACCTTTTATCTCTTCCCTTTGTTGTTTTATTTTTCTCCAATATCTTCCCCTGCTAATACCTCACAATCCCAACCACTCTGTTTCTTAATTCAAATGCAAGTCATTCTTTAGTGCACTTTTTACTAGAACTCAGAATTAATTTTCCAGCTTCATTCTAAAAGTTCTATTATTTTTTATGTAACCTAAGTTTATTTCTGTGCTGTTTACACTCATGATTTATCCTCCATCTCTTCCCCAAAATGTGATTAGTATCTCAGAAGTCTGTGGTCATAATGTATTTAACTCTTTGTGATTTCTGATCTTTAGTTCTTCATATGCCTTCCACATTACTCAAGATGAGATCCTGCTATTCTTCAGCTTGAGTGGCAACTAACTTTTTTTAAATCAATAGGCAACCTGTGAAGGAAGACAGTATTCAATCTAAATAACATGGCAAAATTGGCCCTTGGTTATTTTCTCTTTCTTAGATCTATCTATTTCACCAGTACTAAATGCACCATAAAGTCAACATAAAAAGCTGTTCTCCTCCTGACTAACCAAAAGCTTGGATTACCTCCTCCTCCACAGTGGAAAAAACAAACATTTTCTCAATACCTAAATTAACCAAGAGAATCACAGAAAGAAAAAGCAATCCCCTTGGACATATTTCCCTCCTTCCTGAAGATCCTATAAAGAACCACACCTGTATGATATACAAAAGTATTAACTTTGTATGAGCCCAGTTTGGGCTGAGGAAACTCCTAATGGGCTAGATACCTAGGGGAGAGTCCAGTGCCATAGAACTAAGATGTGGGACTGTATTCCCAAAGGAAATGCAGAGGCACAGGTCTTTGGGCAGGGTAGCTTTCTCATTCAAAAGCTCTCCCATGACATTTGCAGCCTGAATGCCTATCCCCTTGACAGAAGAGTAGAGAGAAAAATCTAGGAGAACTCCAAGGCTACATCTACACTTCTCAAACTTAGCTCGAATTTGTTAATTCGAACTCATAAATTTGAATGTAGTAGTTTGAATTAACAACACGGACTAAGTTGAATTACAGTTAATTCGAGTTAACCCACTTTCTTAATTTGAACTAACTGCCTTTAGTTTGAACTAAAGAAGTGGAGTTAAATATCCATGCTGTGCCAACTTCGAACAAAGGATCGAACTAAGGGCTTAGTTTGACCTAAAGGGCGGGTCTTACTCGCTTGAACTAAGCTTTCATTTGTTCAAATTAAGGAATTCCTTAATTCAAACTAGTGAAAGCCTAGTGGAGACACTAAACCTAGTGTAGGGATTATGTTAGTTTGAATTAAGCCTCCTTAATTTGAACTAATTTGCAAGTGTAGACATAGCCCAAGAGTTTATAGTCTCCAATGTTGTTTTTTCTCCACAGAGAAGTTTTGTTTGTTTAGTTTGGGGGGAGGGGGTATAGTTATGGTGCTTTGCAACTTAAAAAAATGTAAGCCAATATCAGCTGGCTCACTAACCTGAGTATCTCTCTGATATGAAGAGAGATTTCTAGAATATTAATTCACATGTCCAGTAGTCTGTAAATATTTCCTGAATTTCAGGAATCTCATTTATCTTCATGAAGAAAGTGAGATACAATAAAATGAGCACAGAACTACAAGCTAGGGCTTCTTGTAAGAATGTGCCAATTTTCTGCATGGATTTTTGCAAATTACTTAACCTTTTTGCTCTTCCGTTTCTTATCTGTGAAATGAGGATAATAGTAGCCATCTGCTGCACAGGGGTACTGTGAAATTTAAATAGTGCCTAATTGAGCACTAGTTAATTTGTCAAGTGCCTATGAATTTGTCATTACAATTTACTTTTATTTTCATAAGAAACTTGAGTTCTGCAATAATCAGCAAAATGATCGAGAGAATTGCATGAAGAACTGTGAAATTGTCCATCATATAAACAAAGAACAATTATGAAGAAGATTTTAAATCTAATCCATAACGAATTGCATCTTAAAATGTGAAATATTGATATAGAACAAGTCTGCAGTTCAACCAGCTGTAGAACAGTCACTAAATATGTTTATGTTGCAAAAAATAACCCACAGCAATGACTATCAGATCCCAGGTCAAGTGACTCAGGCTTATGGGGCTTATGCTGCAGCTAAACATAGCACTGTAGGCACATTTGGGCTTGGGCTGGAGTCTGGATTCTGAAATCAGTGATAGAGGAGAGTTGCAGAGTCTGGATTCCAGCCCAGACTCAAACAGCTACCATGGGTATTTTTATTTCTGAAGTGTGAGCCCAAGTCAGTTGATCCAGCTTCTAGACTTGTTTCTTCATGTTTCCCCCTGCCCCCCAGTCTTAGGGCTGTTCTACACTCAACTATATTAATATTTCACATTGTTAGTTATAAGCCCTAGAACTGTATTAATGAAATAAATGTTAAGCTTTCTAATCTAACAACTAACAGAAACTGATTTTGGCAGCATTTTATATCTTCACAAATTATTATTTTTATTGTAAAAAAAAAGAATGAAAAAGAAAGAAATTAAAATTATGCAATTGTATCAACTATTTCTTTAAATATGTAGCAGGAAGCCCAGCAGGAAAGGGCTTAGGAAGTTTCTGGGTAGTTGCTCTAGTTATAGAGCTAAAGAAGTAAGTCTTTTAAGAGTTCTAATAAAGTTCCTAGTTCAGTGTTAGAAAAACTAATATTCCCTGAGATATGACCACTGCTAGGAGCCAGCTGCAAAGAATCCTCTCAGTTTAAGGAGAGTTGTACCATTGACTTCAATAGGTTTTTAGGATCAGGTCCTGAAAAAGAAAATCATTATAAACAAGAAAATCCAGGATAAAGAGAAGGTTACAAAACCCAGCTTCCTTCATTGAGCATAGTGGAATTTAAATATGCACTATGCCCATATTAATATTTCAGGCAGAATATTATTTTAACCAGCGGAACTAATTAGTCGGGGGAATTCTGATAAGTTAAGGTGAGTTTCATGGATTGAATTGCTGAAAAGAGGATCTGCTAATTTAGAGGCAGCTGAAACACAGACCAAATTAAACTATGTCCATGGTTAGATAAGAGAGAGGCAAGGGCCAAACCTCCTTAACTCCAAGGCCTGACTTTCGATGTGTGTGTGTTTGTGTCCCATCCACACCACACTTGACCCACCCACCCACCATATATATAAGCCATATTGGGGTGCCACACTGGTAATAATGGAGTTAAGGAGACAGAGTCTCTCCACTGCCAGTGAGAAAGTTAAGGAGAGCCTGCAGACCCTGACCTGGTACACCTGCCTCCAATCTTAGGCATGAAGAAGGGAGCTAAAAGGGCTACTAGACACAGCTCAGTTCAGGGCTGACCAAGGATGACAGCGTTGCTCTGCTATTTCTTCAACAAGGAAAGTCTAGTTCTAGTCAGGACCCTAAGACAGACTTCATAATGGCTTGGACATAAGTAGCTTGGCCAGTAGCAGAAGAATAGGGTAGACGGAAATAAAAATAATTCCTAATACCTATAGTGAAAGGTCAGCAGGAAAGGAGGAGGATCTGAAGTCTGAAGGAAACAAGTGAACTTAATTAACATATAGGATAGCTGATTGATTGAAAATGGTGTCACTTCAGAGGGAGATCCAAATAAGATCCAAACTTGAAGTAAACAACCATTGAGCAACTGATTGTCAAAAAAGATATCATCACTGTAGGGGAAAGATGCTATTCATTGACATTAAGAAAGCAACCAATCAGAAAGAGTCAGAGAAGATCAGAAAAAAATTATATAGAATTCACACCCTTGATTGTGGGTGATCATGAGCAGAGGAGGCAACCTTGGCAGCAGAAAAACAGAAAAACAGCACCAGTGACAGCAGTGACTGCAGCAACGTATCAATTTTACTGATCAGAAGTACTATAAGATGAGACAGAGGGATCTAGTCAAGGAATGAGGGAATGATTTTTGCTTAGAATAAGGAATATGTATGATTGTAAATATAGCTGGATAACTGTGCCTCAAAAATCTCTTACTCCACCTATTCTATAATCGCCTGATCTACACTCATAGAATGTTAGTCTATAGAAATATCATTAAGCATGTTACTGTAATGTTCCTTATAGAGATGTATAAGGTAATTCTGTGTTATATTGCAATAAGTTTGATGGTCTAATACAACATTGTAGTAAGTCTTCAAACCTATGTTACCAGGATTTCTTTATTATATATTGCAACATTGTATGTTTATTATGCCTTGCCACAATTAAATATTCATAACATAATATGCTAGAAAATGTTACAGTGTGTTTCAAGTTCCACTCTGTATTTAGTTTACAGTGTCTTGTATGGTCTTAAGAGGTTTATTCATATGCTACATTGTCTTGAATTTTTAGTTTAAAATCCAGTTGAATCAGAATTAGTATTTTAATACAGAGAGATTTTGTTTTTGAAGAATTTACTGTCTAAGCATTAATCTTTTGATCACAATGTGTATCCATGTCCTTTCAAGGGTGAACTGAGGCAGGTAGGTCAGGGGAGTAATGATTTAAACGGAAACTCCTGGTAACCCCTTATAAATCCTCTGGGGTGGACTACTTTTGGTTACTTACTTACAGAAATAAGGCCTGGTTCATTAGTATAGCCAAGCCAGTATAGGAATTTGTGGGTTCCAAAGTTCTGGGATACCAGAGTGAAGACTAGTTACCAATCGAAGTCAGTAGGTAGGTACCAAGGTCAAGCCCAGATGAGATCAAAAACAGGAGTCAGGAGTAAGGTGTGCCAAAAGATGAGGTCTATGGCAGCAGCAAGCCAGAGTTTATGTCAGACAGTTCTCCGGAGCAACCTCCTGCTTTAAATAATTGATATGGACCAACTGAGCAGTTGCAGGGATCTGTTACCCTGGTCCTTTTGGCAGCATGTCCTGCAGTGCCTAACCCACCAGTTTTGCTTGGTGCTAATTTTCCGGGATCCCTAATGGTGATTTGATGGCACTGATCACTGTGATTCCCACAAGTCTAAGTTCTAGATCTCTGTATATCTATACATTGCTACCGCCAGGGATTCAATTTAGCAGGAAAGCCCCAGAATGGTGTTTCAGGGTCCCCCTATTTTTAGGGGGCAGCATTCTGGGGCCCCTAAAAATAGGGGAACATGCCAGAATGCTGTGTTCCAGGGCATTCACTTAAGGCTGGCTGGGGCTGGCAGTGAACATGGCCCTGACCCAGTCTCAGGCCTGAGCCCCCTCTTGCTGGCCAGCCAGCGCTGCCTTCAGCCTCCCTCTCCCCAGCCTGGGGGTCTGGGGGGGGGGGGTTGGGGCAGCCAGTGGGGAAAGCACGTGGAGAGCGGGGTAGGAAGAAATGGCCAGGATGGGGGTTGAGAGGAAGACATGGGGGGCAATAGCTGGGGTAAGAAGAAGCTAGGGTGGGGGTTAGGCATGTGGGGGTAGTAGCTGAGGTGGGGATGAGGTGTTTGGGGGGCATTAGTTGGGGTGAGTGAAGGGGGACCCAGACCTGCATGAGGGGGACCCAGAAATGTAGGAGGGTTCCAGGGCCCACCAAATTATACTTTAACCCCTAGCTACCTCCACAAGTCATTTGATCGATAGGTCAAAGTGTTGCCAGATATTTTTGTCTATTTAGCTAAAATCTGAGTAAAGTGGCAAAAGGCAATCTCACAAAATTTTTAATAGAAATTAATTAGATGAGGCAAAATAAATAGCATTCAAAATAAGCAGTATATCACATAAGGAAGGGAAATAAGTGCTGGCCTTTTAAATGAACTCACTCCTTCTTCCATTAAGACAATGAAAGATTTAAACTTTGACCTCCTTCACTCTCCATCTCAGTTAACTGACCAAGACCAGTTGAAACTAGGTAGAAGAGGTCGTTTAGATAATGAGCCATCATTCCAAATATGGGCAAAAGAGATGAAATCACCCTTTTTGTGATTGGTCAAGGATGAAATCACCCTTTGTGTGAGAAGGGACATGAAAGGGCATTCAGAGCTGTATAAAAGGGTCAGCATCTGCAGCTGGACTTTGGAGATCTCTCCCACTCATAACAGGTACCAAAAGACCTTGTGGCGTTGGTTCCTATTACACTCGGAGTCTCACTCTCAGCCACTGCCAGAGAGAGTAACAACGTCTCTGGCGGATGTGAGGGCATCCTAGCATCAGGCTTAACTCAGTGGCCTTGAGCACTTGCTCAATAAAGTCCTGGATGTAAAATAGTCTCCAGCGGTACACTGAGTTCCTGAGAAATGCAGCCAACTGAGTCCTGCCTTAACACCCCGAGTCTCCATAGTGAATACAAAGGGTACCCTAATGTCAGGCTCAACTGATGGTCTTGGGCTCTGCTCGAAAGTCCTGGATAGCACTCCTGCACACATTTGCTGTGTGACAGTATCGTTTCCATCTAAAAGGGCACCCTAGCATCAGGCTCAACTGACAGTCTTGAAGTTAGTTCAAAAGTCTGGGGTAGCACTCATGCATAAAAAGGGCATCCTAGCATTAGGTTTGTCCTGAGCTTTGCTCTCTTCCAGAGGGTACAGCAGAGTGAAGTCTCTGCTGGGGGACTTTCGGGTCTCACCATCTCTGGTACAGGCTGTGTGAAGGTTTCGTTCCAAGGAGGCTGCACCACTTGGCTAAATGAGTCCCGACTCAAGGTGCATGCTTTTAAGGAAGCCCAAATTGGCTGCATGAAAGTGTCAGTCCAAAAAGAAGCCCTGACCGAATCCTACTGCAAGACTCAGAGCTGTGAAACACCAGCATTCTAAAAAGCTCCAGTAAGCACAACAGAGACCTCTGCTGATACAAAGGAGTAAATGTAAAACCAGCAGGAACAACCAAAAGAACAGAGACAGCAGAAGCCAGCCTCCTGAAACTAAGACTGCCAGACAAAGTTCCATCCAGATTGCCATACCCACTCATCAAAAGAACAAAGGTGTTGTGAGTAAGCTCTCTCCATTCCACAAGTGACTGGCCTCCACTTGTGGAATGTCATAGTTTGTTAAATGTTTAGGATGATTTAATATGTCTGTTTTACTGAGAAGTCTGTAATTATGTGTGTGTAACTTTAAGAAGTGTGACCCAGCGGAGCACTATTCCATTCTAAGCTGTCACTCTGTAATGCCTGCTGAGATGTACATGTATTAACTGATATTTCTCAGTCTCTGAATCTCATTATAATTCTGTAAGATCTTTGAATTATCATTAAATAAATTATAATACCTGCTTCCAAGGAATTTTTTGCTCTAGATCTCTTAACTGCTCTGAATCTGCTCTTGATCGGCAGGTTGTAGCAGTATTTTCCACTAGGGGCTTTACCATTTAGGCAGCACTAATCCCTGACCCTCCATCTCAGAACTAGTCTGGTTTGGAGGTAAAAAATATATATATATTTGTTGCTTTCAGGCAGCTTAAAACCCCACA
Organism: Podocnemis expansa; assembly: GCA_007922195.1. Taxonomy (NCBI): domain Eukaryota; kingdom Metazoa; phylum Chordata; order Testudines; family Podocnemididae; genus Podocnemis; species Podocnemis expansa. The sequence goes on from ML681979.1 coordinate 2,475,213, forward strand.
TTTGAGTTCTGAGGTAAGAAAAGTGGCTCATGAAAACTGAAAGAAAGGCTAAAGCATCCTAACACCAGATCTGTATAGCAAGGCCTGTGGATCTGCTGTGAAGAGAGTCATGCTTTGACAGATTGTAAGTGGGTGCCACTTAGATTATACTACTTTATGTCCCAACAGGAAAATAAAATAATGCAAAGAGAACAATTGGGAAAATGCTATAATTGTCCTTCACAGCACAAACTAAAATGATAAATGCTGGATTAACAATTGATCAATACTTAACTATTAATGCAGAGAAGAAATTGCACAGGCTTACAGTTCCATGGAGATGATAGGACAGGAACTACTATAGCCTATAAATAAATCCCTGTTTCTATGTGCATGCACAAAACTATCTAATTTAATGTTTCATTAAAAGAATATGCAGTGATCCAATGATGTGTGTGTTTTTTTGGAGTCACCACTTTAACTGTCTCCTGCTAATAGACTCAAGTGCTTTTCAGATTCTGGAATGGTATGATAAATTATGTCAGTCAGAATCAGAAGGTAATAATATTTGGAAAATTGTAATTGTACGTATCATAATGTCCAACTAAATTATATAAAGCATATGCTACAACTTGGCTCTATCCCCTACCTGAACAAACACCAGTCTGTTGTGTTGTGATGATTTGGCTTAAAACTGTACGCTAATTATAAACTGAAAAGTAAAAAGTGTGTCACAATAACGTACAACTGTTTTTGAAGGTTTTTTGTTTGCTTGGGTGTTTTTTTTTTTTTTTTTTTTTTTTTTTTACCAACTAGGGAATTAAACAATGAAAAAAGGGTCATTTGTTTTCAATAAGGGGCATCATAAACAAGTGCAAGAAAAGTAAACAGAGACACCTACATTAGTTCAGACCACCCCCTCCAAAAAAAAAAAAAAGAAAAAAAAACACCTTGTGTTCATGTGGTCTTCATAAAAAAAAAAGTTATCAAGTTGAGAAATTGATGGACTAAATTTGGCTATTAGACCTAATAGACAAATTTAGACAAACTAATGAGGTTATGGATTATGCCATCCACTTTCTGCGATTTTAAAAAAAAGAAGACTACAAAACAAACAAACAAACCAATCTCATTTCCTGACCCATGTCAGCTCATCTTGCGGAATTCCTAAACAGAGGAAGCAAACCAGATTAAACGATTTTCTTCCTGAGAAGAAGGCCATTAGACCTTGCTTTGTTTAAGGAACTTTGCTTTTCACCTGAGAGTTCTGAAGGTCAGTTCTTCTCCTGCTCTATGATTCTCACAGGAATGAGCCTATTGAATTCTTCTTTAAACCTTTGAAATAGGGCAAAGGGAATGAATTTTATGGTAATTTTCCTCTTTTCACTTTCCTCTGTGCTATGTTGAAAACTTCCCTAACCCCTGAAGACATCCTCAAACTCTTCGTGAATTGTTGTAGTCTTTTCTCCTTTAAAAAGTGTACCTTCTTGATGAGCCCAAAGGCTTGACAGACTTTCAACAAATAATGAGCTTTCTTTTCCTTGCTACTATTATAGATTGTCTTTTCCAGTATGTAAATTTACCCATACGTGTAGTTCATATACATCTTTAATGGGGATAATCTTAACCATGTAAGCCCTGCATTTTACTCTCCAATACCTATGGTGTTTCTTTTAGCACTAATAATGCTATTTCTCACCACACTGGCATGTGTACCCATGCTCTTGTAAAATGATTTTTGCCCTTGCATTTCTTACACCTTTTCCTATGTATCAGACATTGTTCTGGCTCATATTAATTGCCACAGAATGTCAAATTCATGTGCTATTTTTCTAAGACTTCAACTTTGAAGTCCACATGTCTTTTTGCCTCAGAGCACTTTTTGTGTAATATTTGGGATTCTCTATCATGTCTACCATTTCAGAGCACTATCTGTAGTAGAAAGTGAAAGCAGAAGACCTGAAGTCTTTCAAAATAGCTAAGTGACCAGACCTAAATTGGAAGGCAGTCAAGCCTGCTACTCAGCCAAGTAAGTCTACATGTGGTAATGAAGAACTTGGACTGGAATACCTAGTAAAACAGGCCAAGACAGAAGGCCTGGGGCTAAATAATGGTTAAACTATCAGAATTCCATCTGGGCATAAATTGGCAAGAAGTGAGCTGAAGCCATAGTAATAGGGAGCTGAGTTTCAGGAAGGGCCTAGAAGGCAGGAGGTGCCAGGTCAGCCTAGCATCAGAGAGATAGGAAGAAAATGTGCCAAACCACCCAGTGCAAGGGTGACTAAGATCATCAAAGTATCATCCTGCAATGATAAATCATAAGAAAAAGAGCTGATCAAAAAGAAAAGATAGTTTTGGTGCCAAGTAAATGAAATAAATAGCCTGGGCACTGTATAAAACAGCGGTTCTAAACCACTGTGTCGGTATACCTTGCTGTGTCACCACAGAGTGGTAAGTGTGTCATGGAGAGTTGTGGAAATGGCTGGATGAGCTGTAGGGTCATGATATTCTGCCAAGTGTATCACAACCTGAAAAGGGTTGAGAACCACTGGTATAAAAGACCATTTCAAGAGACCAGCTTTCATGCAGCCAAAGGAGTGATGGAGAGTCCTGCTGTTAGTTGGGCTGTTCCACAGTATTGATATAAGTCACTCGCCATAGTGCTACATTGCAATAAAGCTTAGCCTGGTATCATTATTTCTACAAAGATCTGTGGTCCTATTTGTTCCTTCAGTCATAAGTGTTACCTCAGACTACCTGCACCATGCTGAGCAGCAGACACATCACGAGTATCATAGGTAACCCAAAGTGTTAACCAAAGGAGCACCTTGGCTCAGGTCAATTGTGGTAACAGAATCCCTTTCTTAAGTCTGAGCAGGATTCTGACCACTGAGATAATGAAGTTCCCACTCAGTGTCTAAGCCAGTGGTAATCCTGACATATACAGGAACACACACACAGCCAAATAGATAACCAAATTCAGATGACTCATAACATCTGAACGCTAAATTAACCACCCAACAACACAAACGCTTGATAATATTATCTATTTCCATAAGCTTCATCCTGGACTGCGTGGCTTTCTTTACTCGACTAATCCTATTAAAGTTTATTTCTTCCAGTAGTCAGGTTCTCTCTTTCTCACTCTTTCCAAGTATTTTATTCCAGATTCCAGCCACAAACTGATCACTTGTCAGAAACTCAGCACCCCAAAATTACACAAATGGCTCTCCAGCATTAGATCAGTCACAACTCTTCTATGATTTTGCCATTTTTTTGTAATTCCTGTCTAAAAATATCTCTCATGTTTCCTTTTGATATAAAGTGAAGTACTCCTCAAATTTCTATAGTGTAGTTTCATAGTTAGTTGTCAGTTAACTCAGGCAGATGCTATTAAACAGTGCTTCAGGAAAAAAATGGCTATCTTCTTACTCTCCTCTTCCTGTTGGCACCCACTGTTTGTGGAAACAGAATGAAGCTCTATTTCAGGCTTCTCCAGTTGTTTTCCATGTTTCAAGAATATCATTGTAGCCCATGTGCATAAAAGGTGCAATCTCTTTCAGGGATCTCTTATAGCTGGGTTACGTTGCTGGGCAGATTTTGCAGCCCAGAAACCAGAACCTTCTGGTAAGAGGGTGTGGGAGCACACTGAGCATGCTCCACAAGTTTCATTGTTATGCTAGAGTTACATGCCCAGGGAGAAGCCTGAGAAGAGCAGCCTGGGGAGGAGCAAACAGAGAGCTGCAGAGTACATCTGCTAAGGAACTTAGTGAAAGGAGCTGAGCAGGAGTGGACTGCAAGATGTTTTCTCCCTGCTTTGGACTGCTTTGCAAGGGAGTTGTCTGCAGTGGAACTGAGAGTTGGATGGCCAGTGACTTGATTGCATGGTGCTCGCTACACAGGAGGAAGAAAGGACAGCATGGCATCTGCCTGAAGATTCCTGCAGCTAGAAAGGATGAGGATTGCTTACATTCTGCATTGAAGCCTCAAGGACTTAAAAGACTGCAATTGAGATAAGGGTGACTCCACCTGAACTTTGGGTCTCTTGGGTTTCTTACTGTTTTGTTTAAATGTATTATGGTTCCTTAGGATAAGGTGTGTTTAGTTAATAAAGTTCATTGTATGTTTATGCTGAGTAGTAGTTTGGTGTGGGATGGGAACTCTGAGCAGTCTTTGTTGTGAGTCCTAACAGACTGGATCCTGGCTCTCCAGTTGCTTTCTGAAGGGGTTTTCACTGTGAGGCACTGGAGGGGGGCAAGTAGATGCATTTGAGCCCACCCTAGCAGGTTACATCATCACTGGTGGAGATTTTAATTAATCTTTTCATTGATTTCAGGTACTTTCTTAGTTATTTTTAACTCTTGGTACCATGTGGTGTTCAGTGTTCCTTCAATGTTTAAGGTGCTTGGAAAAGATATGCTTTATTGTGTGACCTGTTTCAACTTACTCTGAATAACAACAATATGTATTTGTGCCATGACCCTAACAGTCTTCATCAGGGAAATCCAACCCCCCAAATAGTAGTCGCCAATACCATAGACCTCAGTAAGCCATTTTTCCTTTTAGTATGAGCACACAGCATCTAAAACACACTGACCTCCTCAAGATTAGGTTGGTTTTCAACACAGATTCAATGGTTTGTTCCAGGTTACGATGCAAAGGGAAGGTCACAATGAAGGTGTGATGAAGTATATAAAATCCACTTTGGGAGAGAAGTGAGCAAGCCCTTCTTGGCCTGCCCTGTCATACCTGTAGAACCGACTCCACATCGAGGAAGAATTCAAAAAAGACCCTGACAGCTCCAAAAGGGCAAACAGGATAAGACTGACCAGGGACCACCCTGGCTTAACCAGGAGAATGTCGGTGATCTAAAAAGGAACAGAGTCCTACAAAAAGTGAAAACTCGGACAAATCACAAAGGATGACTAAACAAATAACATGATTATATAGGGGTAAAATCAGAAAGACCAAGGGAAAACTGAGATCAAACTAGCTGAAAGCATAAAGGGTTAAAAAAAACCCCCAAATACATTAGAAACAGGAGGAAGATGAAAGGCAGCATAGGTCCATTGCTCAACAAAGAGGGAAAAGCAATAACAGGAAATGTGGACATGGCAGAGGAACTAAATGATTTCTTCCTTTTGGTCTTCACCAAGAAGGCTGGTGGTTACTGGATGCCTGACTGGGGATGAGGGGTAGTAAAAATTGGTTAGGATTAGAAGCTTAAATAAGGAAAGAACAAATTAAAAATTACTTAAACAAGTTAGATCTTTTCAAGTCGCCAGGGCCTGATGATACATACCCTAGAATATTCAAGGAGTTGACTCAGGAGACATCTGAGCCATTGGCTATTATCTTTAAAAAATCATGGAAGACTGGGAGGTCTCAGAGAACCGAAAAAGAGCAAATAGAGTGCCCATCAATAAAAATGGAAATAAGGACAACCAAGGGAATTAGGGACCAGTCAACTTAACCTCTGTACCAGGAAAAATAATGGAAAAATAACAAATCTATTAGCAAGCATCTAAAAGAGGATAATGTGTTAAGTGATCATCAGCATGGATTTGTCCAGAACAAATCATGTCAAACCAAACTGATAGTGTTCTGTGATGAGGTAACAAGTCTTGTGGATAGAGGAGAAGCTGTAGATGGGTTGCAAAAAGACTTTAGTAAAGCTTTTGATACAGTCTTGCATCACCTTCTCATTAACAAACTAGGGAAGTACAGCCTGGATGGAGCAACTATAAGATGAGTGAAAAATGGGTTGGATAACTATTTCCAGAGAATAATTGTCAGTGGTTCACAGTCATGCTGGAAGGGTACAATGAGCCAAGTACCACAGGTCTGGTTGTGAATCTCGTTCTGTTCAATATTCTCATCAATGATTTAGAAGCTGGCATAGAGAGTACGCTTGTAAAGTTTGAAGATGATACCAAGTTGGGAAGGGGTGCAAGTGCTTTGGAGGACAGGATCACAATTCAAAATTATTTGGACAAAGTGGTGAAATGGTCTGAGGTAAATAGAATGAAATTCAGTAAAGACAAGAACAAAATACTCCACTTAGGAAAGAACAATCCGTCGCACATACACAAAAGGTATAATGACTGTCTAGGAAGGAGTACTGTGGAAAGAGAGATAAGTGTTATAGTGGACTACAAGTTAAACATGACTCAACAGTGTAATGCTATTGCAAAAAAAGCAAACGCCATTCTGGATGTATTAACAGGAGTATTGTAAGTAAGACCCTAGAAGCAATTCTTTCATCATATTTGGCTTTGATTAGGCCTCAACTGGAGTATTGTGTCCAGTTCTGGGTGCCTCATTTCTGGACAGGTATGGATAAATTCAAGAAAGTCCAAGGTGCAACAGAATGAGAATAGGTCTGGTACTCTTGACATATGAGGGAAGATTGAAAAAGCTAGGTGTTTTGTTTTGTTTTGTTTTTGTTGTTGTTTTTGTTTGTTTGTTTGTTTGTTTTTACTCTAGAAAAGAGGAGACTGAGTGTGAACATGAGGTTTTCTAGTTCCTAAGAGGTTGTCATGAGGAGGAGGGAGAAAAACATGTTTTACTTAACTGCCAATGATAGGACAAAAAGCAATGGGTTTAAATGACAATAAGGGAGGTTTATGTTGGACATTAGGTAAAAAAAATCCTACCTGTCAGGGTGATTTACCACAGGAACAAGGTTGGCTAGGCAGTTACTGGAATTTCCATGACTGGAAATTTTTAAGAGCATGTGCGACAAGCACCTGTGAGGGATGGTTTAAGAGAGTACTTAGTCCTGCCATGAGGGCAGGGGACTGTATTCGATGACCTCTCATGGGCTATCTATACACTAGAGGCTAAAGTTGACTTAAGCAATTCCACGGTCACATTTGGAATTCACTGAGTCAACTTAAGCACTTGCTTAAGTTGACTTAATAACTCTCACCCTTAAATTCAACTTTAAACGTTAAGTTAACTTTATTAAGCTGACATAACAATGTGGCCAGTAAAGTTGACTTAAGGCAGCATAGCCATTTAAGTTAACTTTATAAAGTTGATTTTAAATGGGTCCCCTGACTTAAGTCGAGTTTATAAAGTTGACTTAAGCAAATGCGGCCTCATTAAGTTGACCTTGTTAAACAGACTTAACTGAGCCCTCTACTGTGGACATAGCCATGGTTTATTCCAGTTTCTATCATTCTATGATTACAGAAAGAACCTTTAAAACATAAAGAGAGAGATTCTGTGCTATGCCTCCTAGAGCCTTTTTGGCAGAAGGCATTATGTTGATTAATGAGCTCTTGCATTCAGGTGAAAAGATGTCCTGATTTTATAGGGATAGTCCAGATATATGGGACTTTTTCTCATACAGGAGACAATTACATACCACACCCACCCATCACGTCCATCCCAATTTTTCACCCTTACTATCTAGTCGCCCTATCTTGAAATTACCTGATTCTGAGCTCCTCTACTGCCCCTAACATAATTTAAGTACCATGTTTCCCTGTGTAAGTTCTGGCAGCTTATACACAGTACTTATTGGCCACAGTGCTGTTCAGTACCTCTGCAGTGTTGTATGCTGTGGCCCCATCCCAAACACAGTCACAGCATATCCTCCATCTTGGGGCTTGAGAGAAGGCTCTTGGAAGGCATCCTTATAGAACCCTTATGCCTCAGTTTGGGTAGTTACCTATGTCACATCTCATCCTGGTCAGTGTGTGTACAAATATAAATATTAAGTGTATGGCAATCACTAAAATAAAGCTTTTTCCAGACGGGTAGGCATGTTAATACATGTACAGCAAAAGCAACGAGAGTCCTGTAGCACCTTACAGAATAACATATTTCTTTGGACATGAGCTTTCGTGGGCTCAATCCCACTTTGTGAGTTGCATCTGATGAAGTGAGTTGGAGCACACAAAAGCTTATGCCTGAAAAATAAGCTTTGGTGGAATTCAGCACCTGCTCTGTAAACAATAATCTTTTTCATAATAACCTATGTACCTGAACAACCTATATTTACTATTTTGCAAGTTTAATTGACTAAGTCGTGGTCTATACTACAAACTTACATTGCTATAAGTATGTCAGTCAAGGGTGTGGAAAATCCACTCCCCTGAATGATGCAGTGATACTGACCTAGCCCCTGGTGTAGAAAGCACTGTGTTGAAGGAAGGGTTTATGCCATCAACATAGGTACCGCCCAGGGGGGTGTGGAGAGCTTAAGCCAAAGGAAGAAGTGTAAATAGCATCACTGCAGGACAACAATGGGATAAATGAAGATGGCTGTTTAAAGGACATGGGGTAAATTGTGGTTTCAGAACAAAACACAAGTGAAACCCATAGGGCCTGTCTAATCACATAGGGATGCCCTTGCCCCCAAAAAAACAAACAAAAAAAGAGTCCCCCCAATAGTTTCCATCTTAGTATCATGATATTTTCAAGCCTTAAAATACACAAATATCCTTCTTGAAATTAATGTCAAAGTAGCCATTCAAATATCCTCTAGTTTCTCAGTATTTTCTACCACCTACCCTGTAAGTATTATTCACCTTTATAATCAGTTGTATTAGGAAATTGTGCAGATTCACAAAGACATGGAATTTTGTCATTAATAGGCTCTATTAATCTTAAACATCTCAAATTATCTTGCTTACATATCAGTAATCAAGACAAAATCTAGCAACTAATCACATTTCAAGATTTTTTTTTGCTGTTCTTAATTATATATTTTCCTCATATTTGGTTATTTCATGAGGAAGACCAATGTGAGAAATTAAAGTTTCAGTGGAACGTCCTTTCATTTTGTTTTTGATATAATTTGTGGGTAATTCTCTATTACACTTCAAATTCTTTAATAGTTCTTGGGTCGTTTAATTCTGCATAACACTGATCCTCTAATAGAAAAGTTTCTTAAATACAAAAATTGCTAATGGATTAGAAATTTGAAACCCTCCTGGAAGTTTCCGTAAAGCTTCTAGCAAGATTTTACAAACAAGATGACAAAAAGTAATATATGAACTAATGTGTGAATTATCTAATTGTACATCATCAAGAGGACTGTCCAACAGAAACTCAGAGAGACGCAAAACTCATGGCTGATCAACAAGGCCAATGAAATTCAGTTCAATGCAGACACAAATAATACGAAGATCTTCTATGATGTTCTGAATACAAAATATAGCCCATAGTCATCAGGAACATCTCTAATACTGGCACCAGATTGCTGACTGACAAAGTAAAGATACTACAGAGTTGGACAGAACACTTTCACTATATCCTCAATCAATAATCATCTGTTAGCAAAGAGACAATTGATGGACTGCCCTTGATTGGTATCAGCATATCTCTTGTTGATTCCCCAATGCTGACTGAAATGGCAAAAGCAATTGACTGGCCAAAGGCCTGCAAACTGCTCTGAAACTGACTGAATTTTTCCAGACAATGTAGACTCAAGTAACTATACCCCAGGAGTGCAAGGATGCACCCATCATTCACTGGTATAAGCAGAAACATAACACATAATATTGCAACAACTACTGGGGCATCTCCTAGCAGTCAAAGCTATTAAAATTCTCACCAGAATTCTGCTGAATTGCATTGTGCAATACACTGAACAAGGGCTCTTGGCTGAGCATCATTGTAGCTTCAGGAAAGGTAATGGGATCATAGACATAGTGTTTGCAGCTAGTCAACTTCAGGAGGCATGCCGTGGCAACATTTGGTTGCCCAGAGAAATTCATTTCAGTGGTTTGTCAAGTCCATGATGGCATGTTCACTTGTGTTATGGATGATGTTGAATTATCTGAACCATTTCCAGCCACCAGTGGAGTTCAGCGGGGCCATGTCTTGGCCCCAAACCTCTTGAGTATGATGCTGTCTACCATGATTACAGATGACTTTCATGACTGTGACACCAGTACTGGCATCAGATACAGATTTGAAGGCAAGCTTCTCAATCTAAGGAGACTGAAAGCAAAGACAAAGGTGCAGGAACTGACTTCATGATCCTTTGTTTGCTGATGACTGTTCCCTGCACATCAAAGCTGACTATGACAAGCAGCAGAATATGGATTATTTTTTTTTTCAGCTTGTGACAATTTTGACCTCACACTCAACATCAACAGAACAGAAATGATGTACCAGCTAGCATCAGGGAAGCCTTATGTAAGGCCTACTATCACAGCAAATGGCCATATCCTCCAGGCAGTGGAAAGGTTCACCTAGCTTGGTAGTACATTGTCAAGTACAGTTTACATCAGCAATGAAACCAATGCCAGAACTGCCAAAGCAAGTGCGGCCTTTGCAACATTATACACAAATGTGTGGCAGCAAAGAGGCATTAGACTACAAACAAAATGGAAGGTCTAAAGAGTCATCATGTTGCCAGCTTTGATATATTCATGGAAAATCTAGATGGTATACAGTTGTGATATTATGAAGCTGAATCACTTTCACAATGGCTGTCTGATGAAACTGATGAGGATCAGATGACAAGACAAGGTTTGAGATACCGAGGCTCTCATGCCGGCAGGTACTCTATACTCTGCTAATGAAATCACAGATGAGATGGTCAGGCTGTATCACCAGAATGTCAGATAATCAACGGTAAAAGAAAATCTTTTATGGTAAGCTAAAGGAGAGGAAGAGTTTTCAAGGAGGGCAGAGAAAATATTTCAAGGACTCCCTAAGGTTTTCCTTGAGGCATTTCCACATTAACTAGGATTTCAGGGAGATCTTGCTCAAGATTGTTCGCTGTGGCAAAGCCTCATCCATACGACAGCTACAGTCTGTGAGCAAAGGAGGATTACTGAGGCAAAGCAGAAGTTCCAGCAGTGTGAATCATGGAACAACAGAGAATCTGCTGTTAGCCAAGTAACTCATTGCGGTATCTCCTGTTCAGTGTGCCACAGACAGATTAAAGCTTAAAATTTGATCAGCAATTCATGTGTTCACAAAACCAAAACAATTAGTGATGTCATAATCATCTTTGAACTCAAAGGACAAACAACAGCAACAGCAATATAAAAAAACACATATATTTGACTGTAACAGGCTTTTCAAATAATATTTAGACTCAGAATTTGACTGCATTGCAGTTCAATTTATGAACATCATTTCCACAGTAAAAAGAGAACCTGGTTAATTCTCACTTCACTAATCTGCAAAACCATAAAACAGTTCATAAAAAAACAAACATAAAAAAGGTCTCCCCCCATTTCTCAGCAAGAATTTAACAGCACACTGTTGCAATGATGGGTCATATTACTAATTCTTCATTATTTTTATAAAATTGAATGAAATTCATTGGCTAAAATTTATGATTGTGGAGGACAACCAAAAATATTCTTTGCAAAGTAATTGAACATACTACATTTTGTGATATAGTATTTTTTTTAACCATTATATTTATTCCTACTTTCTCATTTACAAAATCAGCAACAGAGGCTTTCAACTACTAGTGTGAATTAGTGTGATTCTTTTATGTTAATTATGACATCTCAGGCTCTAAAATTTATATTGCCTAAAGTAAATGTGTATAATTTGTAGTTTGAGCATGTCTACATGTCGTTCCAAGTTTTTCATCCTAAAGTAACTGCAGGAAGATAGAATTTTTTTCCAGTAATTTTTAAAGAACATTAATTAATAGTAAATATTCATGGATAATATAATTAAAATCTTACCTGGTCTGACACAGAGCAGCATTTATTGGCCATTTTCATCTGCATAAGAACAGATGAAAGAATAGTCAGTGACTAATATATTGATGCCCTTGTTTGTTTTATTATTTCATATCACTGATATATTTAATACATTTACACAAGGTTCTCAATATTAGAGATAGAATTATTTTATACATTAAATATGTTTCAATACAAAATTTGATATTAAAATAATTTAAAGATTGCAAAACAAAGCACTCAAAAGTCAGGAACAGAAAAAAAATTAAGATGGCCTGTACAAATTTAGTTCTTCCATTTCCTGTGATTGCATTACACCACACTCTTTCATTACAAATTGCATTCCTCATTTGCACTCCCATTCAACAAAGCGTTTAAGCCCTTTAAAGCTAAGAATATGCTTTCATCCTTTGTCTCAGTGCATAGTTTGGATAGTGCTAAGAGAGGAAGGCAGCTGTTCAATATTTGTCTTTAGTTCATTGTTTCAGTGTGAGGCTGCACGTCTCTCTTGCTGCACAACAGTCAACTGACCACACTGAATATGTAGGGTGTTTTTGTTTGTTTGAGATTTTTCTACATCTCTGAGGAGCTTTTAATAATTGTGTCCTCATAATGATCCTGTTATTAATATTAATACTACTCTGTGGCAGAAACAGAACTAATGTACAGATAGATTAAGTGATTTGTATAAAATTGCACAGCTAAATTGTAGTAGTTTTAGAGACAGAACCTAGTCTCCTGCAATTCAGTTTACTGATTTAACCATAAGGCTTCTACAAACTAATCAAGTTCCTTTTCCTACAGTCTGAGAAGGAAGAAAAACTGTAATTAGTGTAATTTTCATTTTATAGCAGTTGGGATGTACCCATGACAAGGTGTACCAAAAGTCAATCATGCAGCTTCCACAAGAAGGAGACAAAAGTACTATGAATAGCAGACTCATTCATGAAGCACCATACAATTAGTACAATGAATAAGGACCAAAGTTTTGGACACTAGACCCTTTCACTGTTCAAAGAATGAAGCAATGTAGGGAACCTGGAGAAAAATAGTAGGTGATCATATACTTAATGAATTGTAATACATTAGCATGGGTGGAAGCTCAGGGTTGCACATTTTCTGACTTCTAAATGCTTCCTTTTGCAACCTTAATTTTTAATGTAGTTTTTCTGTATAGAGTTCATGTTTATAAAAGAGAAATTGGAGATGCAAAGAAATTCCATCATATGCCCCAGGGGTGTGCACATTTTGATTGGAGGGGTGGGATGCTGCTGGAGTTAAAATATAGAATTAAAAAGAACAGCCATTGGATATCACATTAATGCATTGGTTCCCAATCTTTATGGCTCAATGGCCACAGACATCATTGTTATGACCCTGAAGGGCCACCAGTCTTCCACAAGACCTCCTCCCCATCCATCCACTGCAGCCAGACAGAAGGAGTACAGCAAGGAGGCTGCCTCTCTCCTCACTAATTTTCTCTCCCCCTGACTGCAGCAGGGAAACTGCAGGCATCTTGTAGCCCCATAAGCTCCACTTGGATCCCTAGGCATGACTCTACTGCAGCCAGTGGGATGGGAGATCATTGTTTCCCTCTTGCTTCAGTGTGGATACCAGCACTTTAACATCCAGGTGGGGAGCTGTGTTGTGCTCCCTGACAGAGCCAGGGATAGGAGAATGCTGATTTCCCATTACCTTGGCTGCAGCAAGGAGCCTGCCCTTATCTTTTAGCCACATGGCAATGTGTGCCTAGCTCCTTAGATCGCAGCTCCCTGGTGCAGTCAGTGGGAGGGGAGTGGCAAGCCACTTTGGGAACCACCGCTTTAATGAATAATTTGGTTGACTTTATCCCCTTAAATAAAATAAGACAAATTAATTTCTGTTCCAACTCAATGGTTCCTTTATTTATTAGTGCAATCCTTCAGTTTTGGGGGAGAACTGAAGGGAGGGGTGGGGAAATCTCTATTTGTCTACTCCATCTGCCACTACTTGCTAGACAGCAGCAGAATACTTTGCATTATATAAAATACGATCCATAATGCAGGAAACTTTACTTTATTTCAAGTGTGATTTTATTTATTGGTTATAAATATAGTCAGGATTTCTTCAAGAGCCTGCTTTGATTCATGAGCATCCCACCTATTGTGTCTAAGACATTGTTTCATATTATATACATATATGAGAAACACAAGATGGTATTCATTCAGTAGGAGTTTCACCTAAATCAAATATATATGTACATATAAATGATCAATGGAATTTTTGGGGCTTTGTCATATTAGCACCTAATATAATTCAATATACAGACGAAAAGACAGTTTTTAAACTCTTTGATTCATCAAACTTAAATCCAGCGTTCATCGATCACATGAAGGATATATTTACAATCTAGGAATTATGTTAGTATTTTGAGGGCAAATCTTAAGTTTCTTTCATCTTATACTGATGTTTTTGGGATGTTTAAAATAAAAAGGTACAGAAACAATGTTTTTTATATCAGAATAAAAAACTATAGAGTAGAAACACATAAGTAACCTTATCTATAAGTGTTGCCAGGTGTGCTCGCAATATTAACCTCATCCTGATGCCCTGGGTTGTGTTTGAGATAATAACAATTAAGAACTATGAGAAGAGTTTAAAAAATCTCACTGATTTAATAGAAGGCTAATTGTATATTGCAGAGAGAGAATTCTGATCAATTTCACAGATCTACTCCCAAAATCTCTCCAGCACAGCACTATCAACTCACCCTACAGGAAACCTTTTGACTAAACACCAAGAGACAAAATCAAAAGGGGTAGCCAAATGAGTCTAGTTCAATAAACAAACAAGGAGTCCTGTGGCACTTACAGACTAACAAGACAGAAGTAGAAGCAAATGTGGCCGCTTCCTATGTTGGTAGTCTCAGTTCCTCTGTCTGTTGGCTAATGGTCCTTCTCGCCCCTTATCTGCTACAGGTTGTGTTGGAGAGCAGAGTACTGAAGAGAAACCAGAATAGTGCAACTTTCTCCCCTGTGATTGGGGAAAGATCTGAGCAGTTCAGTTCTCTTTCCCTTCCTTCTTCTTCTATGTTGCCAATGTTAGCATTGTCTCCTGGCATCAGTGCAAATCTCTCACTACACATCGGTCTCTCTCATTACACTTAATGTGTTCATGGCCAGCAAAGAATATTCCAAACAGGGCAATGCTTAATTTGAAGGCTCATTGAGATGTTCGCTACACTGAAAGTCTAACTAACTTCTTAAGAGAATTTGATCACGTATTTTCCAAAGAAGAATAGGAATGTACATGAACATCAGATGTACTATTTTGTTACCTGTGTAGTAAAAAGAGATAGTCTGAGATATGACACCTGGTAAAAAGGGCCTGATGAAATGTCTAAGGCCCAGGGGTTGAAGTATAATTTGGCGGGCCCTAGAACACTCCTAAATTGGGGGACACCCCTCACACTGGTCTGTGCTCCCCTCTTGCCAGTGCAGGCCACCCTCACACACCCCAGCTCCTAACGCCCAAATGCCTGCCCCCACCCCAGTTTCCATCCCCCCCACACCTACACCCCACCCCAGCTCCTGCCCCCCCACACCTACACCCCCCCTTACCTGGCCACCATGCAGAAGGGCCCTGGCCCAGGCTGAGGCTTTGGCCTAAATCCTGGTCTCACTGAGCATGCTTAGAGGCTCTGAGCATGCTCAGTGAGACCAGCCTTTGGCCTAGAGCCTGGTCTCACTGAGCATGCTTAGAGCTTCTGAGCATGTTCAATGAAACAGACTGGTGGGTGGAATTTTTAGAACTCCCTGCCCTGCCCAGCATAGCAGAACACCAATCCAGGGACTGCTATTTTTAGCAGCTCAGTGTTCTGGCCCCTAAAAATAGAAAATGGAGCCAGAATGCAGTGTTCTGGCTCTATTTTCTATTTTTAGGGGGACTGGAACACTGAGCCCCTAAAAATAGTCGGCCCTGGAACACCATTCCATCATGTCCCAGGGTACTATAAGCCCTGCTAAGGTCTGAACTAAAGCCAGGCCCTGCTGGTACAAAGCAAAGTTGGCAAAAGTCAGATTATAAGCAAAAGTTTGGCACTGTCACAGAACAGATGACTGCTTGCAGATTCACTATCTGATACATAAACTAGACAAGACGAGGGCTGGTAAACACAGCTTTATGTCCAAGGCTACTTGGGGAAAGCAAAAATATTGCAAATACTAGCACATCCATGAATGCATATGTGCTCTCAAAACATTATGAAAAATATGATTTTATTATTCTTACAATTGATTCATCAAACAATTATGAACATTCATAAAAATTATGAACAAGAGACTCTTGTTTGTAATCCTTAAATGGAAACATCCAAAAAAACCCAGTATATTAATTAAATTACTCATTATATGGTTTTAAAAATTGAGAATAAATATTTACAGAGACTACTTAAGTCAATATTAGGCTACTAAGGCATTCCTCAAATAATTTTGATTATGAAAAAATGTAATACTCAAAGGCTCTTCATGAACAAGTTGAATAGGAAAAAACAAATTTATCAAATAAATTTTGCTTAATGTCCTAATAATGCTTGTTTTATGGTATTTCACTCTTCCCCCCTCTCTTGAGATATTTGTCTCATCCACTTGTTCCATTTTGTTTATAAACCAACATCATATACTCTTTGGGATAGGGAAGGTCCTTTTATTTTCTGTCTGTACAACACTAGTATTATCATGTCACAATCTCTTTCTTGGGGTTCTGTACACTACTGTAGTATAAACAATAAGTCTTAATTATGCTATAAATTTATTATTTATGAACAGTAAATTTTAATTGTTTTAATTCTGGTAAGTTATAGCCTACTTTGAGTAAAGCACCATATTTAAAAGGTAGACAAAACCAGAACACACACACACACACACACACACACACACACCCTATTAACCCAGGATATAATATATGATCTAAGAATATTTGCTTTGATGGAATTCTTATTTATGAAAAAACTGAAATCTTATGTCTATGCTATTTAAAGAGGAAGATTAAAAAGGTGTATGGGTAAATCTTCAGGAGCATATGAAGGTTCACTAATTTTTTCATCATTAATTTCTGTCCGCTTATAGAGACTGTGATAAATTTGCAACGTCGTACTTTATGAAGTTATTTCTTGGACTTTGAGTTTTCATTCCAGAATTTTCATTACATCCCAACTGTACTTTTTAGTACACAACTCAGTATGCAAATAATCATTTCCCGTTTCTTTGCAGATTATTTATACATGCTTTTGCAGCAATGAACACTACTTTTATATTTATAGCAATATCTTAATTCAACTACAAATACCTTTATACTTGTACAACTGTGACCACAAGGGGATTGAAATGTTTTAGTTATACTGGTTTCTAAACTCACTATAACAATATAAAAACTACATACAGACCAGCACTAAGTTACATCACTTTGTACTAGTTTCTCTTTACATACTTTCAGAACAAGCAATGAAAGCTATTGAAGCCAGATTCCACACACAATATAACCGCAAAAATTTAAGAATACATTTGGGCAACATCCAAAACCCAGTTAACTCAATCGAAAGACCATGGCCCCTACAGAATGGATTGGCCTGTGATGCTGCCTGGGTCTAGGGGACTAGTTATGATTATTTTTCATATTAATAGTTTATACTCGTAATAAGCCATATGTGGTATGCCATGGTTGGTATCAACAGAAAGGCTGTAATCTGCTAGGAATGATTATATGATTTACAAGTAGGTATCACATTTATATTAGAAATCAGAAATCTAATTGTTTTTATTTTTACTCCATGTTATTTGATTCCAAGCAATCCCAGGCTGGGTACATCTGCAAAACTGTTGTCATCTTAATTGCTCATTTGGAGCTCCCGGCTGCAGTGGGCCCAAGGAGAAAACTGTTTGGCCAGTTACCCAGGCAGCTCAACTCCATTTTGATTTGGCAAAAACTCTGAGAGCATGAGGCAGCGGAAGGTGATAAAAGACTGTGGGCCCCATCTCCATTCGGTCTCTAGTCTTCAATCTGTTTGCAACCAACACCTTTTCTGGTACTATTCTTCTGGGACTGAATAAAGGACTGAGACTCACCCATGTGCAGGGTGCATATCAGAGGTGTTGGTCTAACCTGCAAACTACAGATACTTCAAGGACTGGCTTTCGATGGACTCTAAAACATTTGTATGTATGTGATTCAGTTTGACTCTTTAATATCTCTCATATTTTGTTTCTTTTCTTTTCATATTAAACCTTTAGTTGTAGTTACTAAAGGATTGGCTGGCAGTGTGGTAATTTGGGTAAGGTCCAAGCCTATATTGTTGTGGGTGATGTTGTTGGCCCTTGGGGGTCAGGAGAACCTATTTTCTTAAGAGACCCAGTGGCTAGGGGGAACCATAGGAGCTGATGTGCAAAAAGATGGCTGTTTTTATTTTGTTATGCTTGGTGATGACAAGAGTGGGAAATCAGAAGCCTGTTTTGTTACTGCCTGGTGGACTCATTTAAGTACCACCCATCAGTGATTTAGGGGTTCAGCCCCTGCTTTTTGCAGCTTGCCCTGATTTTGGCACATTCAGGAGGTTATCCCAGGAAGCCTGGGTCACATGGCCCATAAAGAAATTTTGAAAGTAATAAAGCCATCTTGAGGTTCTGTTGTGCTCTATGATCTATTAAGGTTGAAACCTTATAAACTTTAAGTTAATGTGTTATGTGACTCTAATTTCTTTTCTTCCCCTTCATTGTTTTGTTTTCCATATGGTACCTTTCATACGAATTATTTTACTATGCCTGGAAAATTAAAAATAATTTAGATATAAAAAGGGAGTAAAATATGCAGAAAGTAACATACATTTTGCAGTGTCAAATCACTGATGTTAGTTGATAATGCTCTCAGCCAGTCAGCAGTCTCCTGAGCTGTATAAAACTGAAGTATCCCAGTACTAACTCCATCAAGTGCCAGCACTTCAAATGCATTAGATCTGCAGTAAAAAGAAATATTTATCATAAGGGAAGCTATGTCATTTTTCATAAACCAGCCAGTAGTTCTCAATCACTACTTCATTCTTGGAACTAATTATGCAAGTTTCATTTTTTATATTTGCAAAGAGAGAGAAAATCAACAGAAAATGGGGATAAACAACCTACTATATCAGGAAACAAGCAGTAAATGTTTTATATTTGTTAACGTTCATATATTTTGATTAATTATTCACTAACTGTTATATAATTATATGTATATAATCACTAAGCTTTACGAAGTTCATGATATTTTATGAAGAATGTATCATTTAGAACTGTGTAAACAATTATGAAACCTTTGGCCACCAAAATAAATGTTTAATACTCTTAAAACTTACAACGTGAATCACAAAGCAAATATCTTCATCTTCTTTTAATTTATTGATGTGCTGTAAATTTAAAAAAAATCCAAGCAATAATTTTTTGGACCTTTATTCAGTCTGTATGGAAATCCAAATACTTTATATTTCTCCAAATATATTTGAGTGTCGATAAGAACACCCAAAAATTGAGGTATCCCGAAGCACAAGCCAGAGTTGAAAACATAGACTAACTGTTGCATTTTTTCGGCCTTTGTGAGGCTGTATTAAAAACAAAATAGTTATTTAGCTGACAAAGTTACTGTTTCATTGCTTTACAGTCAGTCGAGACAGTGACACTACCAAGACTTACAAGAACACTATACACCCACTTTAAGTCACTTTATAAAAGCTCATGACACTCATGTCTAACTCAAACTAAAGATGGAAATCTCCACTTCAACAGATGAGTCAATTTATGGAATTTTATCTACTTTGACATGACAAAGTATTCTTCATGGGAAAGGAACAATCACTTAATGTATCACATATAAATGATATCACTGAGAGAACTATAACTTATTCTGTCCATTAGAAGAGGCTGAAGACCTCTTTCAGACCGAGAAAAACTAGTAGTGCATGATTATCACCTCAGTTCAGAGACAACATCATTAGCTCTCAGTAGAAGACCACATGTCCATACACCTCTGATAAGCTCATCACGATAGCATTTGTTCTTTAGGTTTGTCAGGAGGATTAGGTTAAAAGATAATCTAATCTTTTGTGTCTGTGTTTCAGAGGAAAGTTGAACTGCATATGAAGGATCATATTTTGGTTTTCTGTAGGTGGCACAGGAAGAGTTTAGAGGTGCTACAGAGGTGGAGAAAAATCTTGGATGGTGGAATATTTCTCCTTTAGTATTTAATATTTTAAATTTTAATAGCTATAACTATCTGTCTCTATAGTTACAGGGTTTTTTGTTTTTTTGTAAATCTCAGGTTTGGGTGATCTTTGGCAAAACACTATTTTGAATCTGTTCTCTCTCCCTGGATGTCACGTAGTTGTAGCAAATAATGAACATAACCAGGTCTTGGCTTTCTGTTCCCTCATTCAGTCAGATTATCCTCATCTTGTATTTATAACTGTTAACTTCATTTTCTAAAAATTGCAAAGATTTCTGCACAGTAATGTTTGAGCCCTGCACTGTAGCCACCACCTGTTCTCTACGCTCAAGCTGCTCCCAAAGGCTATCCACTCTCATTGTGAAATTAGGAAGCGATTGTGCCAGGTATTTTGCATTTGTTCAACGTTAAAAGCTAATGCTTTTGCTAAATTAGGAGTGATTGCAGCTGCTGTCTTGAAAACTAATTCTCTTACACAAAGTAACTGTTGAGTATTAAAGAATACATAGGGAATTTCTGGTATTATATTAACTGAGTAGCTGACCACTGTATTTAAAAATCAAACTTGTTATTACAAGCCAAGACATGAAGGTCCAAACAAGTTCCAAAGGGGTAGCCATGTTAGTCTAGGACAGCAAAACAAACAAGGAATCTGGTTGCACTTTTAAAGGTTAACAAATGTATTTGTCACATGCGCTTTCCTAGGAGAAAATCCCACTTCATCCAGCGCTTGAAGATGCGGAACTCACTGTGAATCCCCCGTGCTCAAACATCTGATAAAGTGGAATTTTCTCCCATGAGAGCTCATGTGATAAATACATTTGTTAGTCTTTAAAAGTGCCACCTAACTCTTTGTTAAGGTGTGAACAGACAGCTTTGCTAGAAAACACCACGATACAACTAACAAAGAAAAGTCAAGTGAAAACAGTTCACTGTAAAGGAAGGCAGGTTACTGTAATGGCTGTAACAAAAACCCTTAATAAGTGAAGGCCTTGCTCTGATAAACTAGTTGAAAAACCTGGGCAGGCTAATTATATGCTGTATATTGAGTATCAAGTATAATCTAATCATATAACCTGCATATTAAGGATAGTGGAACCATGTAGGGACTTAGGCATGCTGTAACAGAGGGAGGGGGGGAGAGAGAGAGTGAACCCTGTATTGTGGGCTTACTAATACAGGTCAGGTCCAGGCTGGGTTTGGCTACTCCTCCACTACATGAACAAGAAACTTGTTACAAAACTCATCTACACATTCTGCTCCTGAGTGGGCCTGATCCTTTCTTCTAATAGAATAAAGAACATGGAAAGGGGAATCAAAGAGGAAATCAAAAAGGAAAGGATGGGGGAAATGTAGATTTTGTTTTTCAATTATTTCACAAAACAGTTCAAGAATCAGGTGATGAGTACAGTAAAATTCCTTTGAGAAACTTACCTATATCCAGTTAGTGTCAGCATAGCTTAATGAACAAAACCCAGGACAGAGATTCGAGAGACCTGCATACTATTCTTAATGCTGCCATTGGTCTGGTGGACAGGTCACTTCACTTTTTACCATGTCTCATTTTTCCCACTGATAAAATAGAGCTAATGATTCTTAACTCCCTTTGTAAAACACTTTTATAGATTTTACATAAATAGATCTCAAACAACTGGTTATTCTTTTGGGATAGGAGATTAGACTAAGAGAAAAAAGAAAGCCATGGAGAACATATTAGGAGGTATGAATATTCATTTCCCAGCTGAGTTTGTATTCAGAAAAATGGTCATTGCAGCTACATGTCTTCCCAAGATTTAAAGGGCCAATTACCATAAAGATATTTTGAGAAAGGCTCAGTTGAACTCAGATTCCATAGTCACTGGGAAATAAGCTTTTTGGGAAAAGTCTGAATGCCCACCTTTCTGAGAGCCACAGATCTTAAGAGAAGATATCCCAAGACTTTTAAAGCTGGTGCCTGCTGTATTTGAAATAATTATGTCCTTTTTAGTTACTTCAGTATTATACTTCTTTAATACAAATCTGAATGCTTGTGTAACAGCAGCTGTTCCTTCAATGTAAAATTTCACAGTTCAGAATTGCAGACTAACAGACTAGATAAACCTGGAGTCCCATTCAGTTTTCTTTGTTATGTGTGTTTTGATGTCTGATTTTGGTGTCTGCTTTGCTTATAACATTATCTAGAAAATTAGCTCTATTAGTGTATATATTTTTAGCTGATTTTTTATTTCTATCAGTATGGATTATGACAGATTAGAAAAGGAGTTTCCAGAGAAGTTTTCTAGAAGGGTTTCTGCATTATTTCAGCTCCCCATAAATGTAAGTTAAATTTTGCTGCTTTTTAGTATTCTGAGGTTTGCATCATGTCATATTTCTGGGTCATGACCAATGTCACTTGTTTGCTGTGGCTAATACTCAATATGTCTTGACTTCGTCTGAACACAAATATGATTTTATAGAAAATGTATAGGTCACATTACTGTCAACAAAAGGTGTTTTATTTAACCATTTAAAATTCAGGTCACTTCCCTATATTCCATATTTCAGTAGTCTGGACATGTAAAATGTTATAGAAAAGTTCACTCACTGACAGATTGGCTTGGGAAGATGTTTCACAGAGAATGTCTTTTTTTTTTAATTGTTTTGATATGAAAATCTGGGTATCACACTCAGCAATGGTAATATGGCCTAAAACCCATAGTAAATCTTCACCTGCTAAAAGTAAGGAAAAATGGCCTCAGCACTCAAAAGACGGGACCTGATGAGAATCTATTTATGACCTTCAAGTTCAGGTCAGATGATTGAAAAATCTTATTAAGAAGAATTTTAAATAAAACCAGTAATTGAATGGAAGGGCAACACTAAAAAAAGCTTGTCATGTGTGGGACATGCTCCTTTTCTTCATCAGTATTGTTCTTGAGTAGTTAAGAGACTCAGGAGCTGAATTTGCTCATTTTCTGTATGTTCTTCCTCCTTGTCATTATTTCAGGTTTCCATTTGCAAATATCATGCAAAATGGCTACAGTTAAAGTACTTCCTTGTACTGGGAGGAATAATGTGACTGATATGACTATCTATTCTCTCCATTTATAATAAGAGTTATCACTAGTAATAGTTTACTAACTAGTTAAAAAAAAACACAGTAGGGGGATAAAAAGTAGGTTTCTAACCATGTCCACTATATCAGAAGTTTCCTGTAATCTAAACTGTACTTTTTAAGTGAATGATGCAGGATAGTATTTTCTGAATATCAGGCACATAAGACAGTAAATGCATATGAAAGGTGTAAATACATTCAGAACTGGAGAGCATTATGGATCTGCTCCTTTTCTTTACTTTGGACAGTGTATTTCTAATGAATGTTTGATGTTAACCCACAATTATTTTACATGCAAATTGTTCAACTAAGTCCAACAGAAGTAAGAGTTGGTGTATACAGGCTAAATAAAAGGTTAATAATGAAAGTGCTACATAGAAGAATATCAGTGTAATACTTAGCCCTAATATTCTATTGAGTTCCCATGTTGGATCCCATGAGAACAGAGCTATCTGAAAATGAAAAGATAAAGGTAGTATATTAAGGATATCACATCATTGCTGCACTCTGTAGGGTGCAGCTATGTCTATTAGATGTGAGTTTTGTGGGTTGTAAGCAAGCATATATGATGCTGTGTGTGTTTTATAACAACAACATACTATCTGTTATGAAAATTAGGACCCTGTTCTGCAAAGACTTAACTTTGAGCATATAGGTAGTCCCACTGAACTCAATGGAAACATTGAGGAACCTGAACTTGAATTGCACAGAAGATTTTGCAGAACCAGACCATAAGTCACAAAACTGTCAATCCTTGTTTGGAAAGTATAAGATGATTATTGAAAGTAAGTGAGAAATTAGACTAGATTGATTTCATTCACTGTATTAGATCAATTGGCAAATCAGATTCCAATAGTTAAATAATCATTAACTTTATAAAATCATTGCATTTTTTATAGTTTATTCTGAATCATTAGGATGATTGGACTCACATGCTAATTCCTAATAGCTTCTTCAGAACAATAGGAATGTGTGGGAGAGGACAAGCTTCGAATAATAAACCATCCTGCTCCATTTTGTTTAAGTCTTTATAGGTACACTGCATTTATCTTAATGATGGCTTTATGGCTGACTTGGTAGGTCAATGCTTTCTATCTCAAGGTATATTACATAGGTCTCTATAGATATTCGCTGACCCATAAAATGGCTAGAAAAATCCAGATTTAGACAATAAATTATCAGATTGCCCTGTTAGTTTGGTGCCCGTTCAGGTACAGTTTGATCTCATGCTCTGTAGACATTTTGGCAGCAGCAGTCTACAACCCATGAAAAAATGAACTGCATTAATCTACATCACTGCCAAAGTAAACCTCATGTATTTTTTGGTTAAATTAAGGGGAAATTATTATTTGTTAAAGACTTTCAATGCTCTATGTAAAGTGCATGTGTAATTCTCTTTACTACTGCTAAAATATACATACATGTGCATGGGAAGAACAGATTTCTATGTCAGACAGGGCACAAAAGACTTACTGCATCCCTCTCTATAGCTCTGTTTTGAAGTTTCAGAACTTAAGAATTTCAGAACGGACATTATGAAAACGCCACGTATAGCCTGTCTACACAGTTTACGATTATTCTGATAAAACAGTGATTTTTTTAACCTAATATGAAGCAGAGAGCTACTTCTTTTTCCATAATAAACTCTTGAAAACAGAGCTAATGAACAAACTGACAAACTATAATACCAAGGATATGATTTATGATTTTTTGGGTGGAGGCAGGGGGAAGAGCAGGGGAGTTACACCCTAAAAACTTAAAATCTAAAACTGTTAGCTCCTTCCAGATTCTCTTTGTATTTTAACCATTGATTTAGAGTAATTGCACTGTGAGACAAGTAGGTCTGCTGGGGCCCAGCATCCTTTTCAGTCCTCTCCTTCCAGAGGCCACTGAGTCATTCCCTCAGGATGGTGGGAGAGAGTAGGCTGCTTGACAAGAGTTGCAGGTAAGGATGATCCTTCCAAGATAATGCTGCCCTTGGTAAACTCCCAAAGGATAATGTTGGTAGCCATGTGCAGGTCCAGCTTTGAGTTCATTGAATCATTTGCTGAAAATATTTTAACTGCAAATTTGATCTTTTCCTTTGTTGGTCAGTGAACCTGGTCTACAACATAACATTGTTGTTCATTTAAGTTATTAATTTTTCATTATTTATGGTGTGCAATTCTA
This sequence comes from Podocnemis expansa, assembly GCA_007922195.1. NCBI lineage: Eukaryota > Metazoa > Chordata > Testudines > Podocnemididae > Podocnemis > Podocnemis expansa. The sequence goes on from ML681979.1 coordinate 2,500,350, forward strand.
TCTACCTTTGCTAATTATATATAACTATAGTATCTGAGCCTTTCACAAATTTTCATGTACTTTGACTTCAACATCTTTACTGGAGGATAAGCATATGAATGCAAAGGCCCTGAAATAATTTCATTTAACAAAGATATTTGTTACTGGAAGAGAGTACAGATGCAGCTCTCCTCCTGCTGGTGCAGCTTCTGTCTCCTCCTAAGGCAATTTTTTTCAGAGGTACCTCTTGTGATAATTATGTGTCCTCACCTGGGAGACACTGTCTGTGAATGTGTCATAAAACTCCTACTCACATTACAAAGTAACTCTGTTGGGCTATTTATCTTCCTGACACCTGTGATGTAGGAAAATACTGCCATCTCCATTTTATAGATGAGAACCTAAAACAAGGAAACACTAAGGCTCAGATTTTTAAAAGGTATCTAGCTGCCTGACTCCTATTGATTTCCAAGAAACTTAATAGCTGAAGCTGAACTACCTGTCAGAATCTGGGTCTATGTGATGTAAAAGGCAGCCTGCAGCATAGCAGGGGATAGTATTTGGGTCTCCAAAGTTGCACACTACTGTGCTAACCACCAGATCATCTTTCTTGTTTAGGGGAATAATCACTCAAATTCCACAGCCATGGCTTTACTAACTGACTAGATGACAAACTTTTAAACAAGAGAATTGTCAATAGAGAATACAGCACTTTTGATGCTTTTTTTCAGGTGAATCATTCAGGATAAAATTCCTGGAGACTTTTAGGATTCACAAACATTTTCATCCATACCTAGCAAACATCCCCATGTGCACTATGGAAACTCTCAGAAAAAAAAACATATGTAAAGCTAGGACCTTATGCTGTGCCATATTCTCATCCCCACCCCTTAATAATCTCTTGCTGGAAGGAATACTGATCACTGTCAGTTGATAACAGCTAGGCAGGTGATGTTACATTATGCACACAGTAGTTATATCAAAACTGATTTATTATTCTTATCGCTTTCTCCCCCTGATTCCTACCTGTTTTGTTTCATCTACTTGTTACATGTTTTCATTATCATGAGGTTACAAGATCTTTTCCATAGGGATAACTGCACAAGAGAACCTAGGTGTTGTGACACTGATAACCATAGCATCTAAGGAGTCCTGTGGCACTTAAAGACCAACAAATTTATTTTTTTTGCATGCAGAGAGAAACCCTACTTTATCAGGTGCATCTAAGTTTTACATGCCCAGAAACTCACTTATTCACAAACAGAAACAGGTACCCTACACTGCAACACATATAAGCCAGCATGATAGGTAGGAAAACACAAAAGCTTTCCTTTGGAAGATTCTGACAATAGAGATGTGTCCTATGTCACTGGTTCTCAACCTTTTGCAGGTCATGACACACTTGGCAGCATTTTGCGAACCTACAGGACACACCAACCCACCCACTCCAGGCCAAATCCAGCCATTTCCCTGACTTTCTGTGACACACTTACCAGTGTGGTGACACAGTAATGTGTCCTAACACAGTGGTGGAGAACCACTGTCCTACGTCATACTTCTCTCATTTAACTAAATGTCGAGGTCTGGGCAGTAAGGAAATGCTTACCTCTGCCTGTGATTCCCAGCTGTCAATCCTCTATGACATTTTTGCAAGAAGCTTAAGAAGTGACTGTGGTGCCCACCTTATAACTTTTAGCTCAGTGATTAGAGCAATCCCTGGGATAGAATAATAGAAGCTGGAACGAACCTTGAGAGGTCATCGAGTCCAGTCGTCTGCACTCATGTCAGGATTAAATGCCCTCTTAAGCCATTCCTGACAGGTGTTTCTCTAGCCTACTTTTGAAAACCTCCAGTGATGGAAATTCTACAACCTGCCTAGGCATCTTATTCCAGTGGTTAATCACCCTGACAGTTAGGATTTTTTTTTCCTAATGTCCAACCTAAACCTCCCTTGCCATAATTTAAACCCATTGCTTCTCATCCTCTTGTTGGCGGTTAAGGAGAACTATTTTTCTTCCTCCTCCTCATAACAACCTCTTAGGTAATTGAAAACTCTTATCATGTCCCCTCTCAGGCTCCTCTCTTCCACACTAAACAAACCCAGCTCTTTCAATCTTCCCTCATAAATTAAGTGTTCCAGATTATTAATCAGTCTTGTTGCGTTTCTCTGGACTTTTGCCCACCTTTTCCATATCAGACCTGCCAGAGGGGATACAAGATTTTAACAGGAAGTGTCTCACCTCCTGGGAAATGACTGTGAACCACTGAACTAAAAGTTATCAAATGGGCTCCACCACCAAGATTTTGAACTGGTTCTAGTCTAGTAGGTCTGACCATGCCTGCTGGGTATGGACCTGTTTGTGAGGTAGGCAACCACAAGCCGATTTTCCCCTGGTTTGTCAATCACTCTGGGGCTTGGATGGGAGATAGGAGTCTGCACACCTAGAATTATATGGCAGTGTTTTTGCCCTGAGGCAGAGACACAGGCCCCTAGAGAATATCTGTGCTCAAAACCTAGGCACTGAGTGAATTTAGATGCTTATGGGGCTTTGACAGTTTTGTGCATTTTAGTGCACATGGTTAGAAAGCTACTTTTCACCTCTCCCTCCCCCCCAGTGCCAGCCCTGTGCTTCTGTGGTGTGTTACATAGTACAATAGAGACTTTGATCCATGACTGGAACTCTTCAGTGCAACAAACAAATTATATTAATTCAAACACTTCTGAATAATAAATAATCTGTGAAACTATTTTTGCTTAGAAGAAGATCATTCCATTTATTCATCAATATCTTTGCAACTATGATTTTTCATTATCCAATCAGCTCCAACTGTAATATGTTTATTTGGATATTTTCCTTGCTAAACATCTTATACTTTCTTTTATCTACTCCATTACTTTTAATAATACTCCTTTGGCTTTCCTTTATGACTCTTCTCTTAATTTTTTAACTGAATATGTTGATTTGCAGTAGTTGACTTGGAGAACGTTAACATCTGAGGTAGCTGAATTTAAAAGAGCTTCATCACTAGACATGGGTTAGATTTGTATTCTTGATACTAAATTTCTGCATGAAAGGACCAGTCAACAAAATAATACTAGACAAATCAATGTGTAACATTCTTGAATAGCCACTGCATTCATTTCACTGCTGTATTCTGTCAACCAAGAGGTGAGAACAAATGTATCGGTTAAGGTACTCTGATATCAGTGTGGTCTCTTTCTTACTGTGAATCAATGTTATTGCTATATTCTGATAAAAAGTCTACAAAGACTGTGAAAGATCAGGAGGTCAGTAAATTATACCACCAATATAGCTGAGAAAACATTCCCAGTGGATGCACAATATTTTCCACCCAATAAATACCAGACTGTTCTCAAATCAGCACATTGGCAAAGCCACTGGTTAAATTGGATTTGAAATATTATCATCATCTGGGGATTTTTTCATGCCAATGTTGTTATTATTAGCTGAGTACATGCAGAGTGGTGCTTTTCTTTTTAAGACAGGAGAAAATTGTGTCTCCTTTTGTTCTGCTTGTTGGCAATGCACCAGATTCTAATGCTCTGTACTGTGGTCTCAGACTTGTTAGAATGTGCTCTTTGATAGGATTAACATGACTCGGAAATCTGACATCACTATGCCAGTGCAACACATCATATGGGAAAACAGGAAAAAAAAATGTTTTTTGAAACAGTGAGCTTTCAGAAAATACACCGGACAATTTTCAAACTATTTTTAAGGCCTAGTTAACTGTACACTTTGTGATGTGAATTCCAAAACTGGAATTGTCCCATTGTGATGCCTCAACTGTCTCAGTTTTCTCTCAACACTGTCCTTTGATTTCCCCCTGAACTGGTAAGGCAGTTAATATATAGTAGCCAGGAGTAACTCTCTCTCTCTCTGTCTTTGCGTCTCTGTAGAAAGACTCACAATAGGTCAAACCTTTCTCTGGTTTCCTTCTTTCTTGGGAACAGGACCTATGCGAAATATACTGTTTCCTCATCTCAGCAAATCTTATTTTGTAGCCTACAGTCACATGATCACTGAGAATAATGAGTCCTGGGTGTCATGATGCTTCAATAGGATTGTGAAAAGCCATAAACTTTCCTCGCAGGACTCAGAATACCCCGTTAAACAGTGCTGGAAATATTTACTTATTTTAATGTATACATATCTGAAGGGCACATGTCACACTCTAGGCATGTCTTACAAAACTATACATGGCACAATTCTTACAAAACCAAATATTTCTGTAGCTTATCTGTTCCTCCCATCAACTGAAGAACAGATCACCTATTCAAATCATTCAACACTATCCTTGAATATGTAACTATCCTTGAATACGGATGTCATGATCAGAATGTCAGTCACTGGGGGAAAAAAAAAAAAAGTTTCATTTCCCAATTCTAAGGCAAAGGTTGGAGGATGGCAAAAGGCCAAAACCCAAAGGTGCTGATGGAGATTCCACCTGCCTTGTGAAGAAATGATGCGCTAAAAACAGAAATCATGCCAATACAGTATCTTTAGAGAAAACATGAACAGCTTGTTAGGATGCATTCCATTATATATGGCTGGCAATAATCTTGTAGTGACTGTGGGAGGGAGAAAATCACCTAATACATTTCTCATCTTTAATTTCAATTATTCTCACCTAGTGCTTACTATGAGCACATTTGGGAATCCTAATTTTTGCAGTTAATTTAAATCCATTGTGCTGATGTACAGTCAGGAACAGCATCCACTTACGATAATTCTTTTAGCTCTGTTAAACTCTGCAGTACTGACAGGAGCAAAATGGACTGGGAAGTGATTTTTTTTCACTAAAACAAGCCATTAGATACTACCATTTTATAAGATAAGATGCTACCATTTTATACTGTGATTCTTCTGAGTACTGAATAGTACTACAGTTTAATTATAGTAAAAAAAGAGTACAAGCCAAACAAGAACATGCCCCCTAGTGACACAAATAAGCATTGAAAGGATCAGCTTTCCTGTTAACACTAACCAATGTAAATACTAAGATACTTACCATTTGGCATAAACTAAGAGGAGACTTCTGATCCAATCACACTAAAATTGTACTAGAATCTCACTCAGCAGCCAGAGTAAAAGGGTGACATAATAATAATAATCTATCCAGCATTTTTCATCAGTAGCTCTCAACCTGCTCTACAAAGGAGATAAGTATCATCATAATTGTAAAGATTGGGAAACTGAGGCACAAAGCTCAAGTGTCACCCAATAAGCCAATGCCACTGGGAATAGAACCAATATCCTAATCCTATGTGCTATCAACTAGGAAACACTGCACCTCTCATAGTAGAAGACTGTATCAGTGTAAAACATTTGATATAAACAAAAGTCAAGAAAGGTCAGCACAGTGTTATAATCAATAATGCCAAAACACTGATATGATGTTCATTTTAAATTATTATAAGGGAAAAACAAAGATGTACTTGAGTGAAGTTTCATATGGTTTGTAACCTTCTGAAAGACAATCTCAATTTTGTTCAGAAACCTGTCTGAAATGTTTGAAAAAGATTATTTACAACAAGGCAGAAAAAAAGGTGAAAATACACTACAGTGTCAACAATCATAGTGAAAAAAATGAAAAAAATAAGGTCAGCAAAGCCATTTCAAGTTGGTATAATAGTCAGAAAGCAAAAATGGCTGGATTGACTTTTGCCCTGTTTATAACAGTTTGTACAGAAGAGCAAATTCACAAGCAAGAAACAGAATATCTGAAGTCAGTGAAGATGATGATGTCTGTCTGTATCTTTGCATGTTGTTTCATGAAGTTAATGGATTTGTAAGAAATGTAAGACATGACTTGTTATATTTCCTCTTACTTTTATTGACATCTCTCAGATGTTCAGCAGACAATGTTTGGTGCTGTACAAAACAAATTTTTCTCAACCCTGAGAAAAGATATAAAAAATGTCAAAAAAGCTTTTAAAAAAGCATCAGAGCAGGAGGAACAATTAAAGCAAGGCTAATCTTTTAAACAGCCTACTAAATACCAAAAATCTTGCAACCTACTCCTACACAGAAATATTTTGAAAATTCCTATCAATGATTTGTTTTGTCCATCATTTATAATGAGTATTTCTCATTGTATTATATATTTGTTTTTTATTGTCTTACTGGCCAACTCAAGATCTGTGATGCAAAGGAATGCCAAATTCCAATACAGAAACAAGGTCGATGAGGGCCTCAAGAAATTCAGCATTCCCAGTGATGACTAGAAGAGCTCTGCCACAGACACTCAGTCTAGAGAATCTGGGTTTATGGCAGATCATCAAAGCCATCATAGACTCAGTCTGAGGCCCCATACATGAGCCAAGAAGCTATGAGTCCTTTAATTTCCATCTGGTAAGTGGACCTGTAGCCACTGTGGGAAGGTCTCCCACTTGCATAGTGGGCTTTTCTCCTACACTATTGCCAAGCACCAGTGACTGACTGACTTTTTAATCTGTTCAGATGTTGGATAACTATACTTTCCTCCACAAGCAATACATTATTTAAAGTTTCTTGTACTACAGTGGCACACGTGTCTATAACCAAATAATAAATCTGCAGGGGAAGTAGTTATGAGTACATGGTTTGATAAAATGTACGCGTACTGTAAAATAGCATACAGCTATGTTAAAAGAAGATAATTTAGGTTGCAAAGTCAAGCCCTTGAAAGTTAAGAAATTCCAGAATTTTGGACAACCTGAATTCTTCCCCCCTTTGCTTTATGATAACTTTGATGCATGATCATATGATCTTTTTTCTCCCAGAAGACCAAGGCCTAATCAGTGCACAGGATGATGGTGCTCAAGGAAGAAGGCAACTGTTCAACTATTCTTTTCATCTTTATCATGCAGTTTGTGACCCCTCTGATCCCTTATATATTGTGAATAGAGGAAGATGATGGTTCTTTTCCTATTACAACTGGTGATATGACCTCACTTTCCTCTATATGTTATTTCCCAGTGTTTGAATCTTAACAATTGCTTTGATTTGCTGTTACAGTATGACCTGATCCCATGACTTACACTTCCCTGCATTTATTTTGCTCCCATTCTGTAAGTTTCCCAGTCTTCAAAACATCTGATGAAGTAGGATTTTCTCCCACAGAAGCTCCTGTGATAAATAAATGTGTTAGTCTTTAAATGCCACAGTACTCCTTTTTTGTTTTACAAAAAGAAGGTCTCTGTCCTGAACAGTTTACAATCTAAATAGAAGGCAAGAAACGAGTTGGACACAGACAACATGATGAAGTAAAAGACACTTAGATAGTATGATAGGCAGTGGTCTCAGGACACCTCCAGCCTAACCACTGTCAACATTTTGTAGGCTTCACAGCCAAACAGAGTTTTTCATGGGTGGTGGTGTGGGGTTTGAAGGTGAATAATGAAGCAGGCCTTTTACTTTTATGGGAACCTCCTCCCCTGCATTAGAGGCAGCACAGCAGAAAACGAAGATACTTGTTTGAAAATTTAAGTGGATGATGGAGGCCGGCACTGACATCTCAACAGCCAATCAGAGATGATAGGCAGGGTGGGAATAGGCTATTAAGGAACTTATAGATGAAGACAAGAAGCTATTGATGTTCACGAAAAGGGGAAGCTAGTGAGGATAGATTTGCAGTGGCTAGTCTCAATCCACCTTGACTTTAATGTGTTGATTTTAATTGCTCATGTTATTTTTGACAGGACATGTCCATGGATACTCATAATAGTGTTCAACATCTAAGGGATCAGTAACGTCAAAGCAGATTGTGGCATACAAATTGGATTTGTGACTTATATGCGTGACCACCAGGGTACCTTTTTTATTTGGAACAAGTGTGGATTTAAGAGAGGATAAAAACCTGTTGGTCTTATTTTCTATTGCTGACAAAAGAAACATAAAGTCCCCCCTTTTCTCCCATCCCCGAACTAGGCTGATTAGTCTGGAGGCTGAATTAGATATCAAGGTGGGTTATCTGTACTCACTGCTAATAAATTGCCAGGAATCTGAGGGCTGGTGGAAAGACTCAGGGTATCCAAGAATATTACTTTTCAGCTGCAAGTTCAGGCTATCTTTAAATTTCATAGACAGGAGATATAGCATACTAAATCACCACTGTAAATCAGTGCCATGAGGTTACTTTTGAAGAATTGACTGGATGCCAGAGTCAGGCCTGAAGGTTAATTTGCAGACCCTGGAGCATATCGAATCTGCGGGTTCCAACAAGCCAAATGATGGTGATTGACTCTATACAAAGATAGTTAAATATGTAAATTTCAGAGATTTTTTTTCCATCCTATTTGCTGTGACTCCAACAAGGATAAAGCAACAGGTGAGTCACAAATAAAAACCAGCCAGTAATCCATTTGAGTAACCGACAGACCAAGTCACTCAGTATGAGATGGGTAAAATTTGATATGTCACTTTTGGGGAGGATAATTCAGTGGTATAAATATGCTGAACTATTTCTGTTCCATATTGTGAGCTTGAGTCATACATAGGTGGCCAGATCCCCCCGGAAGTTCACAACTTGGCCTCAGCAGGTAGGTGACTGAGTTGGTATGGATGGAGAGAGACTCTCTGAAGTCAACATATGCCTTTCTTACATTCACTGCCTAGGTGGGAGTCACATGAACGGACCTGGGGAAACACAGTTTGGGGGTTTAATGAAGGGATGGACTTAAAGATTAGGACAAAGAAGTTAAGGATAGAACCAAGTCTTTCTGGGGGTAAATTTAATCTGGCCTGGGATGCTGCAATGGACTATCCATCACGAGAGCTGTGAACTTTCATGGATTGGCAAAGACAAAGTGGGGTAAATAGGGTGTTGGTTTAAAAATGTGAGTTGGAAAGTTTGATGATTGTCATTGTGTAATTGCACAGCCAATACCTGAGTTTCTAAAGGAAGAGGTAGTACATCTCTCCAACTGGGTATAGATATGATTGTGGCTGCTATTAGGGAAGAAATTGTTAACCTGAGAATCTGATAGAGATGGTGGGGAAGGCAACCGCTAAATTGTTGGTGCCTCCAATGGCAGATAACTGGTGCTGGTACCCAAGACATGAGGGAAGGGGCTGTCAGTACAACTGGTGCATGGACCAGTGATAAAGCTGGATGGATGGCTGCTTCCATGACCCTGGTCCGGAGGTGACTCTCTCTTTTCTTCTGGATTCTCGGCATAAAGGACTGATGAATGTGGCACTTGCTGGCCCTGTGTCCCTCACCCAGACATTTCAGGCACTTCTCATGTGGGTTACTGATCACGAAAGCCTTCCCGCAGGGAGCTCAGGGGTTGAAGCCAGGCACGGCCGAGCTAATGCAGGGCCCCATGAGTACTCTCAGAGCAGCGACTGAGGACAGAATCTCCAATAATACTCCTCACCAAAGTCACTTGAAGGCTGAAGAAACTGCTGACAGCTAACACCTTTTGAGCCAGAAACAATAGGAAAACAGGCGCTTGCAGAATCACAAGAGCAAGTAGTTCCATGACTGTCACTCATGTGGAAAGAAGGAACTGAAGGGAGGACAGCGTTAGCACCACCTAATGTGCCATGCCAGAGCATGTGACCGAGGGGTGTTGGCGACTGAACTTGTGGGGACGGGCCAGGACAAAGAATTTCCAAAGAAATAGCCATGTTAGTTTAGTCCAGCAAAAAACACCACAACAAGGAGTCGTGTGGCACTTTAAGAATTTTCTCCCGTGAAAGCTCATGTGAAAAATAAATCTCATAGTCTTAAAGTGCCACACGACTCCTTGTTTTACTTTTTTGCAGGGCAAAGAAGCTGCTGGATGACCATATACCACAGCATGCACACGCCTGATTCAGAATATATGTGAGCAGCCCATCTTGAAGAAGGATGCTTGCAGATAAGTAACCCTCCATTCACTGATAAATCAAAACTGGAAGAGTTTAAAAGGCATCTCCTAAAGAAGGTAAGGAATGGCACTGGGATTCAACATCTGGTACAACAATAAGATGCTTCCCATTTTCCCCTCTCCGTAATTGTTATATGAGGAGAAGCCAGTGTAGTCCCAGCAATGGTGTGGGGACCAGATGGAATGGAGAGTTGACAACAGCTCCCCCCCGCCCCCCACCAAAGGAAGTGTACTGTGGAGTAAATCCTCTACTAAACACAAAGATGACACAATAGTCATGCACTCTTTGGGTTTCCTTTGACACACTTCCTACTGGGAATAGAAACAGAGCCACTCGGGAGAGGACAAGTCACAAGCTATGGCAGCAGAACAGCAGAGTTTGTTACCTTATTTCTGCACATACATCTGTTCCTAAAAAGAGGTTTATCATGACACTGCTCTACCCATCTGTGAGATATTCTAGGAAGCATGAGATGCATTGAATGAATTAGTGCCAGATGGTTCCCATATGTATTATTTAATAACTTTTCAGCCTAATTAAACCAGGTTCCTCTTGTCATGTTTTTTTTCCTGCACTCAGGACAAATGTTGCTATCATCCCATATATTTAAGGTAGGCTGCTAAGGTGGACTTTTTTTTGACATAAAACGATACGGATCTGAACTCCAGAAGAACACCAGGCCTTTTAACTACTGTTTAGTGCTCAGATAGGGAAGGGATTTTACCGATGAAAATAAGAACTTTCAGTTTGTTGTATGAAGCTGAATTGTATATGCTGCTGCCCTCACCTGGACAAAGTCAGAATTAGAGGTGTTTAACAGTGTGTCATATGCCATTTGCAGCAAACAGACATTTTTCTTAAGCTCAAGTAATAGGTATCTGTGTTTTCACAGCAAAATTTTCTGAAATCTAGTTGCACTCTCAGTTCATACTTCTCTATGGCCATAGTGTGTGACATAATGACTACTGTCTTATAATACATTATTTTATAGAGTGTCTGAGTATCAGAAATGTTCAAACTTATTTTTACATACATATTCCATTTATTAACCATAGTAAGTGAACTGTAGAATCCTTAAAAAAATAAATTCAAATAAAACCAAGCTCAAACTCTGAACTAGTTTGTCGATGATGGCAAATGAATCCCAAATAAGAATATATTATTACGATCTAAATTTATTGTCCTCTTTTATTTTTTGTGTCTTCAACAGTTCTCTGATGCATGTTATAAATCTCAAAAGGAAATAGGCTGCATCATTCAGTATAAAAATATGAACTAACTTTTTGACCTCCTGAGTCAAAGAACTCTTCCACAGCCAACACCTCACAATAAAAGTAGGTGCAGTTAGTTAACCCAGTTATTTCCCTTTCAGATTACAAACCTTAATTGATCTGTTCCAGCTTTGTACCTTGAGATTCGAGCCATCGACAGAGGGACTGATAAGGTGTCTAGCCAGCGCTTCTCATATTTTGGTTCATTAGCTATGGGTGAGGAAGGTGATGATGGAGCCTGTACAGAATAAATGAGAATCAGTAAGCACAGTCTATCATATCATACAGATGCAGAAAGAATATGCACCTGGAGCTGTGTGGTTTTTAAAGTCTAGTAACATATAGTAATGTAATTATTTAAGAAACAGAGTTTAGGAGAAAAATTAAAATAAAGCATTATGTGAAAACAAAGCAGATGTAGTGCAGTCTTTGTGTTTTGATTTTATTATTTGTGTGACCTTAAATCCACTTATGTTTTAATTAAAATTTAAAGCCCACTTCTAATTGATAATAAAATTGTGTTAATTTAAATGGCTATGATTTATTCATAAATCATCTTTCTCACGCTGTACAAATTCCCTTTGATCACAATATAAAGTCACTCCAGAACAGAACTTCATTTGGAATGTATCTGTGCTTTCCTCTAAATACCTCCAAACAATTTTCAAGAAAAAAAGTCACATAGAATATATTTAAGTAAGGACTATGGTAATCATACAACAAGTCCTACATATGGTTTTCAGTTACTTTCTGATATGGTATGACATTTACCTATGCTTTCATTTTGCCACACAGATTTGAAAATCCTGTTGGGACTAATAAACTTGGTGAGCTTCAATTCTAGGGTTGTGGGTTTTTGTTGTTGTTGTTGTTGTTGTTGTTTTGTTTTTCAATCATTACATTGGACATAGTCTCTCCTGGAAGAACTTGATTCATAGATTTGGGAATACCTGTAGAATGCAGGATCCTCAACACTAGAATAGCAATATGTTATGCATATCAAAGATGTTCTAGATCTCTGATGAGCTGGATAGAGTGTATTGTTGATCTGATGATTTGGGGGTAAAATGATGAGCACTGGAGCATGCCAAAGAAAACCTTCAATTAAACAGAAGCAAATGCCAATTCAAAACTAAATTAGATTAATAATTTAGGCACATACTAATCAAATGAAAAGAAAGCCTTGACGGGGAAGGTTTACTTGGGATTGGTCCTTCTTTGAGGAAAGGGTTGAACTAGATGACCTTTTGAGGTCCCTTCCAACCTCAATCTTTTATAATTCTATTATTACAAACTCCATAGAGGTAGGTGTGTTAGTCTATTTTCAGCAAAACAAACAAAAACTCCTGTGGCACTTTTAGGCTATGTCTACATCTAAAACCTTAGTTTGGACTTAGTTAGTTTGAACTAAGTAGTTCAGTTACTTCAAACTAAGCACGCTTTTTTTTTAGTTTGAACTAAAAGTTAGTTCGAACTAACTTTAGTTTGAACTAAAAAAGCACAGATAGTTCAAACTAAAAGTTAGTTTGAACTAAAAAAAATGCACTTAGTTCAAACTAAGTGCTAGCTTGAACTCATTTAGTTCAAACTAGCAAGACCATATCCCGCTAGTTCAAACTGAATTTCAAAATAAGTTCAAACTAAGCAGTTAGTTCGGACTAACTAGCCAAACTAACTAGTTCAAAGCAAACTCTGCTTAGTTTGAACTAAAAAATGTTTTAGTTCAAACTAGGCAAAGCCTAATACAGACAGGGTTCAAATTAGTTTGAATTAAGGCTCCTTAATGTGAATTAATTTGCTAGTGTAGACATAGCCTTAAAGAGTAACATTTATTTATCACATAAACTTTTGTGGGCATAAATTTGTTAGTCTTTAAAAGTGCCATGGCACTCCTCACTTATAAGTGTAAGATAGAAGATTTCTCAGACACCCATGAGCAAGTTAAAATATATAATACCTAAATAATCACATTGAAATGTTTTATTTGGAATGCTGCATGAAAATATTACAGAATAAAACAGGAATGTTTAAAAAAGATAAATGATTTGGGATTTGAAAAAGTTGTCACAGAAGCACTTGCAAGGAAATGTTTTAAGATTAACAAAAAGCCCAGGAGGAGTTGCTACAAAATCACATGAATTTTGAACTGTCATTGTGCAAATAACAACCCTTAAGCACATGCTTCTGTAGCAGTAAATAAAATGTGAGAGAACTGAGCTCAGATTGAGAAAGAAATGGTGGCAATTGGTTTTGGTTGTAAGTGGTTTTATGAATATGTTTATGGACAGCAATCAGTTGAAGCAGAAACAGACTAGACACATTTGGAAACCATTGTTTGAAGCACTACTTAGATTTCGGAAAATGATATAAAAATTGCAAAAATAAATACAATTCTTTAAGGTTCTTATATGGTTCCCCACTTCTGTAATACTGAACATTTTATAATCCTCATTGATCCTGACAACACCCTCTGGGGCAAAGTAATATCATTTCACATAAAGGAAACAAATACAGGGAGGCTACGTCATTTGCAGAAGGCCACAGAGGAAATTTAGTGCAGAGCAGGGAATTGAACCCAAGTCTCCAAAATCTGTGGCTATTTCTAGAAAAGCTTGCAGAAGAAGGTCTTGATGATGGGACTGTAGCTCAGGTACTACTGATTACTAAAACATGATCGAATAGGAAATAAAATTACCAAGCATTCATGACTCAGACTAAACACCAATAAGAAACAAACACTTTAAATACCATGACTTTTTAAAAAAGTAATAAATTCAGGGTGTGTGCATCTATTGTTTGAGACTTTAGTGTTTACATTTGCAAGTTTTTCTACACAAAAAACAGGGCTAAAGATTTACTTAAAAAAAAAAAAAAAAAAAAAGCTGGGATTCTCCTGCAATAACAGAAGCCCTAGGAATAAGAGTTTTAAGAAGAACATCATTTACAATGAGAGTAGTGATAAGATTTCTGGGGATGCCTATACTTCAACCCACAGAAGCTTTTAGATTGTCAACGCCTTGAACTTGGGGAAGGGAATATCATTTACTAGTTGTGTACATTGCTAGCAGAATGTGGCTCTGACCCATGTCCTACTGCAGTATGTATATTAACTAAAAATACTACTACTAAAATTTTATATAGTAATTCTAGATCATTGTCCAATATAAAAACTAAGTTTCCTCCAAGCATAAAAAACCTATTGGCACTACTGGAATGAAGTTACTACAAACACTGAGATTTTGTAAAAATGATATTGTGACACAGCACAGTTCAAGATTGGAAATGATAACTCTAATTTACCATACCCATCTGAATATTGAGAGATATAAATATTAAATAAAAGACTGTGGCTAAATTTGAATGCTGCCCAGGGCCGGCCCAAGATTTTTTGATGCCCTAGGCACCTGTGATTTTGGTGCCCCCCCAGCACCCAGGTCCCAAGTCTGGCCAAGTCATGGCCGGGGCCAGGTCGCTGCTGCAGCCCAATGCCAATGGTGGTGTGGCTCCCCTGGCTGGGGCTGGCTACCCACCCATGGCCCGATGCTAGTGGCGGCAGTGCCGCTCCCCTGGCCGGAGCTGGTTCCTCTCCTGCAGCCCAATGCCAGTGGTACAGAGCAGGAGGCTTCCTGGCCCCAGCCCAATGCTTGGCCAACCCCTCCTGGTTGGTGCCCTAGGCGACCACCTAGCTTGCCTCTACGGACAGATCAGGCCTGATGCTGCCCAGTTTAAAATTTGAAATACATACAGGAAAGAGAATGATAAAGAAACCTTATAGTCCACATGAAATTCACCCATGGTCCAAGACTGGAACAGAGCTATTTGAATTAAACAGCAAAATTAAACAGCAACACCTACAGTAAGTTCTTTGTGCACTACTACTAAAGTTTACACACAAATATTTTTGATACATAAGGTGTTTTGCTCATCATGAGATTCCCACTGAATTACTACAAGACAGCCAACAACTCACAAGTGGTTCACTTAGACAATTTTCTTTGAAGTGTCAGTTCATCCATTTTGCATCAAGCCCATACAATGCACCAAAGATGCCAGCAGATAGAGTAGAAACTTGATTTAAACACAACTGTGGTAGATTCAAAGGTTCTACATTTTTCATTGTTGGATTACTCAGCTCACAATGTTTCATAAGGTTAAACCAACGGTCTGCAACCTTCAGCTCCAGAGCCAGATGCAGGTCTTTGGCCGTCCCCTCATGGCACCAGGCTGTGGACCCCCTCCTGTCACTGGTGTATCATGTCAACAGAATGCACCAGGCTCCCCACCACCACCAGAAGACCCTTTGGTGGGTCTGCTCCTGGTTCTGAGCTACCTTCTCCTGCCAGGGAACCCTGTGGCCAGCACTCTAGGCCAGCTTCCACCTTCCACCCCGCTCCCAAGAGGCTGCGCTCTTTGCAGCTCTTGAAACACTTGTTTACTGAAAGAATTTTTAAAAATGGCTCTTCTTATCTTTTAGGTTGCCAACCCATGAGTTAATCAATTCAAACAGAAGGGAACCAGTTATCTTTATAATTGAATCTATACTTGAGCCAAGGATAATTAATCTTTAAGTTAAGACACTAAAAGAGTAGAAATACTACAGTAAAAATGTCTAACTATCATTCTCATTGCAAAAGGGGAGAATATTAAATGCTAAACAACAAGTGAAAGGCAGACAGAGAAGGTAACACCAAGTTTTACAAAAGGATTGTAGCAACCCCATGGAGAACTGAAGACATCTAAACATATCCAAAAAGGACATTAGCTCTCTCTTTTATAAGGCCATCTGGGGTGCTAATGAGCTTCTAAGTTCACAGAAGGAACAGACACCCATGAAAAACACCAAGAGCTAAGAAGATGCAACAGTAACCTCTGGAGCCAGTGTATACAGACCCCTGCCATGTGACTGAGGTTTATGATCATTTGTAACCCTGGCATGTGACCAATGTCAGGTAACCAGCATTCCTGTGTGTCACACTTTTGGCACATTTTATTTTGCTTTGGCCTCACCCCCCCCCCAGAAGACTATTTACGTTGGGGCCCATGCTGCTATGTAGTACTGATCAGTAGCTGGACTTCCATTCTCCATCCACCATTCCTCTCAGACAGAGAGTGGTATCATGAAGCAAGAGCTGCAAATGGAGATTGTGCAGAACACACCAGAGAGCAGCAGCTTTCTGATTACTCCCTGACCCCAGCTCACAGAACTTAGAGTCACAGAATCCTCTTTCCTGGACTGGGCTCTCTGTGTGGACACTCAATCTATAAAACTAGAAGGAGAATGCAAAGGAGTCAAAGTAGTGCCCATTCCTTGAGTTTAGTTATTAACGTGCCACATTTTGTTATGCTAGAGGGTAGAAAGTGTCTCTGTATTTTTTAAAAAGTGGATTTGAGTTCCTAAAAAAATTGTGCAGATATATTATTATCCTCTAATATATACAGCAGTCCTTCAAACACATTTGACTGTTAAATAAAAGTATTGATAATGCCATGGTACTTAGAAGGCCTAGGATGGCCTCACTGGGCTATTTACGCCACTTGGAAAACCAACTAAGAATAAGATATTTATGCACCATTAGATTGTGCACACAGCATATAGCCCATGGCACTGGGCTCCCTGGTAGGCAGAGGGAGTGCACATGGCTTCCAACTCTAAAAAAGTTCTCTGTCTTTCCATGCACCTTTGGGAAGCTGGAAGAAAGGAAGAAAAGGTCTGGCACCTGATTAGAAATAACCAGATCCAAGATTTTGGTCTAGGGCCATCTCAAGTTTGGAAAAATTTGGAAATTGCATGGATATGTAATTGTGAAGGCAGAAGTTGTATATTTGCCTGGATTGGAAAGTTTTCACAGATTTTCAGTTTCATTAGAATGATCATCTGAAATGGGAAAGAATATGTAATCCAGTATGCTTTCAGTAAGTATCTTTATATCACTTCTTTTAAAAGTTTGGGATTTGCTGAATTGACCACTACTGGCTTATCCCTTTTCCCATTGTAGTTTGTGGTAAAAAGTCCTTTGGTGTCAGTGGGAGCAGTTAAGTCAATACTGATTGATTCTGAAAACTAGTTAGTTTTTGTTATTATAGTCAAGAATTTACAACTTCTCAAATGCTTATTTGACACTCTGTAAACCAAAGTCTTCATATACCATCAATCATTCTAAGCCTAAACACTCTACCTCTCAAAATACTTGGATCTCCAGGGATCAGTTGATTATTTATCTTCCTCGTTCATTTCAACCTTAACCTTTCTTTTTCTCTGGAAACTATCAAGAACTGCTGTCATTTAATGACAATTTATTTGTAACATCCGTCCATTAGGAAATGGACTGAATTCAGGACTCTTATTTGAGACAAGAAAATAAGGAAACACCTGGCTGTACCAACATCTAGTCACCACCCACCTCGGATGACTTCAAGAGAAATGTTCTGAATGCCATTAGCAATCACTGAGCCATAGAGGAGAATTTAGGAGACAGCTTCTGTAAAACTTTGAAACATATACTACAATAACTCACTGGGAGGCCAACCAGCAAGTTCTGACAAGTAGCAAAACTAATCAGACATGCTTCCATGGTAATGTTTAGACGAGGCGTGGCCAAACTGCAGTTTGGGAGCCACATGCAGCTCTTGAATGAAAAAATATGGCTCCTGGAAGAATGTCAGCAAATCAATTTAGAAAAGCAGCCCCAGCCCAGGACTTCAGGAGTGGGGCAGGACAGTGCAGAGAAGCGGTGGCATAGTCAGGGACAGTGGGGAGAAGCACAGCATAGTTGGGATCTTGAAAAACTTGCCACTAGCCTGCAGTCTTGTACATGGAGCAACAGCTAAGTTTTCACTGTATAGGCTTAATTTTCATGGTAACCTTAAGTAATTATTAGAATCCCACATGAGTAGGATCAACATGTGCACTCTCTTTACGATAAAATTAAAGTGTGCAATGAATTTTAAACTTAGTAATTTTGGAGTAGGTAAATGTATATGGCTATATGCCTCAATGCGGCTCTCAAAGGTTTAATAATCAACTTGTGTGGCTCTTGTTTGGCCACCCTTGGTTTAGACAGTGAACATAAGGAGAAAAAAAAGATATTGTTGGAATTCACAAGTTTTCATAATAATTGATCTCTAGAGCTTGGGAAATTTTATTTATTTATTTATCTGTGGGGAGGCCTCTGTAAGGAAAATATAATATCTAGGGAGATGTACAACTTTTTAAATCTTCTTCAATAACTTAATTTACAGCTTCAATTAGGACTGTCCCTTAACAGCAGCCATAAAACATGTTCAAAGATAATATGTCAAATATTTATTTTTCTCAAATGCACTCAGGCTAATTTTCTACTAAGCTAAAATTATAACAATATATTGTGTTCTAATTTTTGAAGATTCACATATATGCAGCTATACTGAAATTAGTTTTGAATCAGATTTCCCTCCTAAATCTTTTGTTTCATTAAAGGATTATCTTTTTTAAATAATATCTTTGTAAAATGAAAAATAAATATTACAGATGAGGTAGTCTTTGCATACCATAAACTCTAACTGACTTCAAGATGGCCATGCTTGACTTCAGCGCATATTTTGAGAGTATAAGGAAGGCAGAACTGAGTACTGGGCTTATTAGTAGCTAGTCTATTTCAATACTGAAAGATTTTATATGAATGAAAAAATATGGAAATGGAGAAAAATCACAAGCAATATTTTTGCATTTCTCAATGCAATCCAAATTTCTTAAATTTACTGTTTTAATATCATGTGCATTACCATATATAAACAACTTGAAATTTGGTTAATGATTATTAGGGTTTTTTTGTTTTTTGTTTTCCCCTGGCAGGTGCTGTGCAAACACAAAACTGTTCATGCTCCAAGACTTTACATATTGAGAAAGGCAACACAAACAGGCAGAGAGAAAGAGGAACAGCAAACAAGTGAGGATAATTAGTGTGTCTAAATATTCTTTTCATTTGGTACAACAGAATTTTGTTGGTTGCCACATATGCTGTGCTATACATATATACACTACACACAACAGATGTATTCCTACAATGGGTCTGAGTACAGAACCCTTCTGTTGGTGAGCACTTACTAGCATGAGTAGTCCCAATAGTCTCGGTGAATCTCAGGGGCGTCGCTGGCGCCTGGCACATGGGGTCCGTGACCCAAACCCTGGTGTCAGTGCCCCGGGTCCTGCAGGGCCCCTGCCTCTCCCAGTCTCCGGCCAGATCCAGCTGGAGATCCAGGGCCTGGCCATCTGCGGCGGCCGTGGCCGCTTCTGGCCCCTTTCAAGGCTGGGTGGCCCTGTGGCCGCAGCTGCCGCTCCCGGCCCTGTCCCCGGCTGGGGTCATGACCTACAGTCAGGGGGTGGGGTCTGGGCCAGTTCCCGGGGTCCTTCCCCCGGGCACCGATGCCACTGGTGAGTCTTCTTATATCGCTAAGAGCTCACTGTGAGTAGAAGGTTCCACAGTATAAAAGAAAGAGTGAACAGAGAAACATAGAATAGAGAAACATTCTATCTAATCACACTAGTGGGCCTTGGATGAAGCAGAGCCAATCTAACTTCACAATGTAGTAGAGCTAATGATTTCACTATGTCAGGGTGAGAGATGGGGGAAATTATGTGGGAAGATTGTTTAGAGATCCACAATATGTGCATGCCTCAAAGTACAGCTCCACAGGGGTTGTTTATCTATTGCAAATGAAATTTTTCAGATTAGGGCAACTGGAGCAAGGGTAGTACCTTTCAATCCATGACTGAGGGGTGCACTAACCATTTCTTCTTTACGGTTATGGAGCGCACCAGTTGCAACATCTGCTGCAGTCTGGGCTGCAGGAACAATGATGGGCAATAGCTTAAGAGATTTGCTTTCTTCTCAACCCATAATGTGCAGATTCATCCAGCACACAGCCTAATAGTGAGCTGAGTAATAGGGATGTAATTTAGCCCTTTATCATGTATTCCATTATTTGGTATGCTTCAATAAATTGCTAATTTATTTAATCTCCAGCAGTGTCTGTTGTTATCATTAACATGCTAGGAAAAAATTTCTTACTGCAGACACAATGTCTGTACCATACCATAGTACTCCACTTTTAGGACAAAGTGTAATTAACAGAGAAAACAAAAGAAAGAACAAAGTCTAAGACTGAAGAAACTGAAGAACATGGATCATTCTCCTCCTTTCAACTTCTCAATAGGCTGTTTCCAAGTCCTGTACACTTTTATGTTGCTAGAATACAAAAGTCAGCATTCTTTAAAAGTAAATTAAATAAATTCATCCCATATTCTTCTGTTTCATGTTAAGTTGCCTGGTACTTTGGGGGTTAAATCTCGTATTAAATATATTATCTGACCGGATTTTTTTCCACAAGTTGTTATTCCTTGGAAAAAGCTAAAAATGCTGGAGAAATCCAGCTAATTTTTCCATCCACATTGACTTCCCCTAAAGTAGTAATTGCACAGAGTGGGCTACTTTTTGCCTGGAATTTTCTAAGTGACTCAAATACCATAAACTTTCAATGCTGATCACCGCTAGTAATTAACTAATCAAAGGACATCTTTGACTCTCTTCAAGATACTATTTATTGTGATCAATAAAATATTTGCTGAGTCTGAAGCAATGTGACATGAATGGTAAACCCGCATGGCGTCAACAAACTTCAGAAGGTCATAGGAACATAAACAAAAAGATCTTTTAATAAAGGGAATATTGTTAATATTAAAGTCTTTTGAAATTAGGCTTCTTGTCAAAGATCTGAGAACAGTGGGGAGTTCAGATTCTGCTAATTCTAAGGGTGTGGATGATGTGTCAAAGCAGGTCTACATTATGTTAAGTATACAGTGACTTTCAGGGACTATTTGGCTTGATTCATAAAAAGTTTGCTTTTTAAATAAACTAGTAAGAAGAAAGAAATCCACAAAGATAGAATAATTTCCTCCACTTGGAATCTTCTCAACTAAACTATTTCAATGCCTAATAAAACTAGAGAAATTTGTTGGAAGGGGATAGGGTGCATTTTTGTCTTTGAACCTTCTGATTTCATTTTGTTCCCAAGGAAAGTCAGTGGGATTTTTGGCATTGACGCAATAGGAGTAAGATGAATCCCTACTAGCTTGTTTATAAAAATTCTGTTTTATGGAAACTATTGGCCAGATTTTCAGACCCTATGCTACATCTGTTTGTAAATTAATGAATGTATAAATCAGACTAAAATCCTTCAGCAAAATTGGCCCATTGATGTAAGAAGATCTGAAGGGATGTAGAGCATGCCCTGTGTAGTCCATTAAAAACAAAAACAAAAGCTGAATTTTCCCCCTCCCCAAAACTGAAAAAGTGGTGGAGGATTTCCTTCAGTAAATTGACAAATGCTGTCTGGGAAGACTGCAAAGCTACCTGAATCTGCCTCTCTGCCTCATCCTCAGCTTTAGGGCTGACAAAGCAGAGATCCTGGCTTTTCAGCCTTTTAGTTTATCTTCTAGTTTTAAGGGTTGGGAACCTGGGCTTTCTGCTACAGCCCCAGAGATGAGGAAGAGACTGAGCAGGTGAACTTTTGTGATTGTAACTCTTCCTGAGTTGCATTCATAAGGAAAAGCAAATTTTATAACTATATGGAACTAAATAATTTTACATGGTAACATTATTTATGAAGGGTTTTATATAAATAAAACTGAAAAAGCTAAAAACCTTACATTTCACTGCTTATGTACTTAATTTACATTTTGAATGTCTCTGAGGTGAAATAAATAGGTTTATTTCAAATTTGTTTATATTAATTTCAATTTCCAATTCTTCTGTAGTACCACACTTTCAGGGTGTATGTGGTCAGCACTATAGGATTTTTTTTTTTAATTTGCCTGTTAAGGAATTAAAAATAAACATGAAATACTTTATTTCTTCTAAAAGCTTAGTTTTGTCATATTCAACTTATGATGCCAGTTGACCTAATTCATCCCTCTATAGTGTTTTCTTTTGTTTTCTCATTATGAAGTTTAATTGTTTAGGGGTTACTTATTCTGGTATGTTAATCAATATTTTTTTCATTTTTTAAATCTTTAATTCTGATGATATGCACCAGCTGGCTCCTGAAACTTTTCTCCATTTTTCAGGCTAATATAATATTTACACTGCATTCTTCCCACAGGGAAAAAAATGAAAAAGTAAATTCTGCACAGATTCTTGTACTGTGCTCATCACCATAGCATCTGAGTACTGTCCAGTGGTGCTTTATGCAACATGACTGACACCTGTCACATAGTATTTGTACTCTAATCCTCACCCCCAGGGAAGAAATCGATGTAGTGGAGTATTTTGTTTTGTGAGAAATTTAAAAATATAAATAGTGCACACAAACACACATACTTGCAAGAAAAGCAAGGTCAAAAAAGGCACCTTACACATGGAGAGGAAGTGGTGAGGTTTGTGATGGTTCTCAGAGAGTTGTTTCTCAGAGACGTCATTCCATAATGAGAAAGGGGCTCCTTAGAAAGTATCTTTTATATGAATGAGCTTTACCATTGTTGTAAAGAGTTCTGTTGTGCCGAAAGGGCAAAGCTGTTCATCCTCAAGGTTTAAGCAATCTTCTAGACCTTTAAGGACCAAGACCTTGAACCTGATACAGTGTTCTATGGGAAGCTGATGTCAAGTGCAGAGGACACATTTCTTGTGCTTATATTACCATGTGTTCCTGAGGAGACATGTTGCTGGGTTCTATATCAGTTGGAGTTTCCTAAGTGCATTGTTGCAATCCATCCAAGAGATAAAGACATGAGAAATTAAGGGCAGGTCATCATCCACCAGGTACAGAGTTTTCTTGCCAACAGAAAGTATTACTTGCAAATTCTAAGTGAAAGCTCAGTGCCAAAGAACCAAAGAACACTCCTAAGCCATCGACTGCATTGATCAATTGTTGCTGTGCGCCTTCAACAAATTTGCCAAGGGGTAGCTGTGTTAGTTTAGCTCTGCAAAACAAACAAGGAGTCCTGTGGCACTTTTAAAGACTAACAAATCTATTTATCACATGAGTTTTCAGACACTTGAAGATGAGGAATTTACAGAACGGGTTTTGCTGAACTAGACTAACATGCCTATTGCTTTTTGAACCTGTGAACATGAATGACTCTGAATACAGCCATTTGAAACAGAACTCCATCAACTCTGACTTGCACAGATTCAGACAGACATCATGACTTACACTTCCCTGCATTTGTATTCTTCCCATTCTGTAAATTCTACAACTGCAGGCATCTGACAAAATGGAATTTTCTCCCATGAAAGCTCATGCAATAAATATATTTGTTAATCTTTAAAAGTGCCATATGACTCCTTCTTTGTTCATCCAAAGACGACTGCATCATGGCTGCAAACTCTTCAAAATGCTTTCCCCTTTCTTTGTTTCATCTTCAGTTAGCTATTTTTCATCCATGAGCTTTTCTTACCCAAACACTAGGGCATCTTGGTGCTAATGGCAAAGTTGCATGTGATCAAGAATAAGTAAAGCTGTGTATTATCTGTTTACTGGTAGTATTTAACTCCACATCATCTGACCAGTTCTTGAAATGGCTGCATGTAGATCTTGAACTGAACTGGAGAAAGAATTGATCCTTGGAGAAGTCCACACATGCAAAGTCTAGTGGAGGATGTATAATTTCCTATCACTACTCATTAAAAGCATCCCTGTGCGGAGTCAGACCATTTTAGCTCAGTAACCTGGAATGCTGCCATCTTTCACAGATGAGACAGCAATATACAATGGTCAACAATGCTGAAAACTACAGAGAAGCCTAGGAGGAATGTTAGAGTATTAACCTCAATTAAGTGAGCTTTAATTTGATCTTTGGCTAGCTTCCTTATAAGCTTGATAAGAAACAGAACGCTTAACACTGATCACTAGGTCAAGTAGTTCCAATCAACAGAAGATAGGTTTCTTTGGTATTGGTCAGACTATTGCGTGTTTACAGGAAGAAGAAAAGATTCCAAGTCTGAATGATGCATTGTCTATTTCAGTCATGAAATAGTTGCTCATGGTCTTCCTCCACAAACCAGAAAGGATGAATTTGAATCACACAGTGCAGGTGCAGGCCTTCTTGATGAGTGAATGTTGAATACCTCTGTGAACTGTAATACAAGCTGAGTCCTTGGAATAGGCAGAACTGGAGCAGCATGCTCCTGGAATCAGGGGTGGTAGATTCGGATGTCTTCTGGACAGGAACAGTACTAGCATTTCTGGTGCCCCCCTGCAGCTCAGCAGATGCCGGCGCAGACAAGTGATGTCATAGCGCAGCACAACAGCGCGGTCCCCATTTTGGTGCCCTTCAAACATCGGCGCCCCCCTGAACGCTTACTGGGCTTACTGCGGTGCGCTGGCCCTGATGGTGGAACTACAACAATGGAAACAGAAATAACAAATATATATATAAATAAAAGGAAAGGTTGAGTCTGAAAGAGGAGGTGTCAATGGCATCAAACATCCATTTTCTTGGAATAAATTTGTGTTGTTTCAATGCCTCTGTTGTTCTCACCTGCTTTTTAAGAGATGTGGAAGCGAAAAAGGAGGGGAGACAGTTGTAATTCAGACAATATTAAACAGTGAAGTAGCCTTCTGCTTAACAGGTAGTGGTAAAGGTTAGTGGAGCACGGTAGGGGGTCCAGTGTCCTTCCCTGGAAGAGATGCACAGTCCTTCAGCATCCTAATTCCCAGTGGTGATTTCTGCACTGAGGGAGGAGCCACAATTTTTTGCCTTTGTCTGTAGCATGGGACATAGCTTACTTGCTAGTGGATTCTCTGTTCTTTAAAATATTTAAATCATGATTGGAGGACTTTACTAACTCGGCCATAGGTTATAGGTTAATAACAGAAATGAGCGGGTGAAGTTTTGTAACCTGTATTATGAAGGAGGTCACACTAGATTAGGGATCTCACACACATGGACCCTGGGCAGCAAGCAGCCACTGGAGTTTCCTCCTGCAGCCTGTGACAAGTGCTGGAATTCAGGGGTTCTGTACCCTTGGCCAGCTTTTCAAGCAGCCTGCACCCCTGCTGGCTGGTGCCACCACCTCGCTGCATTCCCAGCCCCTCATGCCACCACCCCCTGAGCTTGCACAAGCACAGCCCAGGCCATCCATTGGCAGTGAGTGTCACAGCCTGGCACAGCAACCAGTCCTGTGTCTTCCTCTCAGGTGGCCCCTCCCTCGCTCAGGCCATGCTCCTATCCATACTTACCCCCCAAACACTGAGTCACAGGAAGGAGAGGGATGCAGCCTGGGGCACAGCTCAGCTGCCGATTGGCACGGCCTATGTGGCAAAGGGGTGGGGCAACCATCAACTCCTGCCCCTGACCTGTTTTCGCTGGCCCACCTCCATCATGCCTGATTGGAGGACACAGAGTTACCTGCCTGGCTGCTGCCCTCGTGCTCCCCACTCGCCCATAGAACTCCCCAGGGAGCCAAGGATGATGTTGGGGCAGGGCCGGTGTGAGCCGGAAATTCCCATTCGGCACTGTGCGCATCATGACAGTCACTGTTACAGGTCAGGATGTGTCTGCTTCCAGGTCGCACCGCCGTCCCCCCTCCCCCAGGTCTCGGCACTGGCAGCTACTCTGCCAGGCAGCCGGAGAGGAGGTGGAGCTTATCACCTGGGAATGGTGCCACAGAGTGAGGCAGGCTTCCTTTCTTCCTTTTCCTTCTTTCTCTTCCATCTCTATTTTTTAAACTTTATTTTAATTAAAAAGCTTTCTAAAATTAAATTTTAATTAAAAATTCATACAAATTCAAATACTTAAATCAACTGATTAATTCTATTTATAATCACTTTGAATTCAATTAATTAATTCTTAATTTATTTTTAATTAAATAAATTGATGACCCTGCTATATGAAGAGGTTCCAGTAGTGCAGCACTTGGGCCAATATCCTAGTCCTCATGTGGCCCTTGTGGTGATTTGAGTTTGAGATCCCAGCACTAGATGATCATAACTGCCCCTTCTGACAGAGTTTATGAGTTAATCGCACTTTCATATTTTAGAAATTGTCCTTTCTGTTTCCAAATTTCCAGACATATGGTCATCACTTTCTCTTTTATCCAGCAGCCCTGGTGGCAAGTGGGGACAGCAGGAGCTAGGTCTGGTGGGGTTAGGAAGGAGTCCTTTTTTATTAACAAATATTTGGCAACTTATGGCAATTAAACTTGATTAACCAAAGGTGAATTTTCAAAGTTGAATATTTTTGAGATAATATATGTACAATAGGAATGGCTTGGCATTGTTGAGTCACATTTGCTGTACATTAGAACCACAGTGTATCAGACACAGGTCCTCACTGAAGGTGGCGCGAAGCCTCCTGACATTGTATGCCCTGCTAGCATGGCTGTAAATAGTAATCTAGACGACAAGGCTCTGCTTAAGTGATTAGAGTTGTTATTAGTGCTCTATATTTCTGAACCCTAGGGTATATAACCCACATGGCCCTCTCTAAGCACAACCAGTGCCCCCTACGTCCACACAGGAATTTTTAGCCTATCTACTGTTGGGGCCTTTCCACACCACAGCAAAGAATGCCAGTTCTGGCAGAGAAGGAAGCAATGGATGGATTTAGGCAGCTTCCTGCTGCGTCCCCCTGCTGGCACCTTTTACCACCACATTTGTACTTACTGAAGTGAGTGCAGTTATAATAGGAGTCTCAAACTCAAATCACCACAAGGGCCACATGTGGACTAGTAGAGGGCTGCATAAGAACTAGTATATTAACCCGAGGGCCACAACACTGAAACCTTTTCATACAACAATATTGCAAATACTGGTAACAATAGTGTCATTGCGGGCCTCAGGAAATAGCTTTAGGGGCCACATGTGGCTAACACCTCTGCTTAACATGCAGAAGGTCCTGGGTTCAATTCCCAGGGGGTTGGACTCGATGATCTCATGAGGTCCCTTCCAGCCCTATGATATGATATGATATGATATAGGCCACGTGTTTGAGACCCCTGAGTTATAACTTGCCTTTCACTGTAGAATGTAGCTACACGTACCCTAAGCATGATGTTGCAAATATAAATAAGGTCTTAAAACTGTTCGGGGCGGGGGGTTAGAACCATAGGCCCTTGTTACTCCTAAAGGGGTACAAGTTCACTTTTGGATTCATCAGACACAGTTAGAGACCATTTAAAGCATTTATTGAATGCCAGGATAAGCAACTCGAAGGCAGCAAAAGAATACAGTGAAAAGAGGCTTACATCCCTTTAGCAGTCAGGGACCTCTGGACAGCTGCAGACAACCGTGAAGAGGTTCCTGCAGCACCTTGGTCCTTTAGCAAAGTCAGCCACTTAGCAGGGGCTATGCTAAAATATAGTGTTTTGGGGAAAGGCGAGGTAATCAGGCCCACCTCCTGCTCACCTTCCTAGGGCTGGCTTCCCAAGCCAACTTCATAGCACACAGCAAACAAAACAGCCAGGCAGCAGCCTCTCCAGCATATAAACACACTCCAGCTGGAAGCTTCAGGCATAGAGCCCAGGACTGTTCATGGTCAAGTCTCTCATGGGGAGGGCTATGAATGCCACTAAGCTAAGCCATTACAGTATCTTCTACTGTCTCCCTACACTCCACCCCCTGGTGCTCACAGCTCACCCAAATGAGCGACAATTGCTTAACTCAGGGTGCTGTACAGACACCTAAACATTACATAATTTATAAAACACACCAATAACAAGACACAGCATTAACAATAAACACATTACAATCAACTCCTACTCCTAAAAAGCTATACATTGCAAGCAACCAGTACCATAAACAACTATCACATTGAAAAAGAAAAAGTGATGCTGCTCTGTAAAAAGCAACAACCTGAAACACCTCACTCAAAACCAACATCATTAACTGGTTAAGCAAATACAATAATAAACTATAAGGTTGGGATCATCCATTTTCCATGCAGTATCCCCGGTGTGACAGACCACAACGGGGAAAACAGTGAAGGCAAAGTATGCACCCTAGCACCAGCAAACAAACAGCAGGCAGAGAATGCTTGTTTTCACATAATTCCACCCTAAAGCAAAAAGAAAAGACAAAAGGTTGAATTTAAGTACTGCAGACCCTCTCCTTCACCAGAGGAGGGCTGCTCAGGAGCGTTTGTGCAGCTGCTCTGTAGGAGGCACACAAGGCTGTTTCTATTAGCAGCTAGTACCCATACCATGGTGCCTTACCCTGATGCCACTTCTTCCCCTGGGACTGGTGTACTGTGCTCCCCCAGCTCTGGGTGTACCCAGACCCATCTGCCTTCCACTACCTCTGGGTCAGGTGTTTGCTCTTCTATGGCAACTGGTGAGGGGGCCCACAGCCCCCCCCCCAGATCTTTTCACAAGAGTGACCGTGGGGAAGGGGCATGACTTGAGTGCCAGGGATGCCTGGCTCAGTGGTGAGTGCTACCCACTTAATGTTTGGTCATGGGAACATATGGACTCTGGCCTCCATTCACAGTTGGCTCCCTGACTGCCCACATGGCCAGGGGCCAGCTGGCCCCTCACTCCTGCCTTTGCCGCAGTGCCGGTCATTGCATTGGTGGCCAAGGGTACACATCTGCACTCTCCAGTGTCTCCGGGGGCTGCTTTTTAAAGCCTTGTACCACACCCACAGCTCCACTGTCAGCCTTTGGTATAGCCCTTGATTATACTTATATCTAGCTTCTATGCATATATTACTTTTTTCTTATTTCATATATGTATATCTTTCTTTACTAATCTTGATTTTATAGTATTATATTGAGCATAAGTAGGTAAGTAAGCATAACTTTTGTATCAGAAGCTGATACACAAGGAACCTACAGGCCTTGTTGCAGAAATGACAGATCTGTATGCAATGGCTTAGTAATAAGGAAGTGGGAGTAGTTGTGAAGAAGAAATATCAGTGAAAATTGAAGCTGTCTGGGTCATAATATGTAGGGTGGGGTGAATAGCAATTTAAAGTGAGACCCTTGACATTTCTGTAGGACACCACAAAAAATTCATAAACAGCTGAAGGGGATATTCTAGTAGGGAAAATACATCAATTATAAGCATGAACCCCTAAACCAACAACCTAAAGACACCCAAACAATTTTCAGTTAAGATCCATATTTGGGTAAACAAGACAGAGATAATTTAGTTTATTTTTAGAGGGGTATAAAGGTATAGAGCTTGTAATGTGAAAGGAAAGGTATTTAAGACCTTAGAATTTGGGAGGGAATTTGAAGCTTCCATTTCCCTTAAACCTGAGTTCAGCTTTTTCAAGAGAAGATCTTGTCAGACCCATAAACTTACTTTCTCGTAACTAGTCTTTATTATTTTGTTCAAGTTAAGCAATATCAGGGTTACTAGGCTCTTCACTCAGTTGAAGCATCAACATTCTTATTTCAGGGGAGTGTAAGTATAAATAAAATTGTAACCTGTAAGGTATTTTATAGAAAGCACAATTTGTTATAACCTGTTATTAACTCATAGGATTTGCTGGGTGCACTAATATATATTGTCATTTCACTATATGCTTATTAATTAGTGTTCTTATCAATTTGATGCTTTATGTTGTTATCAGTAAAACAATTGTTATAAAACCTTAAATCTCTGCACCTCTACTCGTCTCTGGGAGAAGTCCATAGTAAATTGGTTTTGGGTTATCTGAGGTCAGGTTTGGACTAGAACCCTTATCCTTCAAACCAGCTTGTTAAAGTCCAGATAAGCTATTCAAAGTAATTACATAATTCAGCTACATCACTCTATCTCTGCCTTGCCCACCCATGCTTGAAGCAGGGCAAGGAACATTTTCTGACAAGTCATTCTTGGCTTGGCAGCAATCTTTTTGCCATCCTCCTTTTCTTTGACCCAGGGGCAGGCATGCAGGAGCTCTGCTAAATCAGCCAGTCCAAAATCGTTGAGCTGGTTCACTAGAATAATGACATCCTCAAATGGTGCATCCAGTGGTGTGACTCAGGTGACCAGGGATAACCTTCTGAATGTGCCAAAATCAGGGCAAACTGCAAAACCAGAGGGCAACCCCCCCAAACCACTGGCAGAAGGTACTTAAAACCAGTGTCCCAATCAATAACAAAAAATGCTTCAGATTCCCCACACTGGTCATCGCAAAGCATAACAAAATAGAAACAGCCCTTTTGTTGCACATCAGCTCCTCTGGTCTCCACCTAATCACTGGGTCTCTTAAAGAAATAGGTTCTCCTGACCCCAAAAGGGTCAGCCACATCACCCAGAATGCTATAGGCTTGGATCTTACCCAAAATACCATGCTGCAAGCCAATCCTTTAGTAACTACAACTAAAGGTGTGACCCAGGCCTCCTGGGATAACCTTCTGAATGTGCCAAAATCAGGGCAAGCTGCAAATCCAGGGGCCAAACCCCAAAACCCCTGATGGGTGGTATTTAAACCAGTCTCCCAGTCAGTAACAAAACATGCTTCTGATTCCCCACTCTGGTCATCATCAAGCATAACAAAACAAAAATCGCCCCCTTTATCCACATCAGTTCCTATGGTCCCTTTAACCACTGGGTCTCTTTAAGAAATAGGTTCTCCTGACACCAAAGCGTCAGCCACATCACCCAGAACAATGTAGGCTTGCATCTTACCCAAATTACCATGCTGCCAGCCAATCCTTTAGTAACTTCAACTAAAAGTTTAATATAAAAAGAAAACAAACAAAATATGAGGGATGTTAAAGGGTCAAAGTGAAGCACATACATACAAGTGACTTAGAGCCCATAGGAAACAAATCCTTGAAGATCCTGTAGTTTGCAGGTTAGTCCAACTCCTCTAGTGTGCACCCAGCACCCAGGTGGGTCTTAATCTTTTGTTCAGTTCCAGGAGTATAGTTCCAGAGGGGGGCGTTGGTTGCAGACAGACTGAAGACAAAATGGAGATGGGTTCTCTTTTATCTCAGAGTCCTTGCCAGATCAAAATGGAGTTGGGCCACATGGTCAGTTTGGGTAACTGATCAGACAGGTTTCTTCTTAAGACCATTCCAGCTGGGACCCCCTCCCGATGGGCCATTAATATGACAATAGTTTGCAGACACCCAGTCTGGGATTGCCTCAGGTCAAACAATTTGGAACACACATAAAACAAATAAGATGCCTAGTTTCTAATACCAATATGATACCTACATATAAATCATATAATCATTCCTAGCAGATTACAGCATGATACCAAACATGGCATATCGCATATGATTGATTGAAAATATGAAATATTAATATGAAAGATAATCATAAACTTTCCCCTAGACCCAGACAGCATCACAAGAGGCAGTGCCCAGAAGTGCCAGGGTGGCTGCCTTTAAATGTCTACGGGCACTTCACACTATGAGGGCCTGCAGGCCTGCCAGCAATACCCCCCTGTCTAGCCCCTGAAAATTACCAATGTACAGTCCTCTCCTCATTCCTTGTTCCCACAGCTATGCACCCTCCTCAGTCATGGTGCTCCAGGTATCATATAACTCTGGCCAGGCCAGGGGATCCTGATACCACTGGGTCACTGTCACACTCAACCACTCAAAAAGTGTAGGCACTTTATTTTGTGGCACAGTGCCAAGCAGCCACTGATCTATGGTAGGGTCTGTGAAAAGGGAGTCCAATCCATGCAGCTCCTGGGGGTTCAACTGGACCGAGTTAGTGCCTGTATCCCAAAGGTGCACTGGCCAGGCCACCAGGGTTTCATAGCCAGCTTGATGGAAGCAACTAGCCATGTCCTGTAGCTCAGTCTGTGTGAAGTCTTGGGGGCTATGGGTGAGCTCTGGGGGCTCCGGAGCATTGGCAGTGCCCCTGATGATCACTTGGGCCTTCCAGGTCCCTGGGGGCCCTCAGTACTGCCTTCTTCTCACTGCTCAGACTTGTCATCTGATGGAACTCCAAATGTCACCATCCCAGCTCTCAGGGTCCCAAGCCCTGTGGTGAAAAGAATGCACTTTGACCACTGAGATGGGCACCTGGGCTTTATGTTTGTATTTGTGCTGTGCATAGCACACCGCCATTACCTCTGCTTGAGCCTCTAACTTGTCCCTTTCCACCTGTAGTTGGGACAAGGAAGTCTGTTGCAAGATCTGGAGCAATGGGGCTTGTTACACCTCCAATCTGAAATCCATGACCTGCTTCTCCAGCATTGGTATTGCCTCATTGCTGGTGCTGGAGGGCTCACAGGAAAAACCACCCAGACTGTTGTATACCTTTTTGCCTGCTTTCCCACCTCCAAGGCATCAAGCACATTCTCAAGACAAGCAGGGGTCACGCTATCACCCATTTCCCTTTCAAAAGTGACCAGGGGTAACCCAGATCCACCGTTGGGATACTCATCCCCAAGATGACATGGGCAGCCACCCTGGGAGACGCACTTTGTCCTCTTGCCCTTTCTGTCTCATGGTGTTTAACTGGGTTGGTGAATCCTGTTTATGTCACTAAGTGTTACTCCAAATGGGTGCAGGTTCACTTTTGGATTCACCAGATATAGTTAGAGACCATTTAAAGTATTTATTGAGTGCTAGGATAAGCAACCCTAAGCAAGCAAAAGAATACAGTGATGAGAAGCTTACATCCTTTCAGCACTTGGGGACCCCTGGATGACTGCAGACTACTCCAAAGAGGTTCCTACAGCACCTTGCTCATGCAGTGAAGTCTGCCAGTTATCAGTTAAAATACAGCATTTAGGAGAAGTGGTTGATAAGACCCACCTGCCCCCCTCCCCCGCCCTTACTGGGGCTGGCTTCCCAAGATAACTTTATAAACACATAACAAGCAAAACAGCCAGGCAGCAGCCTCTCCAGCAAATAAATAAACCCCAGCTGGAAGCCCTGGGGACAGAGCCCAGGAGTGGTTCATGGTGAAGTCGTTCATGGGTAGGGCTATGATTGCCACTAAGTTAAGCCATTACAATATCTTTGGCTGTCTCCTTACAGCCCCAATTCAACCAGGTATCCATATCCAGGAAAGCCATAAGTGTGCTTTGAAGTCAATGGGACTTAAACACATATTTAAATGATTTCCTGAATCAGTGCTATAGATATGCAGCCTGTGTAGGGGAAGGTCTTTCCTGTGTAGTATGGACTTTGTAGGTAAAGTACTAATGAAAGTAACTAATTAAAGTAACTAATGAAAATAACTTCATACAAAAGCCAATTCAGTAAGGAAGCAGTTGACCATCTTTGAGTCTTTCATCATCACCTTCAAAGACCTCAAATATTTCTAAATAAGGTTTTTTTTTTTTGTTATATTGTGTCAAATGGGGTGTGCTCAGTCATGGTGAGTCCTGTACTTTCAGGCTTGGTCGCCAGCTAAGGCATGCCTTTCCCACCTCCAAACTTCCAGAGTTACAGTTTCTCTCGATCCCTTCTGCCCTGGGGCTGGGCTTTCCAGTCCCCAGGCTGCTGGGCCTGGGGCCCTAAGGCCCATCTGGGCTAGTTTGCCTTGACTACCTGTATCAGTTAGGTGCTGGTAGCAACACCTACTGGTAAGCTTTGCCCAGCTCGGCTCGGCTTTGCTCCAAATACACACTCCATTCCTACCTCCACCTCCAACCACCACACCCAAACTCTTGTTGCCCGACTACAACAGAGATTTTTTATGTACTGTGGTTAAGTAGTTTAATTAGCCTCAGGTGTCTTAATTAACCTAGAGTAGCCCCACCCTGGTTACTCAGGAAACAGGGCTTTTCTGACTCTAGGGCTGGCCTACTTGTCCTCCAGCCCCCTCATCATTTTTGTAGAGGCTCTCTTGGGGTGCAGACACTGCTGGAACTGTTGCTGAAGAAGACCCTGCTGCTCTCCCTCCCTCTGACTCCCCATCCTCTGGGGAGGGAGTAGAAGGCCACACTGCTAATGTTTTTGCTATAACCACTTGCAGAGAACCTTCCTGGCCAGGTGGACTGCTCCTGCTGCTGCTGCTGCAGCTTGCTGCTTCAGCCTGCACCATCACCATAAGGAATAGAAAAGGACTATTTCTGCAACTGCTGCTGCTGCTGGAGGAGAGCTCAAGAAACATCAGAAGCTGTGGAGGGGTGGTTTGCTTTTGGACTAAGAGTGACTGTGCCATCTCTGCTCTTCTGGTGGTGGGGTAATTACTGTTGCTGCTGAATGAAGAGGGGAGGCTGACATGGAGCCCTCCTCCCTGCCCCACCACCAGCCCCACCACCATCACTATAGCCACCCCTCCATGACCCCTGAGCCATTGCCTGCTTCGCTTCCTCAGTCTCAAGTCTGCAGATTGCTCCCCATACCATCTGGGACTGTTTTGGCAGCAGGGACTCTTTCCACCATGTCACTTTCCCCCATCACCTGGGCTTTCCCTTCCTTCCCCAACCAACTGCTTTAACCGGAGAGTTTCCCCACTCTCCGCATTACCCTCTGGCTGGTTCAAAGCACCCCCCCACTCACCCATCTGCAGCCTGCCTCACCCGCCCTTTGTTTACTTAGTTTATTTCCCAGCCCTTTGTTTACTTAGTTTATTTCCCATTCACCTACTTTTCCCTCAGTCCCTGTGCACCACCCCAGTCCCTGAGAATTAGTTTGTTGGGTTCCCTGCCCTGCCCCAGCACTTTATTGTTTGGTTCCCTACCCCATTCCAGCCCCACGTGTTTTAGTTGGGTTTCCTGCCCTGTCCCACCTTTTAGCCTCTCCTATTTCCCCACCTTGGATGTTGTGATTCTGATTCCCACCCCCCATTTGCCTGGCTGTCCCTGCCTTGCCCCACCCTGCCTTTTCAGTGGACCCATGTTCCACCAGCACCTTTGAGCCCCCACTAACTTCTGGTTTTTTGCTCTATCCCCACTCACTACACCCACCCTTATACCTAGTGCAACCCGGAGGAGCTGGCACTCCTACTGCCTCATACAAGGTTCTAGTACCCATCCCCTCCCAGCACTTTCCTCTCCTGCCTACAGCCTAGCCGGGATGAGTGGTCTGCCAGCCTATCCTCACCTTCCTGGTCTCGCCCTCTCCCCTACCCACTGCTTAGTTATGAGCAGAGGTTCTCCATTGTCCTTCCTTCTATCTCTGCCCAAACCCAGTCTCCACTTTCTACCCATCCCTCTTTTAGGGACATGAAGAACTGCCCTGAAACTCCTGTCCTCCTTCGTTAGCCTGTTCCCCTGTTCACTCCTGAGACTACCCCTTTGACTGTTGCTGCTGTCTCTAACATCTCCAATTCCCCCACTGGGGCACCAGCAGTGGTGCACATGGGAGGGGCCTCCAAATCTGCTGCTGTGGCTTCTTTGGCTGGTAGAAAGAACACAGGGAAAACTGCAAGCAAGGGCCTGTTTCTGCTGTCACTCCACCATTGGCTGTGGCCCCTTCTTCTCCTGCCTCCCCTCCACCAGCTCTGGGGTCACCAGAGCCCACAAAGTATATGCCCAGATAGGCACCACCCCTCCACCCACTGCTGCTGCTGAAACATCTACCAGTGCTGATTCCTCATATACTATCTCGAGGGGCCAGCGCACTTTCTCCATGCTGACCAAGAGCCACAGTGTCCACTGCCTTCTGGTAGCTGCCTTGCCCCATGTAGACACAGATGTGTAGGTGATGGTACAGTTGGTGGGGCCCTTGGCCATTGTGGTGGCCTCCAAGTTGTACGGGAAGGTAGTCTTCCTGGTATCGGATGCTACTGTGCAAAAGGCAGTTGAGAAGGGCGTGGCAGTAGTGGGTGTCTACATCCCTCTCAAACTCCTGGAGAACTTAGGCATATGGGTGGTTTTGACCTCCATCCCACCCTTCCTTCCCAGTGCTGCCCTGCTTCCCCTTTTCTCCACCCTGGAGAAGCACATCTCACTAATAAGACCTCTCGCACTGAGCTGCAAGGACCCTGTCCTCTGTAATGTATTGTCCTTCCACCGGCAAGTGCAAATCCAGCTGCCGCCAGCAGGGGCATGTGACAGAATGGGTCTAGAGAGGTCCTTTCTGGTGCCCCACCAAGGGGTCCAGTATAGAATCCATGATTCTTCAGGGGAGGCTCGATGCTTCCTCTGCCGAGCCATGGGGCAAGTCCAGAACGAATGTTCCCTGGCCTGGCATGGAGGGGCAGCAACTGGGCCCCCCAAGGTTCTGGCAAGCACTGGCTGGAACATCACTGGTGACCCTGACCTCCTGGGCTCTGTAGGTGCCCCCTCCTCCTCCTCCATCCAAGCCTGCCAATGTTGCCACTTGGGATGAGGGAACAGCCTATGCATCATGCACAGTCAGGTGGTTGGGCCTTGTCGCTACCCCTGGTTGTGCAATCCAGGATGGGATTCATGGAGGAGAGGGCACTAGCCATTGTAGCCCTAGGATTGGGATGGGGCATGCCCCAGAGGGGGTTCCCAACCCCATGTGTTCTGGGGCATCCTTGGCCCAGACCTTGCCATCATTTGGACCGAGCCCAAGGAGAGTGGAGCGCTTCCCCTTTCTTGGCAACAGGCTGTGCTGGCCCCACTGCCCAAGAAGGGGGATCTCTGCAATCTTCAGAACTAGAGTCCTGTCTCACTCCTCAGCATGGACTACAAAATCATTGACAAAGCCATCTCACTGCACCTAGGGTCTGTGCTGACCAGACCTACACTGTCCCTGGCTGTTCCATCTTTAAAAACCTGTTTTTGGTCCAGGATATCTTGGACTGTAGATATAGGGACAGTATCATTTGCCCTCCTGGCCCTGGACTAGGAGAAAGTGTTCAATAGGATGAACCACAGGTATCTCCTGGGCACCCTGCAGGTGGTTCAGCTTTGGGCTCTGGTTCATGGGATTTCTCCAGGTGCTGTATGCCTCTGTAGAGTGCCTGGTCAGAGTCAACTGGACCATAACTAAACCGGTCAGCTTCGGGTGAAGATGAGTCAAGGCTGCCTGCTGTCAGGCCAGCTGTACCCTCTGTCCATGGAGCCCTTCCTCTGTCTCCTCCAATGGAGGTTGACAGATTTGGTGCTCTGTGAGTCAGAGCTGAGACTGGTCATGTCATCATATGCTGATGACGTACTACTTGTGGTCTAGGACCTGGAAGACCTGGTGCATTTGGAGGCTCGCCTGGTTGTTTACTTGGAAGCCTCCTCCACTCGGGTCAACTAGGTCAAGAGCTCTGTCCTGATTGTAGGGGCTGGGTAGCCAGCAAGCCCCCTCTCACCCATGCTTCAAGCCATCTGGTGGAATGTGGGTCTGGTGCTCTATCTTGGCTTGTATTTTCTACTATCCATTCCTCCCCAGATGAGAACTAGTAAGACTTAGATGGCAGGTAGTCTGGCATAGACCTCTGAGCTGCCAATCTTCTAGCAGGACCTCCTACAGACCTGGAGGCTCACCTTGGCCTCCAGGTCCATTGTACCCACCAAGGAAGACCTCCTCATGGAGCACCTTCTATATAACCCCCATCTTAATGTGCAAGTGGCAGAGGCCCTCTCAGTGAAATAGAGGTTGGTCCTGGTGGGAGTTACCAGGGTTGGAGACCTCCTGGACTATGTCTGGGAGACAGGGTGGGTCCCCAGATGCTGGCTCAGTGCATGGGGCTCTCCACCCTTCATAACTCCCAGCACCTAGTCCAGGAGGTGAAGGCAGTCTTGTCCCCTACAGCTTGAACCTACCTCGAGCAGGTCCTTTGAAAGGATATTCCCTGCCCCCCTCTCAGACCTGGCCCTCCAGAGCTTCTGATTGGGCTCCGGCCCTGTAAGCCAGCCCAACCACCCCCTCTCCTTGCAGGCAGCTAGCTGCTGGATTTGCAGCTGCTTCATTTTCAGACTGTGTCTAGGGAGTATCTAGAAATGCTCATGCTCCATACCATCCATTTCCTGACCCTCGATGTCCTGCCATGACACAAAATGATGAAATCTAATCACACCAGTGGAGAGCGAGGGCCCCCGGTGGGCCAGTCTATATGCCACATTAACCATGCAGCTTGCTTGGCACATCAGTTGGCGGCTCTTACATGCAGCCTTGAGCACAAGCATACCTGGCGTTGTTCATCCCATACCGATACCTGTTCATTCTGCAGCATGAGGGGAACCCTGGCACATGTGTACCTGGAGTGCACCAGCTGCAGCCTCTCTTCTGGCTACTCCAGAACCTCCTCCTGAGGTTCTGGCATCTCTTTTTCCCTCACTTGTTTACTTATGCACTGCCCATCCATGGTCCCATGAAGTCATAGGACCGCCTTGCCAACCTCCTTTTGACTTATGCCAAGGTAGCCATCTACAAAACCAGGGAGAGGAGGTTGGTTGAGGGAGCAGATTGTGACAATGTGGTCTATTTCCAGTCCCTGGTCTGTTCATGTCTCTCCAGGCTGAGTTCCCCTGGGCAGCATCCACTGGCTCCCCTGACTCCTTCCAGTAGCAGAGGGCACTGTCCAGAGTTCTGTGCTTGGCGCCCCCCTCAGAATCTCTAATTATGAACCTGTAGCTTCATACCTGTCCCCGTTTTTCATTAGTTGTCTTGCATTATCAGTTGGTCCTGGCTTCAGTGCCACCTCCCTTTAAGCTGGGGAGAGGTTTTAACAGTGGGGAGGCCCAGTTACCAAATAGGTTTATTCTCAGACTGCCTGCTGACTTTGATCTCTCACAAAAGTGACTGCCTAATTTCTCTTCAGAACAGAAATGGGATTATTCTCCTACTGAAGTAGGTCCTAAGTTCATAACACAAGCACGAGAAAGCTTGGCTGAAATATTAAAAGTGGTAATGGTGAACCACACATTAAAATACAAATGGAAGAGGACTTTAAACAAGCCTAGCATTTGCCTAGTCCTGCTCCCACTAAAGTCAATAGTAATCCCCCAATTATTCATACTGAATTAGATCAAGGTAGCACACTTTTGAAATTCCCAACCTGTATTCAACACACTATCTTACTGACTCACTATCAAAACAATTTCCCAACACTGAGAAAACTAGAGTCTAAAATAATCTCAGAGGCAGTAGTGAAATATCCATTACTTGAGTTATTTGAAAATTGATTGGACAAAGAACTTAAAAATATAGTGAAGGGAATTAATCTACATTGGAAAAAGAATGAAAAAAAATTGTAAGCCTCTCTCTACTTCTTATATACAATTTCTCGGCAATGCAATCTGCCTCAACCATATAAAATAAAAAGATATTTTGCCTTTCTTAGGAATGTATAGAAGATGACACCACTCCTTTCTCATATTTTTTAAAGTTGAAAAAGGGAACCAAGAGAACTGTACTGTTTATTTTCTTTTGACTTAAGCTGTGAGTGTAGCAGCAGTCACCATCACTGCCATTTGAAATATTTAAATGTGGCTGGCTGTGCTCATCTATCGTGACTGGTTCTTTCCCCTTCAGCACTCCCAATGCAAGATGGAGATAACAACAACTACTTTCACAAGCATAACCAGCACTACAACAGATAGATGTACTTACTGTTTGAGAGATTTTATGGTCATACTTTTCTAAATAACACGGCATGAACTGGAAATCAAATAAAAAATCAAGAAACACTCTCAATAGTGTTGCACTGTTGCCTCTTTCCAACCCAAGCAGGTAGTCAAAGTTCCAGGCCC
Organism: Podocnemis expansa; assembly: GCA_007922195.1. NCBI lineage: Eukaryota > Metazoa > Chordata > Testudines > Podocnemididae > Podocnemis > Podocnemis expansa. Next base: position 2,539,960 of record ML681979.1, read on the forward strand.
TAGGGATCTCCTTATTGGAAGTACAAATTGATGAAGTATTGTATTTTTCATGATGCCATCTTCGTTGTTTACAAATAATGTAGAAAGCCCTATTTTTCTGAACTCGGAACCAAGAGAAGGAGTGATTTCTTAGCTTATAACCCACAAATCAACTTTACCAAAACTGTATCCAACAACTCTATTCAAGGATCACATTGTGCCTTCATGCTCTAAGCTCCTTGGTGGGTTCTCATACATCTTTTGTCTCCATTGTAAGCATAATTAGTAAACCTAAAATCTCACCTACAGGGCTGGCCCAGTGGTTTTTGGTGCCTTAGGCAAACTGTGACTTTGGAACCCCCTATTCAATATAGAGAGAAATAACATATTAATACAATTTTTATAGAGAGAAAATAGATTTGCTTCTATCTAATTCAATGCCCTTTAATGCCTGCCACCTTAGGTGACTGCCTAGTTTGCATATGTGGTTGGTCCAGCCCTGCTCACCTGTTATTTGAAGGATGGACTCACACCTATCAACTTCAATGAGAGCTTTAACTCAACACGTAACAAGGTTTTATATAGCTCCTAACAATATATTTGTCCTGATATGGAATCCTAGAATTTCAGATGTTGAAGGGTGATTGACTCTACCAGATAACATCAAATAAGTTATTCTATAGCCAGGGCACTCATCTGAAATCATGAAATAGCAAATTAAAATTAAAAATAAAAGCTGTGGGAAAGAGAGAAACTCAGGGATCACTAGCAAATAAGAAAAAATGGTGTGTTTTATTGGAAATGATAGCCAGTATCTAAATGTTCAAGAAAAACAACAATCTCAGCTAACCTACCTATTTATCTTATGCTTGCTACCTACCAATCTATCTTACACATTTCTAAAGAACCTGTCACTGTAGTCATGGTGGCGTGACTAGTTGCATCTCTGCCTTCCTTTCTAATGTCTCCAAGAGCACTTAGCTCAGGACTTACACCTCTGTCCCTTATGTGTTTTGAAGTGGAAGCACATGATTATTCCACTTTTTTCACAGGGATTTAATTACATTATCACTTGTGTATGAAGAGCTTATCACCCTACAAGTTTTGGGTGCCTGCAGTTTCTTCCTTTGGTGAACCATGATATAATGATCTACGGCCTTCTTAAAACAAAGTATGTTTTTACAAATGGAATAAAGCATTAGATAATAAAGGGATTTTAAAGTAATGCACAGTTTATATGCATATTTATTCTCAACTCATTTTACACTTCACTATAAGTCATTTTGATGGGCTTCTCCCTTAAGATAGAACTGAACAGAACAGGACAAACTTCCTTTGTTTTAGAAAGACGAAAGAATAGTCTATTGGAATCCATTCTGGACTCAGACAATAACCACTCCAGTGTGATCCCCCTAATTTCAGTGAATTTGGGTTTTCTGAAAGCCCTCACTCATCCTTTGTGTATCTGGGTCAACTAATATATTGCTCAATAGTTACACTGACCACGACATTCATTTTTCCTTCTGCATTTAAATTAGTTTTCCCAGTGGACCAGCAAGGCCATGTAGTGGAATAATACCCCTGTAATGGTCTCACTAGCCAACAATGGAGCAACTTATTCAGCCTAATGGCTTCTATTCACTGGTCTTGTGACTATAACCATGTGCAAGAATGCCTGTGTTGGGAGTACTCTGAAACTTTCTTCCTTCTGGTAATCTAACTTCTAACACAATATGTGAGGAACATACACATGCCTAATGCAATACAGTACATAAACTATATTTTGTGATACTGATCAATAAGCATTACCACCATTCATTACGGTATGTAGGCACTATGCAAAAGGTGTAAAGAAGGCACAAACAGCTCTAAAAGGATATTTTTTTCTCTTTAACTTGGTTCCAGTGAGTACACAAATATTTTTTATTTAACTGAACTCATTGATGAGGAAACAGTGTCTTGACAAGCGTACATATTTCTGATGTGAACACAGTTGAAAGCATGGTCTTATGGGTAATATACTAGACTGTTGATGCCCAGAAACTATGGGGAAGGGCCCCATATAAGAACCCAAGGTACACAATCACATTTTTAAAATTGACATAATTCCCCTCTTTTACCTTCATTTGTCTTGTATTTTTAGACTGCAAGCTTTTTTGAGAGGGTGAGAATTCTGAGTATATGTACGTTTGCATAGTGCCTAGGCAACTGATCATGGTTGGGGCCCCTAGGTGTAACAGCAATATAAGAAGAAAAACAATCAGCAGCCTTGGGCTCAATCTGATCTCCTCTCTCCAAGAATTCCATTAAAGAGTTTTGAGAATCATCACAAAGCAAGACAGCAAATTGGGCCATTTTTAGCAGCAAGCAATTCATGAAAAACAACAGTCCTGCTTAAAAAAAAGAAACTGTTCAGATGATGACATTTATTAAAAAAAATAGAACCACCTTTTGCTTTGCAACTGACATATTTTCATGACCTCTTTACTGGCCTGTTTTGATCACAGCTCAGTTTGATAAAGTATTTCTTCTTCTATGCTTTCAGGGGACCATTTTAGAAGCTAAGACCCCTTTCTGTTCAGAACATTTGAAATCTTGCTTTTTTTTTTTTTTGGTCTGCTTTTTCCATACAGTAATGGGCACCAGGCACCTTTTCAAACTTTTTCTTGTGAAAGAAGGTTGTGACTTTTCAGTTGAGTCAGGTATATACTGGGAAACCCTTTGCTCTGCTCTACCTTTTTTTTTCATAGTTTCCTGTGCATATATTCGGCTCCCCTTGTGAGACTGTCAAACTTCAGAGGGATCAAGTTCAGTGATACTTTAAAAGACAAACTTTCTAGATATTCGCCTCTCTTCTTCCCTGCCCTCTCCCCCAAAGCTTCGAGGTTTGTTCACAACCTTATTAATCCATCTCACAAACGTATGTTAATTTTCCTTGTCCATATAATGCCAGTCATTTATTTTTAATTTTGCACAATGACTAAAACCTAAGGCCAGCAACACATCACATAATAATCATCCAAAAGAAGAGACTATTCCTAAAAGAAGCAAAGGGCAAATCATTCAGCAAAATAGTAGCCAACATACTTAGCACTCAGCCATGCACTAGAGTTTCTATCCAGTCATTTATATTAGAACTTATCATTATGTTATCTAGAAACCATCGATTAAAGCAAAACAAAACAAAAATACACACCACGCATTCCAGATGGGAGGTGAAGGAAGTAGCCCACAAACAGATAAAATCCAGAGAAGTACCTGAAAAAGACCTTAGTATTTGAGTTCTAGTATCTAATAATATTACATATACTGTAGCTTCCACCAGGAACAGGACCTAGTTTTATTAGATGTTGTAGAAACATAAACAGTCCCTACCCCAATGAACTGTCCACATATCTGGTCCCTGTTAACACATCTCATTGTTTTTTCCTTCTCCCTACAGATAATTTCACTGTTGTACCCTATTTTAAAATAGATGTAAGATTGAATAATAGAAATCTAACAATAATTGTTTCAGACAAGCTTTTTTTTTTTTTTTTTTGCTTTCTCCCATGGTGGCTCCACACATGGGAGGAGCTTGTTGTAACACCTGCAAAGCTGTTCCATTGTCCATCTTCACATACGTTCTTACAGTACTCTCCATGGCTTTGGTATCTGAAAAAGACTTGACTATGGTAAGGCAGCTAGTGTGTTGAGACCACTGCATATCATACTGACCACTTCTGTCTTATTGGTTTCCATGCTTTCTATCTGTGCACATCTACCTACTGTCAATAGTCTTATGCTTAGATTGTAAACTCTCTTCTTTATTCCTCAAAATAATTCCTGGAGCCTCTCTTTTTTTAGGAAAACATCCAGTCTTGATTTAAAAATTGGTAATGATGGAAAATCCATCACAACATTTAGTAAATTGTTCCAATGTTTGTTTACTTGCATTGTTAAAAATTTATGTTTTATTGCCAGTCTGAAAAAAATTAGCTTCCATTTAAAGTCACTGGAATATGTTATATTATTTTCTGCTAGATTGAGTCCATTATCAAACATTTATTTCCATGTAGGTATTGATACAAACTAATCAAGTCACACCAACTATTTTTCTGTTAAGAGAACAGGATTGAGTTCTTTAAATCTATCACTATAAGCATATATTTTCTAATCAGGTTTATCATAGGCTTAGATGACCTCCGAGGTTCACAGACAGGGGTATAAGTACCCCAGAGGTATACAAATGTCTTCCAGGTAATAAGTCAAATCATCTAGATCAAACAAGGATGGCTGCTCCTTTGGAACTTGGCATCATCTAGATCAGTGTTTCTCAACCTGTGGGTTGTCCTGGGATAGGTTTTGGGGGGTTGCAGATGCAGGGCTAATGTTGGGGGGTGGCAGCAAGCAAGGCATTTATTTGGGGCCCCATGCTACAGGAGGCCCAGTGAAGCTAAATTACATTCTTCAGTCTCATCAGCAGGACTCAGACTTCAGACAACTGAAAGGGGTATAGTAGTCTGGGAAGACTGAGAAGCATTAGACTAGATCAATAGTTCTTAACCTTTTTTGTGTTGCAACATACTTGGCAGCATGTGCAACCTTATAGGACATTCTCGCCCCTCCCAACACCCTGTCTGAATCCAGCCCCCCTCCCAGCTATCCACACCACAGTTCCACTGTGTGGCAACACAGTAATGTATCCCAACATAGTGATTGAGAACCACTGGACTAGATGACCCTTGTGATCCCTTTTAATACTAGAATTCCACGATCACTCTGATGACTCTCCAATTTATCAACATTTCCTGAATTGTGAACACTAGAACTAGAAAATATTCAAGCACTGCCATATACAGAGGTACTTTACTCCTACTAAGATTTCTCTTTCTATGTATCACGTCAGCCCTTTCGGCAACTGCATCACTGTGGGTGCTCATATTCAACCATCACAACCCTCAAATCTTTTTCAGCATGACCACTTCCCAGGATAAAGTCCCGCATACTTAAGTAAGGCTTACAGACATTATTCCTAGATGAATACATCAGCCATATTAAAAAAACATATTGTTTGATCGTGGCAAGAGTACCAAGGAATCCAGCTCTGTATCTTTCAAAGGAAGATACTAACATTTAGATAAAAGTTGAATGTAATGATACTACTGCTTTTTTTTCCTCTTTAAAGTATTAACTACATCTGAATGACTGTAAATTGCCAGTTGCCTTGTGCTAATGTAGCTAGTCACTGATGTGCAGAGAAAATAGGAGACGTTACTTCAAAGCTAAAAGTAATTACTTATTATGCACCCAAGGATTACCAAAGACTCTAGGACCCCAAACCTTTTTCGAATAGGATGGTTTGAGCCTTGATGGAGAAAGTTTGAGTCTTAAGTCTAACGTCCCAGTATGTTCTGATCCACCCTGCTAATTCTCATGGACAAACTCTGCACATGGACTATTTGGTTTTCAACTCCTACTTTATTGTTTGGGACTGGCTTTCTAACAAGGAAACTCTAAACAAAAATGTGTTTACTCCCAACCAGTGTGGGTAATTTCCAGGGACCTTTTACAAATTAGCAGTTTCTTTCACCAGAACTTTAACCTGATTCTAAAAGAACTTTGCAAATCAGTTTGTCATTTATACTTCAGAGCTGACCAATGAACTTCTATTCTTGTCTCCTGTATGTGAACTTTTAACCAATACTCTCTTTTTCTTAAAATAAATATTAACTTTGTTTTAATAATAATAATGTTTATTTCAGTGAGATCAAAACTATTCATTGACCTAGTTCAGTGCTGGATTTAGGCACAAGCCAAATAAGCCATGGCTTAGGGCCTCACATTGAGGGGCCTCAAGATATATCAGAGATAACTAAGAAGATTTATAATAAGATATTTGATAATGTAAATAAGACTTTTTGCAAGATCTGTGTTTTATTTAGTTGTTTTTCATTTTTTTGCCTATGTATATATGTGAAAATTATGGTTTATCATTTATTTTTTCATTAGCCTTTCTGTTATAATGTAATATACTTTGTCTTTATTTTTTATCATATTGGGCCTCTGAATCTTTACATATCTTAGGGGCTCAGCATATTTTAATCCTCCCCTGATCCGGTTGGTAATGTGCTCAGTCCTTTGGGATTGGAAGAACTATTTTATCTATGGTGGGTAAAGATTTTAAGTAATCCCCATCATAAATATCTAGGCTGTCTGAGTGGTAGCAGTAGGACTGGATGGCTTTGAAAGAACTGTGCTTTTGTCTTCTGAACAACTAGTGAAGTGATCAGAAACTGTTTGTTGCTGGTTTGATATATTTTATGGAAGAGAAAAAAACACCACTGTTGGGGGGGGGGGGGCTGCCTACCCCGTGGTTTTTGTTGTTGTTGTTTTTTTACAGTGTTGTCCTGTTTAAGCTATTTTGACATGGCTCTCACAGGGTTCAACATCACAGCATCATCAAGGAAAGATATCATGCAAAAAAGTACAAAAATGTTTATAAGAGCAGCAAACAAGCAAGCAGTAAAGACAGACACTGTTGGCTGAGCTGAAGGGAGGAGAGCATCAAAACTATGAATCAGAAGTATATAAGCCTGATGAGTCTTGATGATGAAGATAAAAAATATGCGTTTGATGCATTGTGCATCAACAGTCATATTACAGCAAGACTACCTGGAATCAGTTTGCTTACTGTGTTAGTTGAGTTTCCATTTAAATGTAAACCACTGTCAAAGAGAGGTGAGGAAGTTCCACTGCTATGATCACTGGATGGTCCAGGGGAACCTGAAAACCAAAAGGTGAAAGAAAATTGCTTACCTATGCTAAAAATACTAAGCAAGCCATCATTATTTTAGCCCAGAAAGGATTATGATATGAGAACTGGTAAAAGCCCAAACAAAAACATACATACGACTGTTTGCGTGACAGGCAACAGGATGCATTGATCACATGTTGTATTTTTCCACCATGAGAAAGATGAAGGCAATTAAACATCTTTATATATACACACTGTGCATGGTGAGACTAGTCACATGCTTATGCACTTGTCACATTAAGCTCATTTGCAGTAAAGACTGTGAATTCTAAATAGAGAATTTCACCATGCATCTCCTATTAAAATTTATAGTAAAATTCCTGTAGCCATCCCTGAAGATCTCACTTTAAGAACATGTGCATCTTAGTATGTGGCTTGAATGGTACCTATTAAGTGGACCTGTAAACTACTTTAATGGAGCTGTTTGAGTTGGGGGGAGGGGGCTGAATACCTGATTTTAGAGAATTGGGATGATTAAGACAAGTTTTGAACTAATTTTTCCTCCTACATATACCGGTATGTCATGTGACTGCCTTCAAGTACACTGTGTGATGCCAGCATATCTGAGATATGTATCTGTATTTAAGGTTTAGAATAACATTATATTAGGAATAGTATGTGAATATATAATTAAAGATTATTACAATGTTTGTGCTTAAGAGCACAGAATGTAGGTTTTTCTTTTAGATTCAATTTTTTTTGCTTGCTTAACTCTGCAACCTTCACACTGAAAAAAAAAGTATGTCTTACACATTCAATGTATTATGGCAATCTGATTGGATCAACAACAGTATGTAAAAATCAAACTCACAGCTTAACGTTCATCATCCCTGGAAGTTCATTATTCTGTCTGCAGCAATCACTTGACATTCCTCTTAAATCATATCTCATTAAAAGGCCTATCAAGTCTCTAACTTAATAACACAACAGGGGATGATGATCATTTATGTCCCATATGCTTTTTTATTCTTCTATTCCATGCACATTTGTAGGGCTTAAGAAAATGAAAATATATTCATAGAGCTTGTACAATAAGGCTCACCTTCTCCATAATACTTTATGCACATATTTCAGATAGATATGAAATAAATGATTCTACTCTATTTAATTTCTCCAAACAACCTCCCTCTCTGTCTCCCATGAATATCTGTTATATAGCAGATGTGTTAGAACCACATTAAATGGGAAAAAACACTGAATAATCTCCTATCAAATTTTGAACACTATTGGGTATATTTGACTTTTTAATAGTTTATTCAGGTCGTTAAATCTGGTAAAAACAGTTAGTTATAATTATTTAAAAATGCCTTAGAGTAGTGGAAGATTGATAATTGATGTCCATTAATTAATCAAATTTTCAGTTTTTTTAAATAAAATACTTGTGTGGAAGCATTAGAATACTGAAAATACACCTTATCAAATACATTGGCCTACATTCACTTAAAAAAAACCCCAAAACTGTAGTTTGATGAGCATGGTACAGATCATATTAAAAATATCTTTTTCAGACAGGTAGGTTTCCATTAAAATGGGTTTTAATGGATAATATTTCTACATTTTGAATAAAATGGTGGAAGTAACAATCAAAATTCTAAACTTCACTATCCCAACTCATGAATAGCCCCCAAACAAAGAAATGAAACAAAATACTTCCCAGGTACAATTTCATTCTGCCCTCTAGAGTGAAGCTTCCTAAACTGTGTGCCTTTCAATGATGCGGAATTGTGTGGGATGCACATTCCTTACACAGGGAATTTCATACACATGGTTCAACATGATTAGAAGAAATGGCATCTGTAAGATTCAGTTGAAAATTTACTCTTCAAAAAATGGGTTCTTCCTATTTGAGAAGTTCATACCACAAGGAATGAAGGCAGTGTGAAAATGAATCATTATCTGAATTTAGTATTGAGACTGGTATGAAGCAAGGCTGTGTCTTAGCACCCACTGGCTTTGCATCATCTTCATTATTGTTCTTAAGTATGCCTTTGGAAATGACCAATCTGCCATACTAATTGAATTGAGGTTGGATGGCATGGTTTTTTTTTAAATTCAGACAATTCCAGAGCAGATGCTTACTATTCAGGATCTGCTTTTCGTAGATGCTGCTGGATTCATCTTTAATGCATGTGGCGAATTTCAGGTCATGCTGAACAAGTTCTCTGATGCATACAACACATTAGCCAAGGTAACAAATATCAAGAAAACATGTTATGTCACAGTGTACCAATATTCCACCTGAAATCGATGTCAATAAGAAAGCTTTGAATAAGGTGGATCACTTCTGCTATCTTGGCTCAATTCTTACCAGATCATTCCACCTTGATATGGAACTTTATGCTAGAATCAGCAAAGTTTCTGTAACCTTTAGCAAACTTACCTCATGTGTTTGAACCAACAAACTGCTAACCCTGAACACAAAGGTGTGTATCTATCAAGCTTGTGCCCTTAATACACTCCATTACTGATAGGAAAACTGGCTTACATATTCCAAGCCAGAGGGTGGGAGGGGGGCAAGGGATTGAACAATTTCCAACTCTGTTGCCTTAGAAAACTCCTTGGAGTTACCTGGAACCTATGGATCACCAGTAACAAGACCCTTCAGAGAACCAGCCTATAATCTATGCAGACTATGCTGGATGTTTGCAGCCTCAAGATTGTCTGCTGAAGGCTGTGCTCTCCCTCCAATTTAAGAACTGCCTACGATGTAGAAGGCGGCCAAAATTCAGATACAGTGGTAAGGTCAAGCAAGGTCTCAAGACACAGCATTTCCACTAACAACTGAGGAAATGGTGCCCACAACCACTCAGTTTAAAGAAGCTCGGTTAAAGTTGGTGAAGTCATTGTAGAGAGTCATCAGACAGCCCAAGCTGAAGCCCTCAAGTGACCCAGGAAGCAGAGCATGCATCAACCTCCATTTGGCAAGTGGACCTGCAGTTACTGTGGAAACATTTGATGCTCATATATGGGTCTATTGTTTTTTTTTTGATCATACCATTGATAAGCAACACTGACAGACCAACTGTAAAGATAGTGCACAGCAAAATAAAATTTTCACCAACCTCCCACCTCTATTCCTATCCAATGCAACACTTATGTATACTACATCCATAAGAAGTACAAAATGACAAACTGGCCAGTCTAATTAGAGACTAACAAATACAATCATATATTAATCATTATGCAAAGTCTTAACAAGAAACAACAAACACACACCAGCATGTGAGTGTAAGTTTCCAGATCAGGAAGACCTTTATTATCTACATCATCATCAGAAAGGAAGCTCCTAAATTGTTCTGCATCACAAAAATTGGGAAAAAGTCAGACCTAGAACTAGGCTTAATCTGCATTACACATTTTTGTCAGAACAGCTGCTGGCTTACAGAGTGAAAACAATCATCCTCCCCTGCCAACACAGCTATGCTGACAAAACCCCTTTGACACATTCATGCCAATAGAAGAGTTCTTCTCTTGGTATAATTCAAGTTATTTGAGGAGTGGTCTAGCTATATTGGTAGAAGAATGTTTTCTGTTAGCTTACACCATTTCCTGACTGGGGGGGGGGTCTGTTGGCATAGCTTTATCAGCAAAGCAGCTATAATTAGACTATCTAAACATTTGCCAGTTTGCTCATTACACCACAGACACATATCCTTTAAACACAAGGATAAAGGAGAAAGAGTAATTATATCCAAATTGAACCCAAAATGCAAGTTACTTTTCAGGAAAGAATATCAGTTTATTTGCAATGCAGTAGACAAAATAAATCAAGAAGTGGATAATATGGCCCAGATTTTCAAACATATTAAGGTATTGTTATTTTCAGCATTGCACCACTTAGCTGATTTATGAGCCTACATATCATTTTCAAAAGTGATTTAGCCACTTAAAATCACACAGCCAATCAAGGGGAGTTTAAACTCCTAAATTCCTAAATCATTTTTTCAAATAAAAAATAAACTCCTAAATCAGTTAGGTATTGCAATATCTATCTATTGCACATATCTATATCTATATCTATATTGGGGTGTGTGTAGGTACATACACACACTTCACTATATTCTTATACATTGAACTTTATATAATAAAGTACATTAGTGAATAGATCTGCTTGCAGTAAAACATCTCAAGATAAGCTCACTATTTCTATCAGTGTCTCCACAGTATGAGAAATATTACAAAAAAAATAAATACATGTAGCCTTTAGTATCTTCTTACCTAATGGGAGTTTTAGAAATGATGGAGCTTCCCTGAGGTACTGTACAGTGATGGTAACTTCATCGCCAGCATTACGCAGTAGATGTACCTGTCAGTGTGACAAATAACAGCTACTTTTTATCAAAAGAGAACCAAACACAGTAAACAAAATAGTCTGCAACAAAACCTGCACCTCTGCTGTTTTGTCAGAAATGTTATCACTGGAATGAAGAATATTTTGTAGGTCAAGCCACACTATCACATGATAAAAGTAGGTATACCCACAATTACTGAACAATCTATTAAAAAAAAAAATTGAATGACAATTTGTGTTCATATAGAAACAGAAAACAAACTGATGCTCTCTGAAAACAGTTTTATATTATACACCTGCCGTGTGAAAGGTAAGTGAAACATTAAACAACCAAAAAATTGAGATACAGTTCAAGAGTTACATTTCTGTTTCCTGACTGATAATAGACTTGGAGCTCATTTTCCTTGGCCTGCCAGAATAGTTCAACTGTGTTTACAGGATACAAAACTTGTGTTTTAAATAGATACTGAGTTCAGCTAATAGAAAAGGTTTATACTATAAGGCCTTTTTTGCATACAATTATTTTCTATCTCAGATACTGAAAATAAGAGAAATCTTTTGTGGATTGCAGCTGAGGCCTGACCCAACGTAAGTAACATGTGGAAGGACACCTCATTTTTTGGAAGATAGAATGAGAATAAACAATCCAGTTGGAAACAGAACATTTGTGCTAAAATAATTAACTAGGTAAGTAGGATAAGAAGGCAGACTGTATCAGTTAACCAAGATAAGAGGGAGGACACTGGGGAACAGTAGGACCTAGTTTATCCAGCCATCCATTATCTGGCTGTCTGTATTAACTGAACTGCCAGTGCGCACAGGTTCAGAAATAGGTGATTTCTCCTGTGACCACTAGATGGCGATGCAGCCTCGCACTTTTCCATTCTCCAGATTATCTGAAATTTGATTTATCCAGTCTGGACTTGGTCCGAATTAGATCAGCTAAATGGGGTTTTGCTGTATTTGCTATGAAATAAATAAGAGACAAAATAAATTACAAATATAAGATGAGGTAAGAAGGAAGTTAAACCTTACACAGTGCACACTGCACAGAAGTTGGGTCCTGCAAAGTAACCAAATCAAATAAAAAATATGTAATGCAATATATATTAAAATATTATGAGATGTGTAATGTTTACAAAGGAAGAAGGATTCTCTATAACTTTGGAACTGTGATGTATCCTGCAGTCCCCCTCCACCCCCATTTCAGTCTGATCAACCATCTATCATTGCTATATGCAAAATAAAGACACGTCAGTGATGAAGGCTAGAGTAAAATAAGTGCTTGGAATGCCTAGTGGAAAAAAGGTCTCAAAGGGAATCCCAAGTTTCCTGGAAAGAACTTCTATTACCACTCCTTTTCATCTGTACCTTCCTGCTTCATCATCAGCCCCCTCACTCCTTTCTTGGTCTCACTGAGCTCCTGCTTCCCACTTTGGTCTGCTGGGTGCATTTTCCTCTTGGCCCTAGGGCTCTAAAAAGTGATTTCCCCTCAGTATGTCTCTCAGCATTGATATAATTGCAACTGTATCATGAGCTGTGCAATGTCTGATGCCTTATTTTAGAGTCTCATCTCCTCAAGCCAAGTGCAACAGGGGAAACTCAGCTTTTATTTAGAAAAAGCCCTCCTGGGTGTAGGAAAAAAGCCTGCAAACATGGCCTGAGTGCACCCTGGAAACTCAAAAATCGGGAGGTAAAAGAAGAACTATTCATTCATTCATTCATTCATTCATTAATTCATTCTGCAAATCCATTATCACGATTTTGGGGTATACCTTCTTATTTTGAACAAGTGTAATTGGTAATATTGGTCTTTCCTATCTCCACATATACTAAAGGGGATGCCATCTATAACAGCAGATGTAACACCCCTCCTTAAGCATCACAGCCTCAGCAGACATATGCAAATATACCTATTCCAATCTTTGCTCTTATCTCACATGCATTCTCCAACTGACAAGCAAGAGAGGGAGAATTGATGCATTAGCAGCCTATATGACTTACTGAAGGTGTCTCAGAGTCTGGAAGGGCTGGGGACTGAACCTAGCTATCCTGAATACCAACACAGAACATTAGCCACATCATCATCTTTCTATTCTAAAGCCTATAAATACTATTCATTAAAAGTTGATGCTGAGTTCTAGCTCTGCCAGTCACGAACAAGATCATATGACACTCCTGGATAGCTCAGATAACTGATCTTTTTATGTGTTACCTATTACCTATCTGCATATATTTAAACAAAAAAATCACTTACAATAAAAAAACTGAATTTGAATCGTCAACTGAAATGAGAAAAAAACGAGTGGAAAAAGCACATTTTGGAAGTGCATGAGAGCATTTAAGTTGGATAGACAGCCCATCTATTTCAGGTCAAGATTTCATTTTAGGTTTTTGTATTTTTCTAATTCCTCAACAAGCAGATGACAATTTTTTTGTAAATTATGTTCTGACTTAATAATTCCCAACCCCCCATTTTAAACTTTTAGCATATCTATCAAAATCAAGTTTTTTTTTTTCCTTTCTCCAGCGATACAGTTTCAGGTTAACCACACCGCTGTGCATGATCTACTCTGCCATGCTCATACAGAATTGATTTGAAAGCTAAAATCTGCAATGGCAAGAAAGTACTTTCCACTCAGGTCATAAGAGGGGGGAAGAAAAGGCAGCTCAGATCTTCAGTAAATGGAAAGTCAATATTAATCCATCACACCCATAGAATAGGGGTCTGAACAGAGACAAAAATGACTGAGCTCAAGCAACACGTTAGGTCAAAAAAAGTAGCATATGTGCTCAGTAGCTTTAGGTCAGCTACTTTGTATGAAGAGCTGGGAAACTCATGGGAACCCACTATAAATGATGCCTTGATTTTTAGTTTTAACAAACTCTGTCTAGGTTCTAATGTAGCCATCATCACTTATCTGAGTGCATCATTGTCACTAATGTATTTTATCATCACAACAACCCTGTGAGGTAGGGAAGGATTATGCTCATTTTACATAAATTAAGGCACAGGGCAGATTAAATGATTTGCCCAACATCACTCAAAATCTGTGATTGATCAAGGTATTTAATCCAGGTGTCCTGTGTCTCCCTGCATTGTCCTGCTCACTACACCACCTTTCCTCCTAACGTGCTATACATATGTAATATGACCTTGTATATATAAAATTATTAGTTTTATCAAAATTTCAGATTAAGTTGCATCAAATTAGTTCTGTTTTGATGAACATCAGTGACAAACTGGAGGCTAGCTGAAAAAAAATGCACGAGGCTCAATTTAAATGTTGTTATTAAATCTTCCCATATAGATTTCAAATGTGTGATTCTTACAATAGTCCACTCAGCTTTGCAACAAGGCAGTCATGATCAGTTTATGCATAAACCAGTGTATTTGATAAAAAATGCTCATGATAAAGGTTGAGAAAACAGCTGGTAAAATCTTGTACGTGTTTAAATGGGTCAGTATTTACTTTCCTTATCAGTCACAGGATGATGAATGTAGTTTCCTGAACTCCATTAATACACACATTAGGATTTGAAATGAATTGATGTACTCTTTCGAGGCCAGTCAAATCAGCTAATCACTTTGTGCTATTTATGCTAATCTGCATGCTAACGAAGCCTTCAAAGTAACATCCGATGCTTTTAAATTTGAAAAATACCCTTCCAAGCTAGGAAGAATAAATCAAGATCCTGCAGCTCTCCAAAAATGGAAAACCTGAAATTTTGACACATTAACCAAGAGGGTACAACCTGGAGAAATCCTTCATTACTGTGTCTATAAAATTAAAAATAATCATATTATTCTAGTTAAAATAACTTAACTAATTAAGAAAGTTTCTAAACCAAATGACATAATTTCGTTTCTGTCTGACTATGTTCAGCACACAAAATAAAAACTTTATTCAGGATAACAAATGTGAAATTGCTCTATGTTCCTTTCATATATGTGGACTTTAAGATGACTTGTGAGATTCAGAATTACATAGACCAATTAACTCATACTCTTTAGAAGGTTGTGCAGACACAGGCAAGGGTTCATGTCTGCCCAAAGTCAGGTAGTTGTGGTATTGCAAACTACCCATGTCATCTCTTCCTTGTCAGATGTTCATATCATGCTCTCATTAATCTCCCATTTGAACTGAATGTGAGAGAGACCAAATCCAACAATATGCATTGAGACAGTAATAAGAGATACAGACATTGACTGAAATGGCCCCTTTCAGGGTCCTTCTCAAAGATCACACCTAAAATCCTCACTTTCAACATCTGCAGGGAAGTTTATTTCTTTCTAGCTTGAAAGAATCTGAAAATGACACAGAGAAAGACAACCATAACACACATACCTGGCATGCATATTTCTGTGAAAATCAAAAACAATACCTGTGGTAATACAATATTTGTATGCAATAAAAGACTGGTGAAAAAACACTGTTAGAAAACACAGTTA
Organism: Podocnemis expansa; assembly: GCA_007922195.1. Lineage (NCBI taxonomy): Eukaryota > Metazoa > Chordata > Testudines > Podocnemididae > Podocnemis > Podocnemis expansa. Next base: position 2,555,479 of record ML681979.1, read on the forward strand.
CAGCAGAACTTATTGAACTCAGCCAAATAGCAGCAGTTTCTCTTAAAACAAAACAAAACAAACTGACCAGTTAGAATATTCAAATGATTTTCCTTCACTAAGGCGGAATGCGGGAGGAAACATATTTTGAGGTGATTTCAACAGCCTGGGAATACTCCAACAATGGTGAAGAAGTTGAAAAGAGAGTGGCCACAAACAATTTGGGCCTGCTTTACGACCTCCTGGATAAATGGACTTATGAAAATGCAAAATAGAACAAAGTGAACAATCTTGACCTACTCTTTGTCATCTGTGAAAGTTCAGAAGATAGAGTTCTGGCAACAACCCCTGAATTACAATATAGACCAGTACAAGTGACAAGAGAGGCTACAGCACAACCCAAGAAAACAAAGTACCTGATGAAACAGACCATCAACAAGGCTAACTGGGAGACTTTTCAACTGAATTGGATGAATTCATTTGTCATATTACTCCAACACACAGGCATTACAAAGAAGTTTATTTTTTCCCCTGTGGTGTGGAATATTTCACAAAAGCATACCCAGGAGATGTTGGATGCTACATATGTATGAACTTTCAAAACATATAAGTGAGGAATATTTAAAAAAAAAATCACAACTGTTAGACTTGGATCCCTATAGTGAAGAAACCCCTGTGCTTGGGGAAATTATCATAAGAGCAATCCAGAAGGTTCAATGCAACCACTGGAGGGAGTGAATTCAAACTGTAAACCTGTCTTACAGTAATAAATTATTAGTCACCATTTGCAAACTGAACCCTAACAAACAACCACCAAAGCGTATTCATACAGTCTCCCACACGTTAAAAAGAAAAAAAGAAAAAAAAAACCCACCAAGGAATCCTGTGGCACGTCTAAAGACTATGAAATGTATGTAATGAAGTGGCCCCTAGCCAATCATTCATGACTGACTGGAGACTTGAATAGCTGCTCATAGCATTATGTGTAACAGCAGTTGCCTGTATAACTGGCCATTGCACTGTCTGCTGGTGAAAGACTGGTGACCAATGATTTAATGCATAAGTCTTTGATTGGAATAATCCCACTTCATCAAACGCATGTAATGGGAAGTGTGATATATTACATACAGAGAAAACTGAGTTGCAAGATAGATTTGCTAAAAAAGACTAAAATTTATTAAGTTTTGGTTCAAAAACAACCACCATGTGGCTTTTAAAGAACATTAGATGAGAGGATGTTAATGTTAAAAGAGGACAAATTACCTGGCATAAGGAGTTAGCCATTCTTAGTCTTATTTCAGACCCACTGTGAAGGCATCTAGCTTGCCTATGTATTCAAGCTCTCCAGTTTCATACTGGAGTATGATTTTGAAGTACTTTTGGTGAGGTACTGCAACTTTCATGTCTGTTAAAGAATACCTAGTGAGATTTAAAATGTTCCTCTACTAGTTTTTGGATGTCACTTTTCTTGATAACTGATTTTGTCTATGTATTCTTTTGTGCAGAGCCAGTCCAGCTTGGCTGATGTACAAGGCTCATGACAGCATATATCAGTGTTTCTCAGCTGGTGTTCTATGGAGCACGGGTGCTCCATGGACATACTGAAGGTGTTCTGCAATTGACCTTGACCCCTCCACGGGGTAGATAGGACTGAGTGGGGCAGTGTGGAACATGTGGTGAGCTGATTTGTGCCTGGGAGATTTAAGTTGTCCAGCTGCAGCAAAACTTCCAAGCATTCATTGATGTTTGCTGCTCCCTTCCTCCTCTGCTATGGCTGGGGCATTTTAAATTTCCTGCCACTGTTACCTCTGGCATCAAAATTGTTTAGACATAACTTCTATGGTAAGGCTTTTTTTGGACAAAACTTATTCAAAAAATAGATAAACTTTGTTTGAACATTCAGGTCCAAAATTCCCATTAAAACTTGAGTAATATTTTCAGTTTTAAGTTGTGTGCATAACCATTATGTATTTATTATTCAGAAATAGACAAATGTTATATTCATAAAACTGTATTTAATTCAGTTTCCTGAATCATTTTTGCAGGAATTTGTAGTATGTAGTTACTACAAACATTACAGCTGGTATATACTGGCTTTCTCAAGCAAGTTTTCATCAAGTGTTTTGTGTAAAGTAATTAATTCTTTAGGTGTTCCCTGTTCCACTAAAGGTTAAGAAACACATGGGTGGATGTGCAGGTGAATGAATTCTGATGGTGTGACAGATTTGGTTGGGTCTGATGATGTTGTCGCTTGAGTAGACATATGGGCAAATATGGCAATGGGGCTTGTTGCAGGGATAGGTTCCTGGATTACTGTTTCTGTTTTATGGTGTGTAGCTGCTGGTGAGTATTTGTTTAAGCCTGGATGTGGGGGGAGGCTGTCTGTAAGTAAGCACTGGCCTATCTCCCAGGGCTTGAGACAGAAAGGAAGTGCCTTGCAAGACAGGCTGTAGATCCCTTATGATATGCTGGAGAGATTTTACTTGGGGGCTTTAGGTGGTGGTGATTGCTGTTCTGCTATTTTCCTTGTTTAGCCTCTTCTGTAGTAGAAGACTTCTGGGTACCTGCCTGGCTCTGTCAATCTGCTTCTTCACCTTCCCCGATGGGTACTGTAGCTTTAAGAATACTTGATAGAGATCCTGAAGGTGTTTGCCTTTGTCTGAAGGACTGGAGCAAAAGCTGTTTTATCTCAGGCCTTGGTTGTGGGTAGTGGATCATGTGATGTATCCCAGATGAAAGCTGGAGGCATGTAGGCAGGTACAGCGGTCGGGAAGTTTCTGGTATATGGTGGTGTTTACATTGCCATCACTGATTTCTACAGTAGTGTTCAGGAAGTGGGTCTCCCACATGGAAAGGTTCAGGATGAGGTTGATGGTTGGATGGGAATTACTGAAATCATAGTGGAATTCCTCAAGGGCTTCATTTCCATGGGTCCAGATGATGAAAATGCCATCAATGTAGCATAAGAAGAGGAGTGGCACTTGGGGAAGAGAGCTGAGGAAGGACTGTTCTAAGTCAGCTATAAAAATGTTGTTATATTGTAGGGCCATGTGGGTGCTCAAAGCAGTGCTGCAGACTTGTAGCTAAATCATCTACAAATCTGAAATGGTTGTGGGTGAATACAAAGTCACCAAGTTTGGCCACTAGGTGTACTTTGACATTATCTGGGATACTGTTTCTGATGATTTGTGGTCTGTTTTTGTGTATATTGGTGGTGTAAAAAGCTTCTACATCAACAGTATCCAAGATGTTGTTTTCTGGAAGATCATCAATGGACTGTAGTTTTCTCAGGAATTCAGTCTTGAAGGTAACTATTGGTGCTGGTAGCCTTGGGATGGAGGAGAGACTCCCCATGGACAGACAATCCTGCTCTAAGAGTGCCAGTGCCTGAGATGATGGGGTGCCCTAGATTTCCAGGTTTCTGGTATTAGGTAGAGGATAGAATACCCCTAGTTGAGGCTCTAATAGTGTGTCTGTGTAGCTTTGCTCCTGTGCTGTTTGAGGTGTTTGCTGAATAAATGATATAATTTCTTTTGGTATTCCTTATTGGGATAAGAAAGTATGGGCTTTTAGAATGTGGTGCTGGAGAGTAGACTACTAGCTTCCCATTCATAATCTATTCTATTCACAGTGACCACAGAACCTCCTTTGTCAGCCTCTTTGATGATAATGTCAGAGTTGTTACTGAGGCTATAGCGGGTGCTGCGCTCTGCATGGTTGAGGTTATGGCTCAAGGAATGTTGTTTGTCCAAAATTTCAGCCTGTGCACATTGGCAGAAACAATGTATATAGAAGTCAAGTCCATTATTTTGACTGTCAGGAGGAGCCTGCTTGGAGTTTTTTTCTTTCTTTAGTGTTGGAAGGAAGGTACCTGTGTTTTAGTGTGTTGTTTTGTGGTGGTGTGAAAATATTGCTTGAGTCAGAGATAATAATAGGAAAAAATAGGCTTCCAGGTTACCACAGAACTGTATCTTGTGTGTGGGATGGTGGGGCAGATATAGCAGTTTCCATTTTATGCATCTGATTAAGTGGGATTATGCATTAAATAAATTTGTTAGTATTTAAAACTGCCACATGACTCTCTCTCTGTTTTGCTGAAATAGACTAACATGGCTACTCCACTCAAACTTCTGCTAACGAAGCAGCACACCAATTCATTCTAAATGGTATAAAACAATCCATGAAGCAAAGTACAAAATGAAACAAATTTAAGCACAAACTTTGCTCACATCTCAGTGACGTCCACCATGAGCAGCTCAACAGAAGGAGCTAACAAAATCCTTGAAAATGCTAAAATGCTGAAAATTAGCTAGACTCAATGGATCTAATGGACTACTACTACATTGTGGACTGAACTACCCCTCTTTATATCATCTTCTCATCCATGCACTGAGACCTCTGGGTAAATGGTCAAGTATGTGGAACCAGAAAAAATTCAAAGAAAACTACCACAATGGTTCTAGATAATAATCTAAATAGTGCTCCCGGAACCTCTGTTTTATACTCAGGGCTTAGCAAATTTGCCTTGTATCTAGAAGCCATTCCAAAAAATAAAACAAACAAGGCCCAAAAAAGAAAACAATAGACCACTGGTCATCCCATACAACCATCAAATCAGACCTCTACAACAGATCATTAAGAACCTCCAGCCTATTTTAAAAGATGACCCCCTCACTCTCTCTAGCCTTGGGAGACAGACCTCTCCTCGCCTACAGACAACCCCCAAACCTTAAACAGATACTCACCAGCAACTACAGACCTAACAACAGAATCATTAAAACAGGCACATATCCCTGAAACATGCCACGCTGCCAGCTCTGTTCACATATCTGCACAAAAGACACCATCATAGGATCTAATCAAGCCAGCCACTCCATCAAAGGGTCCTTCACCTGCTCATCCACTAATGTGATTTAAGCCATCATGTTACAGAAATGCCCCCACGCCATATACATTGGACAAAACAGGACAGACGCTACACAGAAGACTTAATGCTCATAAAACTGATATCAGAAATCTCTCACACACACACACACACACACACACAAAACAGTTGCTGAGCACTTCCATCTTCCTAATCACTCCATTGATGACTTGTTAACAATGGTCATCAAGAAAAATCAATGGGACATCAAGACTTCAAAGAGAAACAGCTGAAATCAAATTAATATGCAAATTAAATTGTGTGAAAGCAGGGCTGAATCGTGACTATGGATTCTTTTCACATTATAACAGGTAATTTGACTTCACCCTCCCTCTGTATGCTGTTTCCTAAAGTTTCAATCCTTACAAATGCTCTGATTAGCTGTTGCAGTATGACCTGATCCCATGTCTTACACTCCCCTACATTTATTTTCATCCAATCTGTAAGTTCTCCCTCTTCAAAGTGTCTGACAAAGTGGGATATTCTCCCATGAAAGCTCATGTGATAAATAAATCTGTTAGTCTTTAAGTGCCACAAGACTCCTTGCTTTTTTTGCTTTAGTAGACTAACATGGCTGTCCCTTTGGAACACGGAATCTTGTGGAACTTTTAAAGACTAACAAATTTATTTATCGCATAAGCTTTCATGAGAGAAAAATCTCACTTTGTCAGATGCTTTCTCCCACAAAAGCTCAGACAATAAATAAATTTCTTTGTCTTTTAAAGTGCCACAAGACTCTTTGTTTTGCTGAACCAGACTAACACATCTACCCCCTTGAACTTGTCAAAAAACTAAGGAGCCAGGTGAATTTTTCAGGTTTCAGAGTTCTGTTTTAATGATTACCAAAAATAAATTCATGTTCCATTAGTGAATGGTAGAAATAAATTATATTTTACATAGTAACATGCACAGACAAGAACTTCATGTACATTTATGTCATAAAAAATAACATTCTGATGTGAAATGATAAATGAGCTTTACATTTACTTCTAGTATTTCTTATTTGGCATCTTGTGGTCATGCACATTCCTTGTAGATTTGGAACTGAAGTACCACTGACCCCACAGCCTTTGCAAGATCAAATTCCTTCATTGATGGGTCATTCATGTTAATTTCGTCTTGCATTGATGATCTGAATGATCATTTTTCACAAGATTTATTAAGCTAAGCCTCCTTTCATAATACAAAGTCAAGACAGGCAGCACAGAAACTATCGACAATTTTCCTCAAACTTGAAACCTTTCATTATTAGCCAGTGCTAAATGCAGAAGATTACTCATCCCCCCCCCCCTTACTGAGGACTTTGAATTTGTGTCACTAACTATGGAGTGTTTATATATATTTAGCGTAAATGTTTGGTAGTGAAAGTTGTTTCTGGAAATGCTGGATAAATGTTGCTATCTAACTGAATCCATAATCTTCCAGAGTGGTTTCTGTTGGCCATGCAAAAATATCAAAAACTATGGTGGACATTTCAATGTTTTGCTGATTCAAAAATTGCTCCTCCAGGTACTTCACTGCATGTTGGATCAAGATTTCTTTCTCAGATTGGACAGAAGACCTTGCAGTGCTATTCATCCCATATAATTGTCCATATGAATACATTCCTTTCAGGGATGTCTTGATGATTAATGTATCTTCATGTTGTCCTGGACTATGTTTAAGAAGTGATTCAAGTGATGGCATTGTGTTCTTCATATTCAATGAAGCTGTTCTGAGAAAAAGTCCTTCCCTTTGAAACAAAAGAGATAGGTTTGAAGGTAGTCCAAGAAAAAAAGAGGAATGTGAATGAATTTGAAATCAGTGAGTGGTGGTGGTGTGATGCTTTCCAGGAGTACTGTGACACATTTCTGATCTTTCACAATTGCAGACAGAGCACCATCTTTGCTGGCCAACCATCTTACTTTGTGCCCTAATTATTGACATTTCTGTGTTGGATATGAATACTCAGCTACTTGCTTCTGTTGTCTCATTCTCTTTGTAGAATACTGATAATTTTTTTACAGGTACTTGAGAACTGAGCCTACATCATCAATATACTTTTCATCTTTTATTAATTTAACAGGCTTAAATTTAATCTGTGTGCAATATAGTGAACACCAATTACATGGCCCAGATTCTGCCTAATTTTATGTATTAGTTCATTCTCTGCTCCAATCGTGCCCCCTAGGTACCAGTACCAATCAGTTGACTGGAAGATAGTCCAAGAGTCCATGCTTTTCCAATTCTTTTTTAGTCACATCTATGTAGTCATCTTCAGTTGCACTGTCAAGAGGTAAGATTGACAAATATTTTTTCTCATTCCATTGTTCTTTATGTACCTTACACATAAAATCAACTCTTCAATGCCTGCTTTGTCAATAATCTAGCATCAAACTAGCAATCTAGCATCAAACTCATATAGTTCACAAATCAGTTTATTTCTCATCACTTTTGTAACTTGCAAGACACATTTCTTGCATCTTCTCTCACTGCTGTATTTATCTCTTAGTCCAATCCCCAATTTACCAGTCAATTTTAGTAAACCTTTGAAGTCAAAAAATTATTTCTTGCTTTTTGCAATACGAAAAGCAACATTAAAAAGTGCTTTCGAATGTTTGAACATGTTTTTATCCCTCCCCCCCCGTGCATACAGCCAAGGGGTTAGTTTTTGGAGCCAATAGGACATTATATGCTTTTACACATTTCTGGTCCTGGCATTATTTATCATGTTTTTGTTTGTTTGTTTTTAAATGTCTCCAGTTTGAAAGTTCCTGCAAAATCTTTCAATGTCTTAGAATTTTGATCTTCAGTACTGGGGATGGGAGCACTTACCTCACAACTATGATCTGATCAAATGTAGGCCAGGTAAGTTGCTTGCACCACTCCTCCCTGATTTTTTCCTCTCTTCCTATTTGAAGCTAGCTTGATAAGTTTTCCTGCTCAGGTTGGATAGAAGACCTTGTAGTGCTATTCAACCCATATAATGGTACTTCTTGATACACTACTTTCAGGGATGTCTTGGTGATTAATGTATCTTCATGTTGTCCTGAACTATGTTTAAGAAGTGATTCTAGTGATGTCATAGTGTTCTTCATATGCAATGCAACTGTTCTGAGGGGAAAAAAAAGTCCCCTTTGAAACAAAAGGGTTGTTGAAAGGGAGACATCTGCCAACACCTTTTTCAGTTCCAATTCACTTGTACTTTGTGATGCTTTGTTCACATTAAACTATTTGCCTTTGCTTTCCAATGAAGATTGTTCATCTTTTCTTTCTAATGGAACAGTAAAAAAAAGGTCATCAGTTGCAATTGCATTGCATTTTCGTCTCTCCCAGAAGTTGCTGCACATTTCATTTTTATGGTATCCACTAATAAAAATTATTATTTCAAAATACAGACTAATAGTTTAAACACGTTACGAGTGAGACACGTGTAAACATCTGTACACATCCCAAGACTACAAAGCATTGTTTGTCTTGTGTCTATTACGTGGTTAACACAAATGAGCACACAAACCAATCACTGTGTTCCTTGCATCACACCAAGCAACAACTAAATGTTTACCAACCATACACTGTGATATACCCAATTGCAAATGATCACTAAAAAAAGAATTCAGCACTCAGATGTGCTGCTGGAGACAAGTGGCAACTGAGATGTGTTGTTGCTTATTGCAGAAGTCGGTAACCTGTGGCAAGCATGCCAAAAGAAGCACATGTATGAATTTTGAGCAGAACATGATGTCAGGCCTTGCTGCCTGCACCGCCAACACTGCTGCTGGAAGGAGGAACCACATACCACTCCCGCCACCAAACAGGGGGCAGCTGCAGAGTCCACCCCCATTGCTGGCATGCGGTGGGAAAGGAGGCTTCTGCAAAGTCTGCCCCCTGCCATTGGCATGCCATGGGGAAGGGGATGAGTCTGCTGAGCTGGGATTTTTAAAATAACAAACATGAACTTTGAATAAAAATTATAGTAAAAAAATACTAGGCACCATAATAAAATATCTAGTCACCAGGGGGACCTGGCACCTGGGACTTGTCAAGTCCTCCTTTATACCTTCCTACAGCTGTGGTATCACTATGTACTATGTACAAAAAAGGCTACTTGATTTCTTTTAATTCTTGCATTGAGAGACGGCAGATGCTTCAGTTGTGGAAACAACCTAACATGATTGCACCACTCAACCATGTAAAGAACCTAATTTTGCAAAGAATTACTGACCAGTATCCTTGCTCTGCTCAACCTACAAGCTATATGAGCAAATGATAATGGGCAGAATAATACCAATCATGGAAAAGCAGCTGATTGATAACCAGAGCATTCATTATGTGGTCAGGTGATAAATAGATACATCTAGCAGTGGCTTGAAACTTGCAAAAATGAGGAGCTGTTTGCGTTCCATGTCTGCTACTTGCTATGCCACTCAATCATCATATATTGCTATTGAATTTTGAGACACAAGATGATGCACACTGCTCAAGAACTGACATTTCTTTGTCAATATGGTTAGTCAGAAAACTTGAGGGTGTACCCAACCAACTATATAGCGTCAAGAGTCAATGTCATTATTCTTCTATCTAATGCCTCCACAAATGGCCAATCAGAATTCACCAATGTGCAGAGATTTATTTATGCAGATCTTTATAACCCATTTGAAAATCTTTGTTTTGCTCCATTAACAGATGTAGCATGAACAACTTCTTTGCTGAGAAATGTTAACATTTACTGTAGTGTTTTTATTGATCAACACACAATTATGTGCACAGCGGAAAATGCAAATTTCTCTGTTGATTGTCAAATATATTTGCACTCTCTCTCAAACTACCAGTTTTTCTTTTGGGATAAGCTGGAGAACAAATATATACCTTTTCATGATGAGCACAATGGCACAGCTGATAGCATGAATAATTCCATGTAAAACTCGAGCATGACATTCTGTTCACACACACGCACAAAGGAATCTGTGTTTTCAGTCCTCCATCACTAGTGGTATGTAGAGTCTTTCAGAGATGTTAACAGTTCAAACATATCCTAGATTAAAATATGTAATGAAGGTTTAACTATCTGAAATTGTTGCCTGAGGTCGAGAGGGAAATGTTAGTTTCAACCCAATGCCTAGTAAGAAAGTAAACAAATCACAAAAATAATAAGACTTCAGTACTACATTAGTAACCTTCCCACAATGGTAAAGCATGCCTTAAGAAGACAGTTTCTGCTTCAGAAAGTATTTCTGCTTTCTTACTTTTTCCATGTAGTCAACAGATAGTAATATCTCCTTGCTGTAAGACTAAGCATACACTTTTAATTCTGAATAATCTCTCAATATACCAGCAAATAATTAAAATACCTTTTATTTTATTTACCAGTTGTATAACTTATTAAGATATTGATCTGAACCACCCTGTCTCTTTACACCATCTTCTTACCCATACACTGAAACACCAGGATAGATGGTCCTGCATGTGGAACTAGAATAATTTCGGAGAAAGCTATCACAGAGGATCTATTTAATCATCTAAATTGAGTTCCAGGACCTCTGCTTTATAACCTCCTACATTCTTGGTAGCATTATCAACCATATATCCCAACATAATCCTTTGAAATTGGCCAAGCAGTCACAAGAGATTCAGCACCTTCAATGCACAAAGCAAGTAATTAGATGAGCCACATAGTCATCCCATACCCAGCCATGAATTTCTCTAATGATCAAATCCCCTTTCAACACAGTCTATTTTTCACAAGTTACTCACATTTCATGAAAGGACCTTTTCCATTGTGTCAAGAATTATCAACCTCCTCTATCTTTGTTAATTTTGTCCTATATAAGGGAATGTTCCTTTCTGTTCTATCGTGGTCTTCTTCTACTATGAGACACACGATGGAGAAGTTAGTTTTGTGGTAAATGTGAACCAACATGCCATGTTCTGTCTCTATGAAAAATTCACCTCTCTGTTCTTTAATGCCAGTAGTGGCAGCCACACAATGTTGTAAGATGGCCTCTGAATGCTATAGAATTAGAGAGCTGGAAGACCCAGAGGTGGATTAAGCAGATGGGTACCTTTTATCGCATACTCATTCCACAGAAGAGCTAGCAAGTGAGCACTGGAGTGGCTACATATCAATATTTTATCCAAAGTAATATGTAAATACACACTTTTTTTAAACAACTCCTCATAAACCCTTATTTAGTAATAGTAATAGCTTTGGCAATTAATAGTAATGGCACTTTGTGAATACAATTATATTCAGCCTTATTTGTTGTTCACAGTTCAACATACACGGTGGAAGTCCTTTTTCATTAAAACACATTTTCTTTTAAAAGTCATGACTATGAAATTCCTTAACTAGCAATGTATATACATATATATGGTTCCATGATATATGGCGGTTCCACTACCTTTAATATGCAGGTTAGATCATACTTAATATACAGCACAGCCCACCCATGTTTGTTGTTTATGAATTATTTGGGTACCAAATACAGACAAATGAAATGTTCAAAACTCCTTTGACCTCTCTCTGATACTTGGCCCCCATCAGCCTGTTTACCACAATAAGGTTAATGGCTTTCCAGCAGGGCCATTGCAGGAGAATAGCTTCCACTTTACTTTGTTAGCTGTATGTTGGTGCTTTCCAGCAAAGCTGTTTACACCATAGTGTCTCAGTTTGCAACAACAGGTATGATTTCTAATAAATCCATTGGCCAGCTTCTCAGTTAAAATAGGGCTATCATTGTTTTTGCTGTACACAGACTAATGTGGCTACCCCTATGGATATTTCTCAGTTTATATAAAACAAAATCCCCTACACATTTCCTAAACACAAGTAGTAAAATGCCAAGTACAGTTAAGGTCCCTACAACGTAAGTAATAAAGCCAAGAAGCAAATGGGAGTCTATTAGGGCTGCTTAGAGGGCACAAGCACAGTTGATTGGCTATTTTGTTGCTAGTTGGAACACATTGGCTCCTTGAAGTGCCTGGGCTTCCAAAACCTGTGTTTGTGCTGCTCAGTCTGGAGTTCTTTTAGCAGCTGTGTCAAGCAGTTCCAATACATGCAGGGTGGATTTTGGTACTGCCTTGTTGGGGAGAAGTTTGGGATTGTTATATTGTATGCATTTTACTTGTATCTTCACTCCCCAGAAGTGGGAGCTTTACTTGTTATGTAACACAGTGTGGTTGTGCAATACTTTGATGGACATATTGTATGAGGGCACTTGGCTGCCTGCCAGGGGACTGGAGTCTGCCTGAATACTTGAGAGCTGTGCGCAGCAGTGGAGTGCCGTGCAGACTGTTGATGGACAAGCCTTGTGGCGGGGAATATCCCAAATTCTGATTGGACAGGACAGTTGAACTTAAGGAGAACCCTACTGAGGGAAAGCTTTCTTTGGGGGGGGGGGTGACTGTCCTTCACAAGTGTTCCTCGGTGGGACTCTTTTGTGGGATACCTCAGAGAAGTGGGAGTTCCTGGCACTTGGAGAGGAGCTGTAGAGGATTTAGTTTCACCTTAGTGCTCTACAGTGTGCTGGCTTGGCTCCATTTTGGGACTCAGGGTCTCCAGACCCCTGACTGTGCAGCAGAGGACTTTGGATCTGGCCCAGAAGCAAATGATACAAGGTAGGAGGACTGCAGACCTGGATCCAGAAGCAAACAGGCTACAGGACCAGGATAAGAAGCAGACAGGGACTCGTCAGTGGGCAAAGCACAATCATGAATAGAATTCTAGAGGGACTCTATGGGCGAGGGAGGGTCAGTGGTCAGGGTCTTCTGTTCCTCTGTTTATTTATTTCCACTCTTATTGATTGGGTATCTGTAGTTGTGTAGATTCCTTTGGGTTGGGAATTATCCCCTTTCTGAATAAACTTGTGTTTTTTACCTGTTTGAACTTACCTGAAGGAGTAGTGGCATCATTCTTTATCTCTTAACTTGAGTTGATAGATGCTTAATGCAGTGTCCAATATCTGAAAGGGAGGCCTCCTCTCTATTTCTGGGAGACAGACACATTTTAGCCGCAGCAGCCTCAGTTCAATTTATCGGTACTGTTGGGTGTCCCATTATGTTAAGTCACTGTACAGTAGTAGATATAATTCATAAGTGTAGTTTTTCAGCTGAAAGTAGTTTTTTGGCTCAAATCCAGATTGCTTCATGCACCTTCTCTCTTTTAAAAACTGTAAAAGATTTGAGTCACTGAGCATTGCTGGCCCTCCCAGTTAACTGTATTCCCTTGTTTTACTAGCGATAAGGGGGAATAATAACACAACTACAACTACATCTTTGTGTACATTTTAAAAAACAGCAATAAAAAGGAGCTATATTTATTTGTGTCAGCCCATTCTGTAACCCCATTGCCACGCTAGCTATTGTTCAGCATTTTGATCATGTCTAACTTAACCTTCCTACATATAGGTTGCTTACAAAATTTGTGCATATGTGCCACAAAGTAAATGGAAACATATTCCTCATTCCATGAACTAAAACCACGTAACCTCAACTATGACTAATTGATTGCTAGCCTTTTGTTTCAACTGCATTAGTAGAATTCTTACTTTGATTGTGTATAAGGTTATTATTTATTTTAATATAAACTCAAAGACTTCTTTATGCCTGGCACTGTGCACAGAGATCATCCCTGTCCATAAAAAGTTTGCAGTTTGAACAGACAAGACGGATGAAGCTAGCAATACAACACTCAGATGTTATTAATACTCTCCTTAGATAACAGTAGAAATCTACCCTCTCTTAGGCAGCTTCTAAAATATAAAGTCCTCTAGTGCTCACTGCTCATTGAGCTGAATAGCCTCTGACATATAAAAGTTCCATTTATTTTTTTAGCTATAAATCAGGAGAGAATTTAGACTCCAGTAAAGATGCTATTAACAGCTGATTCCAAAGGGAAATGAATTACTCACAAAAGTGTGAATCTAACCATGGAAAGAAGTAACAGCAATTATACAGTTTAAAAGCAGATAGACCATACTGAGAACAAATAACTTTTGTACTAATTTAGTTTACTCTTTTAAACAAATTATGAATATGGAAAATCATTCTCCCCTCACCCTACCCCCCACTCTGTATTCAGTAGGAACTAATTCAGACTATTCATTCATATTTTGTGGGCCCAATACAGTGTCCTTACCTAAAAATAACACTTCCATTATTACAAACCACTACATATAAGCAATAAAATAATGTGAAGTACTCTGCATACTGAATCAGCCTGTAGGCAAATATTTTATTTATGCATTCTAGAGGTTTAAGTAGGATTGTATTATGGAAGCATAAGGCTGATAAGTGGTATCAATCAATCAGGGCCAGTCCTTCCACAGAGGTGACCTAGGTGGTTGCCTAGGGTGCCAAAAATTAGGGAACACCAAGGGTTGGCCTGGGGCTGCTCTGCTCCCTGCCCATGGCAGGACTGCCACCCACAGTACTGCTCCCTGTCTGGGGTTGGACCCCTGCCCGTGGCTGGACCCTGATGGCAGTGCCACTCCCTGTCCGCAGCCAGATTCCCTAGCTGAGGCTGGATCCCAGAGACAGTGCTACTCCCCACCCGTGGTTGGATCCCAACGGTGGTGCTGCACTGCCAGCCTCTGGGAATGCCAAAATCCCTGTATGTTTAGGGCAACAAAAAACCTTCAGCCGGCCCTGCAGTCAATAAAGTTACAAGCCAGATGTGCAGCTGCGTAACCCTTGTGTCTGAGAGGTCTGGGCAGCAAGTATGAAAATCATGCTCATATCTGGAGTGACCAAATCCCTTCCCTTCCTGAGAAAGTCACTGGAGGAAGGGAAAAACAAAAACAGGAAACTAGTTTTCTCCAACACATTTCTCCACAGTCAATTTCCAAAGGGATAGCCATGTTAGTCTAGTCCAGCAAAAAAAAAAAAAAAAAAAACCACCCAAGGCCTTGTGTGGCACTTAAAGACTAACATTTATTTTTCGCATGAGCTTTTGTGGGAGAAAATCCCAGTTCGTCAAATGCTTCAAAGATGGGTGAACTTACAGAACTTACAATTTCCACTCCACAGTCAAATTGACCCTGGAACACTCCACACAGGAGATCCACTTTCTTGGCACTACAGTACAAATCAGGGATAGACACATCAACACCACCCTGTAACAAAAACCTACTGATCCTTCGAGCTTCCATCCTAAACACACGACACGATCCATTGTCTACAGCCAAGCCCTAAGATACAACCACATTTGTTCTGATCCCTCAGACAGAGACAGACATCTTTGGGATCTCTATCAAGCATTCTTGAAACTACAGTACCTAGCTGGGGAAGTAAGAAAACAAATTGATAGAGCTAGACAGGTACCCCAAAGTCATCTACTACAGGAGAGGCCCAAGAAAGAAAACAACAGAACACCACTAGTCACCACATACAACCCTCAAGTCAGACCTCTGCAACAGATCATTAAGGACCCACAGCCTATTCTAAAAGATGATCCCTCACTCTCTCAAGTCTTGGGAGACAAACCTCTCCTTGCCTACAGGCAGCCACCCAATCTTAAACAGATACTAATCAGCAACTACAGATCTAACAACAGAAACATTAAAGCAGGCACACACCCCTGCCACAAACCATGCTGCCAAGTCTGCCCACATATCTGCACAATAGATACCATCATAGGTCCTAATCAAGCCTGCTACTCCATCAAAGGCTCATTTACCTGCTCATCTACTAATCTGGTCTATGCCATCATGTGCAAGAAATGCCCCAACACCTTATATATTGGACAAACAGGACGATCCTTGTGCAGAAGAATAAATGAACATAGGACTGATATCAGAAATCACAAAACAAAACAATCAAAAAAAACAGTTGCTGAGCACTTCCTTTTTTCTAATCACTCGATAAATGATTTGTTAACAACAGTCATCAGAGATGTGACTGGGACATCAAGACTTCAAAGAGAAACAGCTGAACTCAAATTAATATGCAAATTAAATTCTGTGAAAGCAGGATTGAATCGAGACTATGGGTTCTTTTCCCATTACAAAAGGTAATTTGACTTCAGGCTTCCCAGGGTTTGAACCTAACAACTGCTCTGATTTGCTGTTACTGTATGACCTGATCCTATGTTTTATACCCCCTTGCATTTATTTTCATTCCATTCTGTAAACTCACCCATCTTTGAAGCATCTGATGAAGTGGGATTTTCTCCCATGAAAGCCCATGCAAAAAATAAACCTGTTAGTCTTTAAGTGCCACATGACTACTTTTTTTTTTTTATTTTTTTTTATTTCACCACAGGTCTACCTACCTGGTCAGAGACTGAATTCTTGACTTGGCTGGAGCAGCTGCACAGAACATAATGAAGAGACATAGAATGTGGAGTAACCAGCCTGTGATTTGACATTTTTCCTCCCGCTCAGCCTACTCGTGCAAATTTGCTATACAAGATATGCACAGCTTTGGTTCATAAAAGTTCTTGCATAAGAGGCAGAATGGCCCTCACGTGGGCCACTCTGCAACACCCATTGCCACATATATCACTGCCAAATTAGTAAGAATATATTCAGCTGCTACATTGAAAGGAAATAGGTTTTATTACCAAAAAAAAAAACCAAAAACCAAAACAGCTAATGAATGCATTTATTCCACTTATCATTTAGAATAATTACCCTGTACTTCATTATCCAAATAAAAATTATTGGATTCTTCACAGATGTAAATTAAAATAACTTAAATTCTATTCAATATTTCTTTCATTTTATTTCTGTCCTTAACTATTTTAAAATGCACTTTATCCTCTCCAGGCACAAGATTCTCTTATTTCATTTAAATAAATAACACTCTTTTTTAACAAAACAAACAGAGTCTTGTGGCACTTAAAGACTAACACATTTGTTTATTGCATGAGCTTTCGTGGGAGAAAATTCTACTCTTTCAGATGCTTTGAAGATAGGGGAACTTAGTTTCTACTAGATTAACATGGCTGCCCCTTTGAAACTCTTTTTAACTTTTCTCACCGTCAGGAGCAACGCACAGAAAGAACACACAATATCTGGGGACTCTGTAAACTGCTGTCTGAAATTTATGTTGAACCCACAAATTACTGTGTGCCACTTTAAATTTATACTTTAACAAACTTCTGTGCGAAGAAAAAAGCATCTAGGTATACTGGATAGGCACAGAAAAGCCCAAAACCATTTCAACTGCTTTATGATGCAATAGAAGGGTGGTGTGTTGTTTTTGTTTTTTTTTTTTTTTTTGTTCTTGACTAGCAATCAGATGAAGCAGGAAGCAGCTATCCATGGGCCTATAAAATTTTGCCTTGCCTGAGAAACTCCAGGGCCTTCAGAACACTAGGATGTTCTATTTTTGAAGTTTATACTAAGGTGTTGGATCACTTTCACCTCATGTCAGTGGTGCCTTAAGTTAGTCAAATTTAACATCCTCACAGGAAGTTATTTGTGAATTAAACATATATCCATCAGATGCTCCAATACACTAAGTCATTGTACATACCAGAGAGTCATAGCACAATAAGTCTTCTTATTGCGCTATAACAAGCACACCATCCACATTACAATCCCCCCTTATTACGCTATACAGGCCCTCTTATTGCACAATAATAAAACCACATGTGCAAGAGGAATAAAGCCCAATCTATAGTTGTTATTGTGCTACAATGCCTGTGTGAAAAGAGCTGTAAATTTGTTGTGCAATAACTGGCCTCCAGAAATGTTCCAGAGTGCCAGTTAAGGCCAGTCTGGAAGAGGGAGCTGTCATACTCGTCAGTTTCACTGATCCCTTAGACCAGTGAAATTGACATGGGGGCTGCCTGGGGACTGAAGCTGCTGGAGTTCCCATGTTCCCAGCAACATCGTGGCTCCAGCTGCTTAAGTTCCTGGGTCTCTGGCAGCTCCACTGGGGTTGTGGGTCCCCAGTGGTGGCACAGACTGCTGCCGGGTTCCCTAGTCCTGGTAGCAGCACAAGCAGCCGCTGGGGTTCCTGGGTCCCTGGCAGCTTGACAGCTACAAACACTGGAGTTCCCTTGTCCCTGGTGACTCTGTGGCTGCAGACACTGGGGTTCCAGGGTCCCCACCAGGCCTCCAGGGAACTCCAGCAGCTGGAGCTTCAGAGCCACTGGGGACCTGGGGTCCCTGGTGGCTGAAGCCCCAGACCCACCAGGCTGTCAGGGAATCCCACCTAGAGCCACCAGCCCATCAGTGAACCCAGCTAGAGCCCCCATGCCATCAAGGAACCCCAGCAGCCGGATCCGTGGAGCAGCCAGGGACCAGGGAACCTTCGCAGCTGTGGGGATGTTGGGGGCCCCAGGTATGATACCTGGGGTACCAGGCAGGGGGTGGTAGTGGCAGGGAGCATGTGGTCCCTCGAGAGGCTGATTTCTCAGCTCCCCCACTCAGCCTCTTTTGTTGTTGAAAATGGTCCTAGTGTGTATGCACTCCATCAGCAAAAGGATGGTTGTGTGGATGTGCAAGTGTGCAATAACTAAACTGCTTTTATTATAACACAAGGACTTATTGTGGAATAATTTTCTAGTGCAGATGTAGTCTAATTGTGAAGACAGTATTTTTTGAGATGTCAAAAATACACACACATTTTTAGGGTAAATAATTACAAAATCACAAAGAAACTAAGGAAATTGCCTAACTTCTTAACTAAAAATGTCTAATATTTTTGGATACTTTGAATACACATCAACACAGTACCTAATTCTAATTTTCTCTTCAGACCCACGTATCAGAGCTCCCACTGAAGCTGATGGTAATTCTGTTTTTATCTGCGGGAAAGAAAAGCAATCCTTTGTAAGCAAGCAATGAGTTTACTTAAACTGATACATACTGGAGCATTCTGTACCCATGGGTTCACTAGTTTATTTATATTCTCCAGGTATATTAGAAACCTTCCTAAGTGACAGTTAAATGGCTATGTCAGTGTGAAAGAAAATACAAACTCCAATCAACCTAGATTGATTTAAAGAACCTAGGGCTAGATATGATCTTTTTGTAGACATTATCATTACAATTTTCGCTAATAGTATTTGTATTCACAACACACCTACTGAGTACCAGCAAAAGGTCTATACCAGATGTGTATGATCTCTAAACAGAGATAGCCTGAAACCTTCACCTTCATGCCCTTAGCTACAGCATGACATGACAATAAAAACAATTTTGGTTGAACAATAGTCAATCAGTGCTGTTTGTCTTGGGCTGCTGCATGCTTAACAAAAGGAAAATCTAATGATATTACCAGAAACATCAGTTCTTGTGCTGGTTTTAGCTGTTATTTTGGGGGTCCTTTCAGCATCCTCATTATAAATCCCCCCCCTTTTTTTCCCCTGCAACATCCTAACCCCTCCCTGGCCAGGAATGCATCTTCAGAGACCACACATACATCTTCAAGTAACAAATTATGAAGAAAATAATGTGGTCTTTTTTTCCGAAAGGAGATGACCCACCTTAACTGTATTTCTTCCAACTGAACAATGAGACACAGAGTAACTGTATTCATTGACGTAAATATTAGGGGTTTGAGCCTGCAATATACTAGCTGATATTAGTGTAAATATTGTATCCTAGAGGTGCTGATGTTGAGTTTATGTGCTTGTTTCTTTTTTCATAAAATTCCAAATTGAAATGTCTAAAAATATGTAAGAAATAAGAGAATATGAAATGCAAACTTTAAAAACCCAGCATTGATAGACATCAGGGAAAGTGTAGTAAGCCAATACCAGTCTTAGATATGTTATCAACAGTGGTTTCCCCCCCACACACAGACACAAATTTTTGTTTAGTATATAGTTAATGAGAGAATGTTAGTGCTACTTACCCCATTATTTTGTATTGTAATGATAGGCTGGAGAAAGGTAAAAGGTCTTGTGCTTGATTTTTCCCCTCTTTCTTACAGTTGATTTTATAACAATGTAAATTCACTTACTGATTTCTATATACCTATGGTAACTAGCCTAATGGGAGCTCAATCTTGGTTGGGGTTTCTCGGTGTTACCACAAAACAAGCAAGATTCATTGTGTGGTATTTACTCTTCCCTTTTTTAAAAAGAACATGATATAGGAAAGCTGGGTTGTAGGGTTTTGTATGAAAAATATTAAAGTAAGGACCTATTCTTTTTCATCAGTTGTCCACAGATGTTAGTGATTTTCATTAATATGTGATCTGTGAATTTCAGAGAAATAAAACTGATGAATAACTGACAGCAGGAAAGCAAATTAAATTTTAACCAAAATGTTATGCATGAGTTCATGAAACTGGTTAGACTGTAACTTGCAAAAAAATCACATACTATAACTGCTTCTGGACTTACATTATCAGCTGAAGTGTAAAGAGAGTGCTTGGATCCAAAGACTATTGAAGTCAAAATGAAGAAAGAAAAAAAAAAAAACAACTTAATATGTGGGTTTACAAGATTTGTTCTAAAATTTTGGATGCATTCCTTCAGCACATGGAAATACATAACTGATTATTCTACATATAAAGTACAACATAGCTTTTTGTCACAGTAGTATTGAAACACTTCACATCTTAAATTCATTTCTATACCCATCATCTCTACGAAGAAGAGAAGGACAATTGTCTCCTCGTTTTACAGACTAAACACTTAAGCACAGAGAGGCCAATGTCACACAGGAAGCTTATGGCAGTAGAGGGAACTGACTCCTAAATCTCAGATTAGGATCCCAGGACCAATTATCATCTGTTGAGGATGAATACCTATTTTGACTAAGATTTATCCATCATGAATTGATATGATGAATTTTATTTATATTGCCAGTGAAATATTTCCTTTGGCACCTCTTCATCTGTCCATCAAGTATAGAATCCTGATTACATCTTTATCCAATAATGTGTTTTGGGAACAACCCTTGTGACGCTCATAATATACCACATCACATGCTTCACAACAATTAGCATCCATTCTTCAGTTGTGCTGATTATGGCTGGGACTATATCTTAGTTACTGTGTCAGGTAAATAAAACATTAAGACTTCATTCAACTGGATTTGATTTTCTGGTCTTTTTCATCATTTTGATTCAGTTCGTCAGATTGTTTGCAGTCTCAGGGACATAAATATAGTCCTGTTCTTTGAACATGTGTTAAGTCTACCAAACATAGGAAGCTGCCAGGGTCCCAAAAGATAGAATTCTAAACATACCCTCAATCCAGGGAAGAGGCATGAATTCCTAAATATTATTATAGCTCTGACCCTTAATCTGCAGTGCTTATTTATTCCCTGTCTTGACTAAACTTCCATTAAAGTAAATGGCCTTCAGAAATTAACTATGCCCTTTGTATAGTCCATAGTTCATATAGGAATTATTTTTGAAATGACGATCCAAAAAGGAGTTTCATGATATACATCCTGCCTATTATCAGCATACAGCAACCCACTACTAAGCCTTTCTTGTGTGGAATTAGCCCTTTACGTATCTTGGCAGGAAGGAGAGCAAAAAGAAAAGGATTTTCTGTAGTCAAGGAGCTGGAAACAGGTCATTTGTCTGCCCAAAGATACATTTGAGCAGCAAACTATTCCAATGTACTCGTAATTTTTTTGTCACTTTAGCACTGAAGTGGCTGAAAGGGGAATAGACCTAGATTTCAGAATTTGTTACAGCATATCTACTACAAGATAATTCATCTATCAATTTTAATTATAGTAATTCTGGGATACTGCTCAAAGATTATGCAGGCACATTGTAAATGATGGTAATAGCAGACTAGATGCTGCTTTTCTCACCAAGGGAATAAAGTGGTTGTGAAATAAGTGTGTGAAATAATACTACTGAATTGTAAAACTACTATTTTTTTTATTTTTTCGCTTGTTATGAGATCAAAAATGGGCCTGATTTCACAATGAATTTAGAGAAACTATGTAATATTTTTAAGTAAAAGTGAGCATTTGTACCCAACTAATGAATAAGCTAATGTTTGGAAAAGGGGGGTGGGGAGTGTCAGGGTGGATCTCAAGGCTTTAGATGCTTTCAACACTGGATAAAGCAAACTTTAGAGACACAAAAAGACGACAAAATGAAATGGTAAGAATACTGAAACTGTGCAAAAAATAACCAACCAACCAAAAAACACAAGTTTTTGTGCTAGAGCCGTTGGGTGGGTTTGTAAAGTTTGATTATCATAATAATAAAAAATTCTGCTAGAAACCTCTAGACCACATAGGTGAGGTTAAAGTAACCTTATTTCAGAGGGTATTGGGCATGCAGCATTAATGGACTCTTTAGAGAGACAATCTAAAATTGTGGGGTTTATTTGTAAATGTTGTTCCTATCTGATCTTTGTTGTATTGTCTGACATGTTGAAACCCAGAATGCCTTTTATGACAGATAGGCACCTGAAAAAAATTGTCTTTCTGTTGTTATCTATTTGCTCCCAGCATGACACAAAACAGTAATGGGGAAGGGCTGCTATCCCACTGTGACTACCACAAGATAAAAATAGCATGAAAAAAACACAATAATTGTCAATAAGGTATGTGCTTGTAGTTTATAAAAAACTATGAAATCAAAGACTCAGTACCGTATACTGATGTGTTCTATTCATCACTTGCAACTTTTTAAAAATCTACCATTCCATTAATGCAACATACACACAGCAGCAGCTAATCTTAGTGATGCATGGTATAAAAGCACAAGTCTTAAATGTGAGAAAGCATCAGTGTTAAACACATTAATAAAACCCTACTGATAAAAGAAATTGTTCATTTCTTTCCATTCCAAATTGGGTCCTTTAAGGCTCAGCCTCTCTGTAGCCATCTTTACTCAAGTTAACATATTTGCTTTGTACAGAAGGTACAAATTAAAAACACTTTTTTGTCACTGACACAGATAGTAGCAAAGGGTGGAAAAAATCAGTGAAACCTATCAAAGTAAAGTTTTAAACATTAAATTACTTAGACCTAAATAGTTATTGCTCATTGAGCAACAAATACACTATAAGAGAAACTGAGACTTAAATATTTCACATTTAAAGAGTTGCTCTTAACATTATGATAAATTGATTTATCCTTTCTGATAGTCATTTAGATATCTTGGATGAAATCCTTACCACACTGAAGTCAGAAACATTTCGATTTGATTCAATTGACCTAAATTTTCATCCCTTTTTTTTATTTCTCTGTAGCTTTCCTTCTTCACTGTGTTTTCACTGTACAACGACTTGAAAAGAGAATCCTGGGAACTTAAATTCCTCAATTTGATAGACACTACAAGCCAATCTTAATAAGGGCAGTGGTTTTATGATACTAGTCCCTCCTCCCCCTTTTTTTGTCCTATGACTACTGAGGCCTTAATGGGCCTCTTTGCCTTGAATAATCCCTTCAAATGCATTTTAACTACTTATGCTAAAGAATTCATTCCACCTTGTATTTAGCTGTGACAGTATCTTTCCCAAACCAGAAAAGAACTCTGTGTAGTCCTTCACCAACAGAAGTTGATCCAATAAAAGGTATTACATCATTTACCTTTTTTCCTGGAACTTTGATATGGTCTCTCTGGAACACAGTACACTTTAATTATTCTATTTCACATCTGCTTAGGCTCCCGAAGGCAAAACATACACGCATGCCATTCCTCTTAAAAGTTCACTTCCATTTTTACAAATACAGGGTACTCATTTCCATTCTGTCACACCTACATCACTCAAATACATGCTAGTTTCAGGAAATAACTTTCCAACATCATGAAATGTAAGTGAATAATGAGATAATATAGTAACTTAGTGATAAGATTTTGGAAAGGGGTTTTTGTTTGTTTGTTTGTTTGTTTGTTTTTTGTTTGTTTTGTTTTGTTTTGTTTTGTTTTTATTAATTAACAGAAGAGGTTACAATTGAACTTATACCTTGTAATGAAGTGTTTACACTCATTAGGAAAATCAAAGTTTTTTTTTTTCTATATTTATTTTTTTATATATTTGAAAATGCTTTACAGATCCATATTCCTTGTTCTTCCTAGGACACAATAACACTACCTCAGTGTACTTTATTTCCCATTTCCTGCTCACCTTGAACCTACAGTGATGGGGAACAGTGCTTCAGTCAAGGACTCCTGAGGCACCAAGAATGTCCCTGGCAAGAGGCCACATACAAACCTTGCATCAGGCCACGTGATAGGTCACTCTTAGGCCCTAAGAGCATATGTACACTGCAGCTGGGAGCATGACTTCCACCCCAAGGAGGCATGCAAGAACTAGCATGCTAACAAAAGCAATGTTGATGTCAGCACATGACACTCCTCCTTCCCCCACTACCACCTACTTTCCTGGAGTAGCCAGTAATTCCACATACCTTCCAACCCTTGTTGGGCTTTCTTGAAGGATGCAGAAGTAATGAGTTGTTCTCTACTACAGATTGTTAGGGAGTGAAGACAGATAGGTATCTCCCATTTTTTACCTACTGTGTAGCAAAGGAAGACGTCTGCACCCTTTGACATACATCATCTTTTTCCAGCTTCCTCTCGGTTGAGGTGTGTTGTAGAGGCAGAACTCTATTTTTGTCTCCCTTGTGCACAGCTTTGTAAGTTGGAGATAGTTGTTAACTCCCTGGGATCCATGCATATCACTCCCTATATCTTCTTAAGGGTCATCTAGACCACAAGGGTGCATGCCTTCTCACAGAGACAGTTATCTTTAATGAGCGGCTGAGAGGTCTCTGTCCAGCAAAACTGGGGAATTGTGGAGATGATTGTGAAGGTAATGGTCAGGCTCTGCATGCATTGCTGGACAAAAAGACAGCAGGATCCACAATAATCACCATCTATTTAAGACTTAAACTGGAAAAACTGAAATAAGAAGCCTGGCTTTCTGAAAATAAGGCACACTTTAGGACAGGTTAAAATGAGTGGCCACACTTTCTAGATTGGTAGTGTTGTTTTCCTAGTCTGGATTTTATAACTTCAGATTTCACTTATCAATTCTACACAAGACCAATAAATCTGGGCAATGAATACCTCCAGTGCCTTCCGGGGGGGGGGTAGCCAGGTTAGTCTGTGTACAGCAAAAACAATGAGAGTCCTGTGGCACCTTATAGACTAACAAATTTCTTTGGGCATAAGCTTTTGTGGGCTCCAACACACTTTGCCAGATGCATGAAGTGGAAATTACAGTGGAGAGATATATATACACATGCCACGGTGGATGACCTAAAACTGAATGTGACACTGTATCTCAGGGTTACTCCCTCTAAACTTAGTACCCTATCTACTTTGTGTGTTTTTCAGTTTAAACACCTATTATTTAACCTAAATGGGATGATGATGTGAGGTGAACAAGAACATCTTAATTAAAATAATTATTTGTTTTACAAAAAAGTCTACAATACAGACTTGGTCCACTAACCTGGTGGAAATATACATACTTGTACTAAATAAAGGAACACTGTGAACCAGATATCAATTCTCTGAATACAGATCTCAGTCCTGCAACAGCCAGTGTTAGACTGAAAGGGGCTAAAGAGATCTGAGGCCTTTAGATATTGCCAGCTTTACCTTGCTTTAATTTTCTCAATATTTTTTCTTCCAAATGGAAGATCAGAAACAGGGAAATAACCCATAAGACGGACATGATCCAGTTACTTTCTTGAACATAGGCCTCACAATTTTGAGTTTGAAAGTGTGGTGCCTTGTTGATCCATGGCTACTCCCACCAACTATTGGTTTGTCCATTCTCTCAGTATTTATTTCTGTTTTATTGAGTTACTACAGTGGGACTACTCCTGTATGTAAAGTTAAGGAACATGCATAAATGTTTTCAAGATTTGAGCATCAAATTTTATCTTGCATGACTACATTTATGAAACAGTTAAAGAATATTAAAAACTGGGATAGCTTATTGCATGAAGAAAAAAAAGTCATTCTGTGTAGTATATAATAACCTGTTGAAAGAGGTATTGGCTTGCTTTCTCTATCCTAGATGCTCAGCCTTATCTTTTCTTTTTTATATAGTAGAAAAGTTATATAAGCTCTACATATTATGTATTATACTGCATATTAGTTCAAAATATACATTTTATCATAATTGAGAATTACAATGCATTTTTATTTCCTTAAGAGATAAACCTTAGCTATTTATTTAGTGGGACCATTTATGTCCTTAAAATTTAAGCACTGGCAGGATTTGAGGCCTAATTCTTTTTCTCCTGATTTAGTTGAGTGCCAGCAAATTAGCAATCTCTACAACATATCTCAATTTAAATTCCAGTGAGGTCACTGAGGCACATAATACAAACCTGTAAATTTTTTTGATTGTCATTTTTAATTTTAAAACCAGGAATCTCTGTAAGCTCAACAGCATAGATCTCTTTAGTGTGAAAAATTTGAATTTGCTCCAGCAGTCATAGTTAGCTAACCAGGTAGACAGATTATCTGAGACTAGCAGAATCAGCTGTCACTTTTCATGTGGCTTCCAAAAATAGTTCATATTTTAATGTGAAGATTAATGTTTTTACTGTTCACTGTCCAATAGAGTATTCCAGAACCTATTCTACTTCACAGAAGTTTGACATGTCACATTTAATTTTAGCTACTGCAGTACTAGATTAAGATATAAATTTCCTAAGTAATATTGACAGGTACATCTTATAAAAAACAACTCCCACCACTCCAAAAATACCATAGATTTGTATGCCACAATTGTAGTAGAGTGATTTTTCATATAGTCTCCTTTTAGATATATTGTAAAATAAAAAATAGGCATTCAGCAAAACAAGGCTTAAAGGAACACTGTATTCATCAACATAATATAATTGAAAACAATACAGAAAAGGCAAAATATAGAAAACAATACAGAAAAGGCAAAAGACAAAAACATCCTTTTCTCCTTTGGAGTTTCTCTGTAGGAGAATATTTCCCAAAGTGCTTCCCGACAGCTTGGACTCATAGTCAATAAAATTCAGTTTTGTTCTCCTTGGCCTGCAAGAGACTAGCAGGCAGTCAACTTAGCAGTGTTTGCACTCCTTTGAGGAAGAAAGGAAATTATATAATGCCTTGATTTCCAGAGCTGGCTTGGTAGGCCGAGACATGGTACCCTACCCTGCCCTACAATATAAGGCCTCTGGTTGCAAGACTTGAAAGAGAATAGTTGCTTGGAGATTTTCCAGACACTAGCTGTTATCTTGGGAACTGGGGAAAAGAAAGAATTGTATGTGTAGACAGTGAAGGGATTTGGGCTAAAACTCAGCAGGAACTCAAAGGATATCTACATCAAGACATACCCACACCATCTACCTTTATAATTCTTCATCTGTTTCAGAGGCCATGTCTACACTTACAAGGTTAGCTTGAGTTAACTTAATTCAAATTTATTTATTCAAACTAATAATACTTAGTTTGAATCAAGTTTATTTGAACTAACATGACCACCACTAGGAAAGCCAATTCAAACTGGCATGTCCATGAAAAGGATTTGCTAGTTCGAATTAGGAGAGTGGCACCATAGGAGGTGTGGCAAGATGGCCGCCAAGAAAGGCCAAGCTCCCACCCAATATATAGAAAGAGGAAGGCACCCTGGGAGGAGGAAGGCCAAAAAGCATTAATTTGAACTAATAATTAGTTCACATTAACATGGCTACACTGAATTAACCCTTACTTCGAAGTTAAGTGAGGTTTATAACTTTTAAGTAAGCTTTCATTAATTCCAACTAATGAATTCCGTAGTTTGAATTAAGGAGACCAGTGTAGTCATGCATTAATTTAATTTGAATTCATCCTCATTAATCCACATTAAATTGTAAGTGTAGACATACCCAGAATGACTAAAATGGGTTAGCTTCACCCTGAAACATCTGCTTAAAATGCTAGTATATTTTGTTACAGCTCAACTTTAAAAAGAGTACTCTATCACAATTACAATACTTCAAATATTAGATCTGGTTTGATAATGGAGACGTTTAGTCATGAATAATTAATCAATGGAAAAAATGAACAACAAATAATTCAATCAGCTGTATTAAATACTTCATATCACTATATGATCATATACACACAATTTCCGATTACATTCCTATAATATATGGGTTAAGGGTGGTGACGCAGCATAATTTGACTTACTACAACTTTTCTACAAGAGCGGCTCACAACCTTTCCAGACTACTGTGAACCTTGCAGGAGTCTGATATGTCTTGCATAACACAAGTTTCATTTCACTTAAAAAGTGACTGCCTTCAAAATCAGACACAAAATACAAAAATGTCATAGCATAAGATACTGAAAAATTGCTTACTTTCTCATTTTGACTATATAATTATAAAATAAATCAAAGAATATAAACATTGTACTTACTTTTCAGTGTATACTATCTAGAACAATATAAATAAGTCACCATGAAATTTTAATGTATACTGACTTAGCTAGTGCTTTTTATATAAGTTGTCATAAAACTAGGCAAATACGTAGATGAGTTGACATAGTCCCTGAAAGACTATATACCCCATGTGTACACATACCCCAGCTTGAGAACCACTGTTCTAAGATATGGAATTCTTCACATAGGCATAAGAAGAGGTTATGAGCCTGGTTTTGTGATGCAGAATTGGCCACATTTTGCAGACTGTATGCTGGCAGCCACTTAACTACTGATCACTTATGTACTCACAAGCCAGCTGCCTAAAGAAAAAAAAAATTGGAAATGCAATCTTGAGTCCAAATATCCCCATCAGTAGTTTGATACTCATAATTTTAGCCAGAGAAACAATGTTGTATTCTATTTGTTCTTACAATAGTTTAATTTTGATTGTATGAATAATGTCAACAGCAACAAATAACTAAAGATTAAAGTAAGTTGAATACTGAGAAAGTACATGGAACACTCATAAGGAAAGGACATGAGATGTCATCCGTTGCTAAACAAAAGCCTCAGCTGATTTCTACAAATGGACTATGAAACTAGTGCAGTTGAGCTATCAGGTGTATTGTCTGTCACTTGAATCCAGTAGGAATTTGGTCAGACGGCCCATCCGATGAAGTCTCCTGAAGAACACTCGTATGCACAGACTATTAGGCGAGAACTAATTTCTAAGGGGTTTTGCAAGTAAAGAATAATAATAACAACATTACTATTACTATTACTCTTGCTATTGCCATAAAGAATCTACCTGGCAAATCAGGGTTTGTTCTGTCTCACTGGTAAACTGCCTCTGACTGCTTGACACCAGCCTCGTGCAATCAACTTTGCTGACAGTGATCTGACAATTATCTTCAAACTAAATATAGTCTTCTTCCAAACCTTCCTCTAATCTTTGTCACACACTATTTTCATCCAAAGTAGCTTTACAGAGAACAGGACAGTGAATATGCTGTCACACTCTCAGTCCCTCCAGTGACAGAGGTTAACAAGTTCCAAAGGTGTAGCAGTGTTAAGTCTATCTAGTTCAACAAAACAAGGAGTCCTGTGACACTTAAAGACTAACAAATTTATTTATTGTATGAACTTTCAAGTGAGAAAATCCCACTTCGTCAGACGTCTTCAAAGTGTCTGATGAAGTGGGATTTTCACCCATGAAATTTCATGCAATAAATAAGTTTGTCAGTCTTTAAGTGCCAGAGGCAAACAAGGTAGAGAGCTATGAGATGAAAAGAAGACACTGAAAAACTTTACTTATGTGGTACCAAAATGCCTGATCCAGTTCCAGTAACAGCAATAGGAAAATCTCCAGTGATTTCCAAGGGGTTGAACTGGGCTACAAATGAGCATAATTAAAGATTCCCATTTTTGCTTTTTGCAGGAAATAACCATTGATACACACAGAAGAAAAAATTTGTATTAGAGGCCCAGGCTTTAAACTTAAGTGTCAAAGTAGGAAACAATGCATTTTCACTCATTGTCTTAATAAATATAAATTACTTCCAATGCCAAAGAAGAAAAACACTGACATGAGAGTAAAATAAGGGCCTTGAACTGTGAAAAAAATATTTGTATTTATATTTATATTTATATTTATATTTATATTTATATTTATATTCCAGTTTTCAAATATAGTTTACCAGAAGTTTGCTCTGTTTCTAACATATAAAGTGATCTGATAAACCAGTGTGGAAGCAAAATAATCCCCCATCAGATCAATCAAAACAAAAATTATCATACCACATCATGTCTTCACACTTGTTAATCCCCACCAATCAAATTTCTAAAAATAAACTTATTTTCAAGGATATTCAATTATTTTCAGTACTTCACAGTCTCTGTATTAATTGTCATAACAGTATTGTTTCCATCAATCTTCATCTCTATATTTTCAATTTTTCCTCTCAGTCACCTCATCATTCATGACCTGAAGCTTTCAAATTTATTTGTAACAACTGCAAACTCACCTGGAATATATTCAATCTTATACCAATATCCATAGTGTTCTGAAGGCTAACATGATTTAGCTTAACCTCTGTACTAGAAAGAAAAATAATGGAACAAATAATTAAGGAATCTATTAGTAAGCAGCTAGAAGAGAATAAGATGTTAAGTTATAGTCAGCATGTGTTTGTCAAGAACAAATTGTGTCATACCAACCTGATAGCTTTCTCTGATGCGGTAACAAGCCTTGCAGATAACAGGGAAGCAGTAGATGTGGTGTATCTAGACTTCAGTAAGGCTTTTGATACAGTCTGGCATCAATTAACTATCAATCAAGAAACTAGGGAAGTACAACCTGGATGGAGCTACTATAAAACAGGTAAAACATTGGTTGGAAAACTGTTCCCAAAGAGTTATCATCAATGGTTCACAGTCATGCCGGAAAGGCATAATGAGCAGGGTATCACAGGGATCGGTTTTTGGTCTGTCTCTGCTCTACATTTTCATCAATGATTTAGATGATGGCATAGAGAGTACACTTATATAGTTTGACGATGATACCAAGCTGGGAGGGGTTGCACATATCTTGGAGGACAGGATCACAATTCAAAATGATTTGGACAAACTGATGAAATGGTCTGAAATAAACAGAAAGAAATTCAGTGAAGACAAGTGTAAAGCACTTCACTTAGGAAAGAAAAATTCATTGCATACATACAAAATGGGCCATGACTGCCTAGGAAGGAATACTGTGGAAAGGGATCTGGGTGTCATAGTAGTGCACAAGCTAAATAGGAGTCAACACTGTAACACTGTTGTAAAAAAACAAATACCATTCTGGGATGTACTGTATTAACAGGATTATTGTAAGAAAGACATGAGAAGTAATTCTTCTGCTGTACTCGGCCCTCATTAGGCTTCAACTAGAGTATGGCTTCTAGTTCTGGGCACCCCATTTCAGGAAAGATTTTGACAAATTGGAGAAAATCCAGAGAAGGGCAACAAGAATGATTAAATGTCTGAACACTTGACTTATGAGGGAAGATTGAACGAGATGGGTTTGTTTAGTCTGGAAAAAAGGAGACAGAGAGAGGATATGATAACAGTTTTCAAGTACCTAAGAGGTTAGCACAAGAAGGAGGGAGAAACATTGTTCTCCTTAACTGCTGATGATGGGACAAGAAGAATGGACTTAAAGTACAGCAAGGGAGGTTCAGGTTGGACTGGAATAAATTCCCTAGGTACTTTGTGAAATCTCCATCACTGAAAGTTTTTAAGAGCACATTAGAGAAGCACCTGGGAGGATGGTTTAAGAGTTTACTTGGTCCTTTCATGAATGCAGGAGACTGGACTTGATGACCTTTCATTGTCTCTTCCAGATTCTATGTTTCTATGATCTGATGAGTCAGAACTGTGTCTTCTGACACAGGTATGAAAATGAAAACATAAACTGTACCAATGTCCAGACTACACCAAGTTTACAATGCAATTTCTAATCTTCCCTTGGAATTGTTTCTTTTCTGGTTACAGCATTTTAAGCTACCCAATAATGTATGTCATCTAGATAAGGTAATTGAAAACATAAAATTTCAGAAATTGCTGAAGTATGTGTTAAGAGCACACGTGTAAACCAATTTAATTTCATATGTTCTACGGTCCTGATTCAGGAAAACATGTAGCCCCACCTACTTTGATGGGACTGAAACAGCTTAAGTGCTGCTCTGAATAGCGAAGCTCTCCAGTATCAGGGCCTAAGGCAGAAACAAACATGTAGGTCCATTTCTGCAGTCCCCACTGGGGCCAATTTGTACTTGACGACCAACAGAAAGCTGGTTTTACCAGTACTCTGAGAATTTCCTGCACACATTTCAGTTCTTTTATTTGTTGTGTGGTGCCTGTGGAACAGTGCAGGGAATGGGAAAACAGAATGATAGGCTAATGACAAGAGGAGAGGTGAGAAGGAAGTAGCCATGGGGAGGTGTTGAGGCTAGGAAAAATGGGTGAAATAAGGTGCAGAAAACTAAAGGCAAGGCGTGTGGCAATGTAGGATGGACAAGCAAAGTCATCAGGTGACAAAGGACAAATGAGTAACAAGAGAAAAAATCATTAACACCAACACTATGAACCAGGAGACTAAGGGCACTGCAAACTGGGAAGCTTTGAGTTTACATATGCAGCATCTGCATGTGAAAGTCACAGTAAAGCACTATGGTGCACACTCCTATTTGGAACCTCCCCAAATTGCAAGGCAATGTAGACATTCCCTAAAATGATATTAGAAAGACAAGCTCTGCTTTTAGGAGTAGAAAAGGACAGGGCAGTTTACTGTGAAGCTATATTATTGTTGACATTGCTCCTGGCAACTCTAGTTAGCTGTTGGTTTTTCAATTGACCGAGGAGCTTTCAAAAACCACTGTTGGATATGCTGGTGCTGATGCAGGCGGTCAGATAGGGAGGTGCTGCCAGTGGCAGTCACCCTGAGGGGGAGAACCCAAGGACTCCATTTGGGGAATGGGTGCATACTTCAGAGGCCAAGCAGGCCTTATTCTCCCATCCTTCCCACTGCCATTGCTGCTGGCTAATGGTCCTGTGCTTAGATCTGCAATTTGTAGCCAATTACACATCTATCCAAACAGAACACTTGTTGCTAAAATACAAATGAAAATATACAGAAAACCTTCATCTTAATAAAAGATAAATGATGTGACAGTTTCCAGCTGGCCAAGACTCCCTAGGTGTTGGCTGAACTAGCAATTATTCTGAGATAGCAAAAATGAGTAAAAAGGAAAAACTTGCTATCTTTCCCCTGGGAATAGGAGAGGTGGCCTGACTTTTTGGGAGCTACAAAGACAACTCTTGAAAACTATTTTCAAAGTTTACGACTAAACAGATTTGATGCCAGATGGTGTATTTCAGTGACGACAGTCCTTAAGTGGCTTAACTCCAAGCAAGATGATGCAGTATCCCTGTATCAGACACTAAGTGATCAGAATAAAAGATTATAAATGAATGGTGTAAGCCTTCTGCCAGGAGGTTAAGAAAGTTCAGTGTAGCTAGTGTTTCTCTTCACAAATAAATGAACTGACTCATGATCCTTTCCCAGAAACCTGGGAAAATTAAACAAACCATCCTTGAGTACCTTTAACATGCAGAACTTATATACTTGCAGGTAGTTCAAGTCTGTATACAAACAAGAACAACATATTCATAACCATGAGGAAACACATAATTGAATATATATGGAAATAAAGAATCAAATAATCCTCTTTCAGAAAATGACAGTACTTCACCTAACTCCCTTGCTACCCTCTGGTAAGAATGTCCCACAGATGAGTCTGAGGACTACCCCACCTCAGCTATGCAAATCTTCACCCTTGATTTGCCTCAGTCAATTGTAATAGTCCTATTTTCACATCTATCTCCACTGCCAAAGGAACTACTTGCCTGGTCCTACACTGAGGCACCACCACCTAATCTACTTCAGTGATTCAGTTTTATTAAGGTGCTGGGTTGGCAGGGTTGCACTGGGGTTAAATTAATTCCTCTACTGTCCTTTGCATTGTCTCTCACCATGAAGTTCTTATGGAAGGGGAAACAAGAACACTCAAGAATCCATCAGCAAAATCCTGGCTACTAGAAATAAGCTCTTTACCACAAAGAAAGAGCACTATCCACTCTTCAGGCTTCTCCGACCGCCCACAATTCTCCCCAAACCCAAGCTCCTGTACAGTTATGGAGACTCCCCAAATGTTCCTAGAGGAACTGTGGGTAGTTAGTATATGCACAACTCTCTCCATATTAGCACTTTTCTCCTTCATCAATAGAAGTGGAAAACTGTTTCCCCTTCAGAGCTTTAGACAAAATGGCTTAGAATTGTTTTTATACATTTTGTTTAGGATTTCTTATTCATGTTTGTCCAACCTTCCTCATTAATATACTATAATAGATATACTGCACTGGCTGTTTGAGTCAGTGTTTCTTTTGGCATTTCCTAAAACAGCCCTTAAAGAGTATAGCTACTTCCAACTGGTGGGAAGTAACTTTGTGAAGTAATTCAGCATAGGGCCATGCTTCCTGCCTCAGATGAACGATAACTTTTCATGCTACTGATGTCCAAAATGAGAGTGCTGCCAGGAATAAACAGCTGTGGTTTTATCACTTATGAAGTTTGTGTCATTATCTCAGGGACTTGGCCTGACTATGCTATGCCACCAGGAAATAGACCACAAGATCACATAATAATACTTGAACACTGACATCTTTAGATAAGAAAAAGGAAGTTCAGTCTCTTTGTCCATTCAGTCCTTTGCCTTTCCAATGAGACTATCCAAAGTTAGTGCCGATAGTGCCAGCTATAGAGGTGGTTTTTTTTTCCCCCTGAGATGTGATAACTTATCTATCAGGCACTAACTTAAGGTGCCATATTCATTTTCACATAGCCAATGAACAACGATTAGAAGGTGAGAACTTTTAATGACTATTGGGTTGGGTTGAAGTTCAGAGAAGCACTGAATGTAGTTTGAAAATGAACTAGAGTACTTTTCTCTTGCACAGAATCAGGCTGATAAATAACATGTATTATTGCAAACAGTAGTAGCTTAAGGAGGAAGTAAGCATTTTTGCAATGTGTGCTTTAAAAATTCATTTAATAATGACAATAATAATGGAATAAATCTTTAGGGCACTGAGCACTTCTCTCTTTTATACGTTACAATGCCAGGTGCTCAGCACCTCTCAAGATTTGACCTGATACAGGCATATAAGTCAAAAGTAAGTGTCATTACCCATTGCTTGTCTGGAGTTATTTTAGGCAATATTTTGTACAGTCTGACAGTCAAATATTTTGCAAATAAGTGTATTCACTCCTTGCTTATCAGATTTCTAGATCCTGATGTGTGACTTCCAAAGGTAATGGTTTTCATGACATTTGATCAATTACCTAGCTATCTCAGATATTTCTAAGGTGCCTATCACAATGGTATTAAAGTACTGAGAAGTATATAAATTATATAAAAGAGTAATGTGTTCTATCGTATAGGATTTTTCCTTATAAGAATGTAACAACAATTCATTTAAAAAAGAATACCTTTTCAATGATGCAAAGATAAGATAATTTGTTTTTTTTCCGCCAAAGAGAAACTTTCATTCAATTATAATAAGACAAAGGCTTTTGCCATCTCAGTTCTACAAAACAATAAAGGACACCTATTCTGATAATTTTTCTTTTAAGTGAACCAAAAGCTCTATCAAGTATGCAGGCATAATGCTATCAGGCAATCTTTCTGATGCACTCATGAGAAATCATATTCCTGCTGATAATTTAAATCACTGACTGATGTCCCTCTTTTATAATACTCCAGATGAATGTTATCAAAATAAATGCTCTAACAAGAGTTAGCGCATTGTTCTGTGCATCATAGTTCCGTTCATTTTCAAACTCTTTAAAAACTGATAAAGCAACTATATGGAACTAGGGCTTTGCAAAAATTAGCATCAATTTCCTTCAGCAGAAAAAAAGAAAAAGAATTATGTATGTATCAGACTTATTTAAAAAAAAAATTCCTAGATTCCTAGTTCCAACAATCTTTGATTTTTACTTAGGAAACTTTCTGGACTAAAATGAAACAATACTCTCCCTTCTGAGCTATCCCTTACATGCATTATTTGGTAATACGTAATTATCTCCTCACACATCTGGTAATGTCACATATTATTTATATCTGGAACTGAAATTCTAAATTTCCTTATATTAGTTGTGCTGTCTCTATTCCTCTCAATCCCTCCACTCTGAATATTCTTTATACACAAAAGCCAGGGTAAGTCACTGAATAATTCTTATTAAGTTAACAATGTCATGTACATTAACATGATTAGCTATTATTTTAATTCCCATAGCATCTAGAAGCCTCCATGACAGAACAGGGCTTCACTGTGCACAAATAAGAAAAAAGTCCCTGCCTCAGAGAACCTGCAAGTTATAAAAAGCTATGTCTTATCATCACCAGGTCAAAGCTTAATATAATACTGTCCACTCTGTACACAAGTATTTGCAGTTGAGGTATCTCCATGCTTTCAACAAGATACTTCTTTTGAATTAAGCAGAAAAGTTATTTGATTCAGCAAAGACTAATTGCTCATACTTATTTTCTATGATTTAGTTTTTACAGGATTCAATCCTGTGAATTGCTGAGCACTACTGCAAAGTCTCAAGTCACTTCACTACTGCTGAACTTAGTGGAAACTGAGGGTGGTCACCATCTTGTAGGATCAAGTCCCTGTTTTCATAGGATCCAATTTGCAAATGTGACTGCTTTAAGCTAGAAATCAAATTGTTTATAGAAAGCACTTTAGTGCCTTTCTCTGGACTACTGAAGTCAATAGGATCTTTGCAACCGTGTAGGTTGCATCAAATGGGCAGCTCAATATATTTTCAGTGCTGGAGTGGATCTACTATGGTAGGTGAAAGATCTACTTTCTTTTCTTTCTTTCTTTTCTTTTCTTTTCTTTTCTTTTCTTTTTTTTAAACACACTGATATGACAAAATATTTTCAATATTTGTTCAATAGTCTGTTTAACAGACTAGATTGTGAATTCATATGGGAATTACATTTTCAACATTTAAAACTGTACCATAGATCAAATACACATTGTTCATATTTTAAACAGTAGTCCTTATAGACTGAAAATGTTTATCCTTATGTAGGAACCTGAATGTCTTCATGTATTCCCTTATGCAATTTTAAGACAGTGCAGTAGCGTTATGAATGATATATATGTAAGTAACTTCTCATGCATTAGAAAGATAGCATCAGAAACATGGACTGTTTCAGCATCTTTTTCCTATGAATTAAAGCAATTTTTTTGTGCAGTCATCACTTTGTAATGATATAGTGTGAGATCCTGTTCTCACTGAAATGAATACTAATGTTCCCATTGAAGGAAATATGGGCTCATGGTCATACTAAGTACAGGGTACACATGCCAGAAATTTGCTTTATTTTTAATATACATTTTAAATATTCCATCAGGTATGAAAGTTACATAAAACTTACCACTTCTTCATGAGTAGCATTTTCTACATTTATGCCATTAACCTAAAATTTAATAGAAAAGAGATCTGAAGTATAAATAATCTAATACAATGAACATTAAAACATGCATGCAACTAATATGTGTGGGGAATAAATGTACCATTTACCAACCTGTATTACTGCATCTCCTATAAATAACATTCCCGTTTGGTCAGCTGTAGGGGTACAAAAGCAGAAGATTAAATGAAAGACATAAGTAATGACACATTTTACTTCAACACTTGTACTCTTTGTAAGAGTGTAACATTTGAAACTTCTCTTGTGATAACATCCAGTGGCATAACAATCAGAAATCATCCAGTGAATCTAAATAGACTGGTAACAATTTTAAGCAAATTAGGTAAGTTACTTTCCAAGCACATTTAATATGTAACACAAATGTATTTTCTCACTAATGAATGATTTTATTAAATTATGCGGAAAGTGTGATTCACATTTTTCATTAGTCTTGCTCAGTCAGTAAAATAGGAATTCTAGAAGATACTTGGCATCTTTGTTGCCCTGAATAAATTTACAGGGATTGGTATAATTAAAGGAGCTGTGCCTAGAATTTAATAAGAGTACAAGATGAAGTTTGAATTCTCTCTGTTCAAGTGAACACAACATAGTATTTCAACTAATAATTTGCCTATTTTGCATAGCCTGAAATCTACAGGCAAGATAACCCCAAAGTCTGCATACAACAAATCTGTATCAAATGTGAATTCTTACTTTTGTGAGGTGAATTTTGCCTACTTCCAAGCACCTTAGTTATCAGTGGCCATTCAGGGAGCATAGTGCCATAGAAGATGATCAGTTGCTCTTATCCTGAGGCTGCAAACACAGATGTGGTTAACTTTAAGCATCCAGGTTTTCTCGTTTAAGAATTCTCATGTGCTTAAAGCTAAGTACATGTGACCCTCCCTTACCACAGCATCTTCACTGTACTGCAATGACTGCAAATGCTCTCTGTTCAACATAGTGTCACTCTTTTTGGGGGGAGGGGGGAGTTACTGTGTGGAATAGAGTACTTCCATGATTAACAGAACAGGTCTCCACTGTCTGCTCAATTGATACCGCTGTGTCTATACATGGGGATCGACACAGTGCTTTCAGTGCAGACAAGCCCTCAGATACCTAGGCAACGGCCACTTACAATTATATAAGAGAAGTCAAAAGAAGATAAGTATCTTTTACTGGATCAAAAGGCAGATGAATGCATGAGCTTGGAAGGAAGAAAGTATTGCAAAATGGGTATATTTTTAACCTCATAAAGGCATCATCATTAACTTTAATAGGAACTAAATCAAGCTGCTAATAGTTCTTCAATGACCTGATATAATTCCTATTCAAGTCAATGGAAAGGTTCCAAGGAAAGAGCCCAAGATGTTGCTCTGGTTCTTCTATATATATTTTAAACCTTACTTTCAAGAATGTACAAAATTTTGGCATCTGTTTATTCAATTTGATTATAATACATCACGGTTATAGGATGGTAACAGTATTAAAATATCTTGTAATGTTAAAAAAACAGTAATTGGTATTAAGATATAGGTAAGAGTTAGTGATAAGGAAATTCAACAGCTGGCAATTAAGAAATAATCCCCTTTGATTCCTCCCACATGGGCAGTTTGTGCACTAAGTGCATAGCCCTTAGAATGTTTTTTCTCTTTATCCTCCCTTTCCTAATGTCTTTCTCGCTGCCCTCTACATAGCCTTCAGAATGAGGCCCCATTTCCTCCCTAATGATGCCCCACTTTGTACATGCCACACACACCTCTCCCTGCCAGAATATATATAGCCAACAGCTGGCAGGCTGAGTTTGTACTTACTGGGATGTGGAAGGAGGAGGGGGGAAAGGAAGACGGAAGAGGTCAGAAGAGGGAGCTGAAGAAAGTATCAAAAAGGCAAAAAACTGAACAAGTAAGCTAAAGACAGAGCTGACCAAAGGAGCACAAAGGCTTTGGACAACAAGGCTAACAAACACCACTCTGTGTCCAAACCAGGCTCAAGACAATTGGGCTAACTGAGTCTCGACTCTATGCCCGAGCCTAAGGTAATCTTTGCGTCAACACTAACAGAGCAGAAAAACCTCTTCAGAGAAACAGAGGGATAGCAGGAAAGCTTTATAAATTCTAATTCTGTATGTATAGGTGTGCCTGTCAACAAAAACAAAAATAAGATTGTTTTCCTTATAAAAAGATATCACCATATATGTGGTAATAGAGCTCTAATGTCTAATGGTCTCTCTGTGTGCTATATACACACCATAATAATTGAACCAAGTTAAATATAAAATATATCAATGTTTAATTTATGAGTTTCAGCTTGGAGTCTCAGCGTTTTAATAATTATTCTAACTAAGTAGTATCTTTGTTATCAAAGAATATACTGAACTAACTGTCAATTCTTGATCAGAGAGCTGTATCTGTGTTTCTTTCAGATACATCAAAAACCACTGGCAAAGCAGACCACATAGATTCTATCCCAGAAGTTTTTTGGATAAATCCCCTGAATAGAGGCCGTGTGGTGCTAATTAATACTATTTTTTTTTCTGGGGTAACAATGAAAAGGACAGTTTCACAACGTAGAAAGTACAGACTTCACCATAAGAGAAACCATCCTGAATTTACCTTATTCTAAAAGTGAAGTTGACCTTGAAAGTAAATCAAAAAGTTTGGTAGGAGGGCATTGCAAGCTATCATGGGAATTTCATTGTTCAGACACTTTCTTATCACCCTCTGAGAGGATCTGAAGGGACAGAGAAGTGTTGGACACATGGCCTTCCCAACTTTAATCTGCAGAACAAGCTCCCTACATGAGAAGGATAACACCAAGAGTATTCTTCACCTCCTGACTGAATGGGGTAATGGGTGTGCTACCCCAATGAGTTAGGTATAGCTGTTAAAAATTACTTTCCATGCAATGATGCAGTATCACACTATCCCCAATATGTGTAAGTTCTTATGCAGCTCTACAGAGCTGTTTGGAAGGCTGTGTAATAGCTGCAGTAAAACAGCCTGTGCTATGGCCAAAACTGCCCCAGATCAGCTGATCTGTGCTCACAGTCCATAGAATTGGTAGCGTACATATTTGTGCTCAGGTTTGACCACAGACTTCAAAACCCCTACAAAAGGATATCAAAGCCCTGACTCCAGTCCATACCTGCATATCAACATTGGTATTTTTAATGCTGCAGCTCTGAGGTCTGCTAGCTTGAGTCAGATGACTCTGGTGCTAAGATTCAGATCTGTCAGCTTTTTATCAAAATGTAGACATATTCATACAAACAGATGACAAGGGAAAAGTAAACCAAAAGGAAATATTTTAGTAGAGCTTCAAAATAAGTAAAAGAAGACTGAACCTAGTAGTTATTCGGTAGAACCATAGAATATTACGGCTAGAAGGGACATCATGAAGTCATCTACTCCAACTACCTGCTAAAAGCAGGACTATTCCCACTAAATCATCCCAGAAATGGTTTTGTCTAACTGGACCTTAAAAGCTTCCAAAGACACAGATTCTACAACCTTCCTAGGTAATCCATTCCAATGCTTTACCACCCTTCTTCTGTCCTCTGTCACCACTGAGAATAGTCCAGCTCTCTCTTCTTTGGAGCACCACTTCAAATACTTGAAGGTTTCTATCAAATCTCCCTCAGTCTTCTCTTTTGCAGACTAAAGAAGCCTAGTTCCTTCAGTCTCTCCTCATAAGTCATGTGTTCCAATCCCTCAATCATTTCCGTTGCCCTCTGCTGCACTCTATCTTATTTGTCCCTGTGCTTTCTGTATCACGAGCCCAAAGCTAGACACAATAGTCAAGATGTAGCCTCACTAGTACCGAATGGGAGGGGGGTATAGTCATCCCCATCAATCTGCTGGCAACAGTCCTACTGATGCAGCCCAATATGCTGTTGACCTTTTTGGCAACAAGGGCACTCTGTTGATTCATATCCAGCTTCTGGTCCACCATAACCCCCAGGTCCATTTGTTGCATGTATTGATCTATTAACTTATCTGTGCACTTTTTTTTTAATGTCTTACTTGGGCAACATTGTTTAGTGCATTTCAAAATAGAAGCCCATTATAAGAGGGTGATGTGAGGTCACTCTAACACCAAATCAAAGAAGTTGATAAGTTTCAAACACTGGGAGAAAGCATACACCTTACAATGTATGATTTGATCTCATCTTTCTCTACCTGCTGCTCCCCAGCATTTGTCTTAACTGCTTTGATTTGCCCTTACAGTGTGACCTGATCCTATGACTACACTTCCCTGAATTTATTTCCTCCCATTCTATAAGTTCCCCCATCTTCAAAGTGTCTGACAAAGTAGGATTTTCTCTCATGAAAACTCAAGCAATAAATAATTTTGTTAGTCTTTAAAAGTGCCACAGGACTCCTTGTTTGTTTTGCTGAACTAGAGTAACATGGATACCCTTTGGAATCTTGAGGAATTCAATTCCAAAGGGACAGCTGTGTTAGTCTAGTTCAGTTCAGTTTTACTGAAACAGTTAAGAGAATCAGTAGCATTCCAGAGAAATTCCACCACTTCCTGCCCCCCCAAACCAGGATATATAACATCCCTGGACTTCAGTAATGTATGGGGTTCGTGGTAATATTTCACCAAGTTTTTACCCGAAAAACAATATTTCAAATAGACTTGAACTGACAAATTTCTGAAAGAAAGCAAGCCCAGAATTAACAGCCCTGAATATGCTCTAAGGAAAGCTTAGTTGTTGCCTAAGGGATTAGTATTAGACCAGCTCTTATTCAACATCTCATTAATTACTTGAGAGAGGAGTAAACAATACACAAATTACATTAATAGATTATACTAAATTAAGAGGAAAACTTAAGCATGGCCCAAAATGTTTTAGCCAAGAATAATGGAACAAAATGGGAGGAGACTATTAGACTGTGAAAAACACTCCCTCAAGGCAAGTGGTGGAAAGTCCATAGCCTCATTATTTTTGAAATAACAAAAGCTTTATAGAATGAGAACCTAGATAAAAGATGAACTGGAAGAACTACGAGTTGGTTTCATTCTCTACCTTGTTTGGCTTTCCATTTGTTAGGGAGTGCAGATACTATATTTGTATTAGTATAAAAGGCTACCCATAAACTGTAGATGGCCAAATTATCAATGATGTGAATGCTAAATAGTGCAAGAAAAAACTTCAGCGCACATATGTAAATCCTGACTTGTACAACATATTCTGTGCAAATACAGAGTTAGCATGCATGGCACACAAGTTACTTTGGATATTTTCAAAGGTTTACTACAGTACATATTGGCAACCCATTTCTTGTACTATAACTAATTTATTATGTTTAAGTGGCATTTTGGGGACGTGAATTCTAACAGGGAAACAGAACAGAAGTACTTATTGGGTCATTGATTGAAATAATAGCATCTAAATCCACTGCTTTCTGAACTAAAATTTTAGGAGGTATAACATTCAAACATATTCAGAAACAAAGATTTTTTGATTATGATTAATTAAGTGCCACTGCTGTTTGTGAACAGGGTATTATCTTTATTGTGGAAGGAGGAAACAGAGTTGATGCAGTTTGCTTATTTTAATCTAAATGTGATCAATTAATCACTTTTTTCTTAGATTATATTCAAACCAGCACTGTTTCAGCCAGAACAGTGAAAATTGTGCCTTGTTAACATACAGTTCATTAAAAACAAATTTTATCAGATTGTATTCATCCTTGCTTCATTTTTCCTTAATATTTGTTCCTGGCAACAAGGTTTTCTTGGCTTGTTCTTTTCTCCTATTTACATATCAATCTTTTCTCCTGTTCCTCATGTAATGAAAACCTGACAACTCACCCTCTAAAATGTGCATAAAACATTTCCCATATCATTTTAAAGCTTTCAGATGTTTTATTAAGGAAGATGTGTAAACACATTTTAAATGACCCATTTTAATATACTAAAGAGAAATTAAAATACCTTCTACATGATATGAAGCAATTCTCTATCATGGTTTAAAGAAAAAAATCCATGATTAGGTAAGGCCATTTTATCAAGAGCTGAACATGTTACTGTATAAAGAAAACCATTCCATATGTATTTTTTTAAAAGTCTGTTGTACACATTTCCCTCTGTTGTGAAAACCTTCCACAACTGCAGCTGCAGTTTGTGTTTACAAGAAAGAAAGAAAGAAAGATTTCCATAAAATCATAGAATATTAGTGCGGAAAGGTACCTCATGCAACCACATGCTAAAAGCAGGACTATTCCCACTAAATCATCCTAGGCAGAGTTTTGTCTAACTCGGCCTTAAAAGTTTCCAAAGATGGAGATGCCACCACCTCCCTAAGCAACCATTTCAGTGCTTTACAACACTCCTAGGAAGAGAGATTTTCTAAAATCCAACCTTGACTACTCCAGCTGCAGCTTGAAACCATTATTCCTTGTTCTGTCTTCTGCCACCACTGAGAACAGCCTAGTTCCCTTCTCCTTGGAGCACCACCTCAAATACTTGAAGGTTGCTATCAATTCTCCCCTCAATCTTCTCTTCTGTGGACTAAATAAGCCTAGTTCTTTCAGCCTCTCCTCAAAAGTCATGTGTCCCTGACCCCTAATAATTTCTGTTGCCCTCTGATGGACTCTTCCTAATTTGTCCATATCCTTTCTGTAGCGGGGGGAGCCCAAAACAGGACACAATATTCCAGATGTGGGTTGACGAGTGCCGAACAGAGGAAATAATCACACCCCTTGACTTGCTGACAACAGTCC
This sequence comes from Podocnemis expansa, assembly GCA_007922195.1. Taxonomy (NCBI): domain Eukaryota; kingdom Metazoa; phylum Chordata; order Testudines; family Podocnemididae; genus Podocnemis; species Podocnemis expansa. The sequence continues at coordinate 2,599,468 of ML681979.1, forward strand.
TGCTGATGTAGTTCACTATGCTGTTGGCCTTTCTGGTAACAAGGGCACAATGTTGATTCATATCCAGCTGTCTGTAATCCATAACCCCCAGGCCCTTTTCTACAGAGCTGCTACTTAGTTGGTCAGTCCCCAACCTGTAGCAATACATGGGATATTTCCACCCCCAGTGCAGGACTTTGCACTTATCCTTGCTGAATCTCATGAGATTTCTTTTGGCATAATGCTCCAATTTGTCTAGGTCTCCCTGAATCCTGTCCCTATACACCAGCGTATCTACCATTCCCCCAGCTTGGTGTCATCTGCAAACTTACATCGCATGCTATCTATACTATCATCCAGATGATTAATGAAGATGTTAAACAAAACCAGCCCCAGGATCTATCTTTGGGGGACTCCACTTGTTACTTGTTGCCAATGAGACATTAAGTCATTGATCCCAACCGGCTGAGCCTGATGACCTAGCCAGCTTTCTGTCCACCTTATGGTCCATTCATCCAACCCATAATTCCTTAACATGCTGACAAGAATGCTGTGGGGAACCACATCAAAAGCTTTGCATAAGTGAAGGTATGTCATTGGCAAATTAAGGAAGTATGGGTTAGATGCGTGGACTGTAAGG